>JAZKJV010003893.1:0-600000 GCA_037367405.1 Ottelia alismoides
GAACCTGAAAGAGACAACTACTGTCCGAAGGAAGAAGAGGCACAGAGATCAAATCCATATGCTCACTCATGACACTTGCTGCGCCATTCAGAACACATTGCCAGCTAAGAGACCCGATACAGGAGCTTCCTATGTCAGATGCGAGATCCAGGAGCAGCAGTTCGATCGTACTCTATTAGACAGCGGGTCTTCGATCAACCTCCTTCCGGCAGCCTTACTCAAACGATTCGAGTTTGGCCCTCTTCTTCGAAGCAGAACAGTCCTTCAGTTTGCTGACAGGTCGATTAAGAGGCCGAAGGGGTTGTTGAAGGACGTGGTCGTTACCATTCAGGGCCTGAAATTCCCCGTGGACTTTGTTGTATTGGACATGGAGATCCCTGAGTCGGTAACCGATGCCCCCATCATACTTGGACGCCCATTCTTGGCCACTGCCAAGGCGGTATCCGACCATGACAGTGGGACGGTATGTTTTCGCGTAGAGGGCGAAAGCATACAAATAGATACGATCGACCAGACCAGAGCCAGAGAGTTGGCATGCTCAGAGCAATCCAGCGAAGCCGAGCAGATGACAGAAGAGGAGCTAGACATCCACCAGGTTTGTGATTTCGAGATGACTGATGATGAATCCAACTGGAAAGATCCCGTAGCACCGACCCTCGCCTTGCCTACAGATTCACTATATCTCAAGCTCATGGCAATCGAGAGCCGGGAGAGCACATCCCTGGATGAGGATACACATGAGGCTGACAGTGTTGTGACGAGTGGTGCTGATGATTTCCATTCTTGCTCATCTTCTTCTGATCCCTCGGATTCAGACATTGACTGGGATGATTTCAATGATTATTTACCTTGTCTGATTCCTTCTGAGCCGACAACCATGACAGAGTGCAAGCCAGTGCAGTTTATAGATGATTCAGTAGGCCGCCCTTCGTCAGAAATTCATGCAGAGCGAGAGTTCTCCCATGCAGACCTGGTAGCATTTACACAGACATATCAGAAGCCAGATCTGCCACCTCCCAGTTGTCCAAAACGGAAACCTCTGCCGCAGTCGATGACATACAGATTCCTTGCGGGTGAGCCAGAAATGTACCCAGACATTATCTCAACAGATTTGACTGGAGAACAAGAATCTCGTCTGATGGAGGTTCTTGAAAGAAACCGCAAGGCAATCGGTTGGAGTATAGTTGATCTCCAGGGGCTGAGCCCAAATCTTTGCTCTCACCACATCTATCTTGAGGATAACACTAAGCCGTCGCGTGAGTTCCAACGACGGCTGAACCCGAATCTTCGAGACGTAGTCATGAAAGAAATTTCAAGGTGGTGGAGCGCCGATTTCATCTATCCCATCTCCGACTCCAAATGGGTAAGTCCGCTACATGTGGTACCCAAGAAGACGGGTATCACTACAGTTGTCAATGAGCCTGGAGAGGAGATCGCTACCAGAGTGCCCACTTCTTGGAGGGTCTGTGTGGACTACAGACGATTGAATGAGGCCACCAGGAAGGATCACTTCCCGCTACCATTCATTGATCAGATTATCAAGCGGTTAGCTGGGAAGAGTCATTATTGTTTCCTTGACGGGTACTCTGGATACAATCAAGTGGCCATTGCGCCCGAAGACCAGGAGAAAACGACATTCACCTGTCTGTTTGGGACGTATGCTTTCAGACGGATGCCCTTTGGTCTATGTAACGCTCCCGGCGACATTCCAAAGGTGCATGTTGTCCATCTTCTCGGACATGGTGGGTGACTGTTTAGAGGTCTTCATGGATGACTTCTCGGTCTATGGCGACGGGTTCGACGCTTGTCTTGACTGCCTAGACCGTGTGCTAAAGCACTGCATTGAGGTCAATCTTGTCTTATCCTGGGAGAAGAGTCATTTCATGATGACTCAAGGGACGGTCCTTGGTCATATCGTCTCCAACAGGGGCATGGAGGTTGATCCGGCTAAGGTGGATATCATCAGAAAACTCAATCCATCGTCCAACTTGCGTCAGTTACGGTCTTTTCTGGGGCATGTCGATTTCTACCGACGGTTCATTCATGACTTCAGTCGAATTGCCCGACCGCTCACTGACTTGCTGACAAAAGACACCGAGTTTATTGTCAATGATAAGTGTCTTGAATCTTTTGAAACTCTCAAAAATATGGTTGTTTCAGCTCCTGTCCTTCAGCCACCCGATTGGTCTCTCCCATTCGAGATCATGATGGATGCTTCAGATTTTGCCGTTGGGGCTGTGCTTGGACAGAGGAGGGATGGTTTGCCTTTTGCCATTCACTACGCCAATCGGACCTTGGATGCCGCTCAGCGGAATTACACTGTGACTGAGAAAGAGATGATGGCCGTAGTCTTCGCTCTTGATAAGTACCGATCTTACATTCTTGGATCTAGAGTAACCATCTACACTGATCACACCGCCATCCGGTACCTAATGTCTAAGAAGGATGCCAAAGCACGTCTCACCAGATGGATCCTTCTACTCCAGGAATTTGATATTTGAGATTAAGGACAAGCCTGGAGTCAAGAATGTGGTGGCGGATCATCTCTCCAGATTGGAGAATCTTGAGGGATCTGAGCCCAGTGCACCTATCACAGAGACATTTCCAGATGAGGCGATCCTGGCTATCACCTCGCTCCCGTGGTATGCTGACATTGTGAACTATCTTGTAGCCAAGACGGTTCCACAAGGTTGGCCCAGGCAGAAACTCGAGACCTTCCTGGCGAAGGCCAAGTTTTATCATTGGGAGGATCCCGTCCTTTATCATGAAGGAGGGGACAGTATCTGGAGGAGGTGCATTCCTCAAGAAGAACATCATAGCGTCCTCACATACTGCCACAAGCTTGAGGCAGGAGGACATCATTCTGGAAAAAGACAGCACAGAAGGTGCTTCAATCCGGCCTATGGTGGCCTACTCTCTTCAAGGATTCTGATGAGTTCGTGAAGAGATGTACTGACTGTCAGAAAATGGGAACCTGCGGACAGAGAGACATGATGCCCATGCAACCCATTCACTTTTGTGAGGTTTTTGATGCATGGGGGATTGATTTCATGGGCCCATTTCCTAAGAGTCAGGGATTCGAGCATATTTTGCTCGCTGTGGATTATGTCAGCCGATGGGTTGAGGCCATTCCCGCCTGAGCCGCAGATGCTAAAACTGTTTGCAGATTTTTGAGGAAAAATATCATTTCACGGTTCGGGGTACCTAGAGTCTTGATTTCAGACGGGGGGTCTCACTTCATCAATGACAAGGTCAGGGCCCTTGCAGACGAGTTCGACATTGACCATCGGGTTTCCACTCCATATCACCCTCAGACTAATGGTCTTGCCGAAGTATCGAATCGGGAGATAAAGACAATCTTGCAGAAAGTTGTCCGCCCAGACCGAAAGGATTGGTCACAACTTTTGGACTCGGTCTTGTGGGCTTATCGGACTTCTTTCAAAAAATCCATTGGGGACATCTCCCTTTCATCTCGTCTATGGCAAGTCGTGCCATCTGCCAGTGGAGATCAAGCACAAATCTTTTTGGGCAGTCACTGAGTTGTTGTTAGATCCCGAGAGTATAGGAGGACAGAGAAGAGCAGAATTGGCAGCCCTGGAAGAACTGAGAGATACAGCCTTTTCCAACAGCCTACAATACAAGGAGAAAGTGAAGACATGGCACGATTCGCATATCAGCCATAAACAGTTTGAGCCAGATCAGAGAGTATGGTTGTTTGACTCCAGGCTGAAATTATTCCCAGGGAAGTTGCAGAGCAAGTGGAAAGGTCCTTATGTGGTCAGGAAGGTACATGACAATGGTAGCATCGACATATCCGAACCGTCATCTTCCTCTACCTTCCGCGTCAATGGTCAACGCCTCAAACTATATCTTGATCATGATCCGCCGACCATTGACGTTGCCCCCATTCTTCTGGTATGAGATGTGTCCTTTGACTCTCATCATCTGCATCTCATACATGGTAATCAAGTCCATCTTTCGCTGCACAGATCCATCTGTTCATATCACTTTCATCTGTTAATTTATTTTCTTCTTTTCTTCTTTTCTTCGTTTCCATTTCTATCTTCTTTATCTATCAAAAAGGTGCCGCCCTTGTAGACAGTTTTCCATACTTAGGACGTACTTTGTCCTAAGTATAGGGGGGCGTGCACCCCGAGTTTCTCTATTTTTCGATCCTCTCCATTGTCTCCTCTTCTTGTCTATACTTAGGGATATTTTACCCTAAGTATAGGGGGAGACAATCTGAGTACGATCTGTTTATTCCCACCCTTGACCCTCCCTGCTTTGTGTACAGTCTGCTATACTTAAGATTATCTGATCCTAAGTATAGGGGGGACGGTCAACTTCTCATTCGTTGATTCATTCATTATTCCTTTATTCTTTAGACTTGCCTATACTTAGTACGAGTTATGTCTTCTCTTTTCTCTCCGATCTATGAGGACATAGCTCAGGCTAAGTATAGGGGGGTCCGTATATACTACGTATATACTTTAGCCATAACTCGTACTTTCATATTTTCTTAATAATATGGCTAAAAATTCTTTAAATTTCATTAAAAATTCTTAAAAAAAGATGTGGTTATTCCTCAAATCCTTTTTTGTATTTACTGATTAATAAATCAGGTGAAAATGTTTTTTGCAAAATGTTTGAAAAATAGTTTGAAAACCTTTGTGAACATCTACTGAAAACTATTTTGAAAATATTTTGTTACATGTTTTCAACCTTTGTAAAAAATGTGTGATTTGTAAAATTTATTTTCTTTGTGTGAAATGAAATGGTTTGAAAAATGGTTGCAAAAATATTTTGAAAAATCCATATATACTGTTTTGAAAACCTTTGCAAAATTGATTTTCAAATGTGTGTACATGTTTGTAAAATGTTTGTAAAAACTATTTTGGACTATAGTTTTCAAAAATGGTGTGAAAAGCTTGTGTCAAATAAGTTTGAGGAATATTTACATCACACCAAAATCCATTATATATATATGTATAAAAGTGACCACTTACCCTTGTAAATTCTTAAAATCCACTTCTTGTATATATAAGAAGCACACCCGTGTACATATTTTTCACCTAGTTTTCAGCCAAAAATCTTTTGAAAAATTCCAAAAACATTTGCAAAATTAAAAAAAAAACATTTGAAAAATCTTTTTGAAAAATACAAAAAAAAGGCATCAGCATGCATCATCATTATCTTTTCAAAAATCCATAAAAAGTTCAAAATCTTTGAAAATTGCATCACAAAAATATTTTCTGCATAGCATTGCATGGCATGAGCATTTTTCGGATTGAGTTTGATAGTTGAACAAGTCTAAATAAAATCCAGAGATTGGAGCTTGATTGGACCTTATAATCTACCTAATAACAGGAACCTTATAGGAACAGGGTTTGAGGTACTTCAGGTCTAGTTGACTTAATTCTTTGAGGATCATGGAACTTGGTTCAATGGATTCTTGACTGCCTAAGTAGAGTATTTCGGAGCACACGCACGACTCTTGTTGATAATGACCTAACTTGGACACCTGCACCTTTCACATAGCTCTCCACGGATGAGGTGGTGAGGAAGCAGTTTCCTTTGGCTTGGGGTAGCATATGAGGTAGTACTTCTAGGCGGAATCTCTCTTCTTCTTATAGTGAAGGAAGTGCACCTCAACTTGGTCTAGTAGTGATGAAGGCTAAAGACAAAAGCCGTGGGTTGCAATAAAGCTTCAGAAGAGGGATAGTCTACCGGCTCAAGAGGAAAATTTCTTGTATATATGCTGCACCATGTAGATATGTTGTACATATGCAATTAAAAAAAGAGAGAGAGCAAAAAGAACTCCAAAAAAAAAGTGGTGGGTCGGATTGAAAATTTAATAACCCCACCGGAGTGTATATAGTCCAATAAAGCAAAAGCTTATGGTATCCATGTTACATCTCATGAAGCTTGCAGCGGGAGACTTGGCTACACTGGCTGAGCTTCCAAAAGTCTATACTTCTTCCCCCTCTTCTTGAGCCGGTTGCACTTGAACTTAGAAGGGAATACCCTGCTTCTCGAGGAAAGAGTTGCTAGACTGAGGCATTAGAGTTACCAGGTTGGGGGAGATTGTTTCTTTGTTACTTCTGAGGTGGGGAGCTACATATCACTTACACTGTACAAGTCAGATTCATAGTCGTAAGAGTTTGCGTATGAGTTGAAGTATTTCTGACCTGGCTATTGAGGAGACTTGGACAGAGTTTTGGGATTCTCAAGGACTGTTGGATTTCAAATTTGGTTCTCATTAAGGTTCCGACCGCACTAAAATTCCTAAGGTCCGACTTAAGCTCCAAACTTTGATTTTATGAAGACAAGTTTAATGATCAAATTAAATCCAAGTTCTTCTTTTTCTTTTCTTTCTTTTTCTTTTTGCACTTATTGCATAAGTGTTTGCTAGGGACTAGCAAAGGTAAAGTATAGGGGGATGATGAATCCACATTTCATCATCTTTATTCTATCATTTTGGCACCAAAAACCCTAGCAAATGCCTGTAAATAGCATTAAAATCATCATCTTAGCATTCATGCATGTGCATTATATTAGTGTATAAAATACTGTAATTAAAGCCAAAATTATAGAATAAATAAAGAAAAGAAAAAGAATAAAATATTGTAAATATTTTATGACCCAAAACCCCGAGACCTAGGCATCTTGATGAATAGGTCGACAAGGAATAAAGTAGGGGGAGATAAGGTCAAAATACAGATAAAATACCTATACATTCTATTCATTCTTTATTCATTTTGGGACCTATTTTTGGTTCCACTTTTTATACATCAAATAAAGAAACTTTGTACATGAAAGTTGTAGATAATTTAATATAGAAAAATACAAAATTGATTTCACTGAAAAATAATGTACAGAGAAAAAGTTATGGTCTAAATAAAAATCCAGAATGCCAAATTCCCAGACCCGTATCTCATAAAGGAAAACTCCAAATGCAGCATACTCATTTAATTGTATATAGAAGAAAATAAGCTATTTAATGGCGGTGGTTTCGCATTTGGCGGAGCTACGGTTTGAAAGTTGAGTTTTGTACCCACATTGTATATCTGTACTGAATAAAATATTCAATTTATTCTTTATTCATTATTTTTGTATTTTTATATTTTTATAATATTGTAAATATTATTTATAATAATTATGTATATTAAAATTATAATAAAAATGTAAATAAAACTCAAAATAAAATACAAACATATTTGATACATAGGTATTATACCTATATGTATACCTATACTTTCTATACTTATAATTTATTAAAGATACAAAACATATCAGAAAAATAAAATAAAAATATATTTGTGTATATAAAAGTGTTTTATAATTTTAGAAAATAAGATATGAAATTAATAAAAATAAAATACACAAAATAAAAATAAAATACTAAAATACATAGGTATTATACCTATATAGGGTTAAAAAGGTAACTTGTAAAAATATAAGTCATAAAAATAAATAAAAATAAGAATAAAATACTTTATAAAATATTAAAGATTTTTTATTTTATAACCTAATTAAAATAATGCCATTTATTGTTTTTAAATAATTTTCTAATTTTTTTCCTCAGACCTTTTTCTGGTTGGTCCACGTGGACCAACCATGGGGGAGCAGAAGTTGACCGCAGGTCAACTCTCTGCCCCAGGTCTGGGCTGTGTCAGCAGCAAGTTTGACCTCGTTTTCAACCTTTTTTCGAGGCGAATCCTTTCATCATTTCGTGAATCAACCTTCACGACTTTTGTAGCCCCTCCATAGAGCTTTCACGACCTTGGCTCATTTCGGGCATTGGATCACTGCTGCTCCAGATTCACATCGGTCAATGGAGCCCCTCGTCAACCCCTTAAAACCAAACCATGATCCCTTTTGAAAATTTGAACCGCGAATACTCTCTGATCCACCCCCTTGATTGAGCAAGAGGAGCCCGGAGGTGACAGCTTCGAGCCCCAAGCCTCCAAGCGGCGGGAGAGCACCCGGATCGTCGTGCGTTCCAACCTCCGGCGACCGCCGTCGAGGTATCCCCCTCCCTCGCCCGACCTGGGCTCGAGGCAGTGTAACCCTTGTAGTTTTAGCTTCTTATTGCATTAGTTGTAGTCTAAGGTTCAATTTTCATCTTCGCATCCACCTATTTCGCGCATCGATTCGCCAAATCGATCGTCACCGGAGACATCTCCGGCCAACGTCATTCTCCACGCCTTACGCCGCCGCACATCCCCCATCCCTTTGCGCCACGTGATCGGGGCATTTTGCCCCCAATTACATCACCTTTTTGTGCAGATACCTGGGCATTCAACGCATCTGGGGCGTTTTTGGGTTCTCGCCGGAGATCCTGGAGCTGCGCATCTTCCTCCTCGCTGTGGAAGTGCTCCGCCGCTCTCCGTGCCATTCCGTTCCTTCCAGACGTTAGAGAGGACCTGCAGCCATAGCCTGGACCATTCTTGAAGCCCGTCGACCGCCGGAGCACGGAGCTTTCGACGGAGGAAGGTCGCCATGGCGACCCTTCTTCCGTGTTCTTCCAGCACACCCCTGCGCCGTCCGATCAACGCCAGCCCTTCCAGGCGTCCACCGACCGTCCGATCAAAGTCCTCAGCTGCCGTCGATCTCCTCGCGGAGATCTAATCCGAGGCGTCGGATCTGAAGGGGTATCGCGGGCTCCCGTGCCGACACGTGGATAAGTGGAGCTCGCTCCGCCGTCCGATCCCCCGCCTGCATGGGTATTTTGCAACTCACCCCTCGTGCCTTTTTGTATTTAAGTTTCAATATTTAAACTTTCGTTTGAAGTGTTAAAATTTTGTAATATTTGCATGTGAACCCTTGCCTTTATTTTATTCGCACTTAGGTCCTTCGCCACGTCACCTCACGTGCCTGTGCGCGTGAGGGGGTGGGCATTTTGCAAGGACACCCCTTGAGGTTTGGGTATTTCATTTCAGTCCAAAAATATTGTATCATAGTGTAAACTTTAGGCTGTTTTGCATTTGAAGCCCCTGTACTTTTGGAAATTGCACTTAGGTCCCTGCCAAGCGCACGTGTTAGGTTTGGGGATTTTGTACTGAGGCCCCTCCGGGTTTTGTAATTGCTGTCTGACCCTAGAAATTGAATGTTTAGTTTAAAAACTTTGTGGAAAATTGCATGTAAACCCCTGGATGTTTGAGAAATGACATATATACCCATGTCAGGCCTGTTAATGATTGGATGCTTGTTCTAAATATTTAACCTATCATTTTAAGTCCAAAAATTCCACAAAAATTGGGTTTAGCTCCTATTAACTTGCACTTTGACGCTATCACTTTAGTTTTTGATTTTATTTTATTTTCACATTTAGTAAAAATCAAAAACTTGCTTTTTGTGCACTGTCTCGCTTAGAAATCACCAAAAAAATATTAAAACCTCTCGAAAAATTCCCCAAAAATTCCTTAGTGTCTATTTTAACCTATTTTAGTGTCAATCCAAAAACCACTGAAAATCTCAAAAGAAAAACCTTAAAAAATCGAAAAGACTCAAAAACTTAAAAAAAATATGTAAAATCAAAGAAAATTCCAAAAAATACAAACTCAGTTCCTGTTTGTTCTCTATTCTGTTCTCTTTATTTGAAAAATAGTGTGAAAAAATTTGGTTGCTGTTTTCTAATTTTAATTCCCATTTTCCTCACAGCCAGCACATTTTCCACTGTTTTGCTTTATTTCAGTATTTTAAAATACCAAAAACACCTTGAAAAACCCCCAAAAATCACAAAAACAGTAAAAAATTCTAAAAATACAAAAATACTTTATTTCTGAATTTTTGGATATTTTTGTGCATTTTTATAAATATTTTATCTTGTCTTGTATTACATTGTTTATAAATTCCAATATTGAAAAGAAAAAACATATAAAACATAAAATATAAAAATCAGAAATTTAAAAATCAAAATACAAAATTACAAATTAAATAAAAAATTTAAAAAAAATTAAAATTAAAAACCCACAAAAACATCTTTGCTTGCTTGTTTAGTGTAGACACATCACACACACACACACACACACACACTTGTGCACACTTTTGTGAATTACCCTGTTTGCTCCCTGTGTTCGAACTCTCTGCATACTTGTCACTATACACCATTTGTGCAAAGTTAAAAATAAATTTTAACTCCACGTTATTTCTAATTTATTGATCTTTAGTGTGGGTTAATTGTTGACTTTAATCGAGATCTGTGTGGTTGACACTTTGACTGAGTTCACGCTTTGTGTTGAACTTAAGACCACCTGATTTCGGTTAAATCAGACTGCTAACTCTGCCCTCCTCTGGTCTCCTACACTATCTGGATCTAAAAGAATATCTGTGACTGCCCAAAGTGACTTGTGCCTCAACTCAACAGGTAAATGGCACGGCTTGCCATAAACTAGGCGAAAGGGAGATGTGCCCAATGGTGTCTTGAAAGACGTCCTATATGCCCACAAGACCGAGTCCAAAACCTGTGACCAATCCTTTCGGTCAGGGCGGACGACTTTCTGCAAAATAGTCTTGATCTCCCTATTCTACACCTCGGCTAGACCATTCATCTGTGGATGGTAAGGAGTGGCAATTGATGGTCTATGCCGAACTCACTAGCAAGTGCCTTCACCTGGTCGTTGATGAAATGAGACCCCCCATCTGAAATCAATACTCGAGGTACCCCGAACCGCGTGATGATGTGCTTCCTCAAAAATCTGCAAACAGTCCTCGCATCAGCGGCTCGGGCGGAGATAGCCTCAACCCAACGACTCACATAATCAACGGCCAACAGAATGTACTCAAATCCCTAACTCTTAGGGAATGGACCCATGAAATCGATGCTCTATGCGTCAAAAACCTCACAGAAGTGAATGGGCTGCATCGGCATCATATCACGCTGTCCACAAGTGTCCATCCTCTGACAGTCAGTACACCTCTTCACGAACTCATCAGAGTCCTTGAAGAGAGTAGGCCACCACAAGCCGGATTACAGCACTTTCTGTGTCGTTCTCCTCCCAGAATGATGTCCTCTTGCCTCAAGCTTGTGGCAGTAAGTGAGGACGCTATGGTGCTCATCCTGAGGAATGCACCGATGCCAGACGCTATCCCCTCCTTCGTGGTAAAGGATGGGATCCTCCCAGTGGTAGGACTTGGCCTTCGCGAGGAAGGTCTCAAGCCTCTGTTTGGGCCAATCTTTTGGGACTTTCCCAGCAACGAGAATGTTCACAATATCGGCATACCATGGGAGTGAGGCGATAGCAAGGATCGCCTCATCTGGGAAGGTCTCACAAATGGGATCAATCTGCTCAAACTCCTCAGGCTGCTCTAAACGGGAGAGATGATCTGCCACCACATTCTTAATTCCAGGCTTATCCTTGATCTCAATGTCGAACTCCTGGAGTAGAAGGATCCATCTAGTCAGTCTGGCCTTGACATCCTTCTTTGCCATGAGGTATCGGATGGCGGTATGATCTGTGTACAAAGTCACTCTAGATCCAATAATGTACGATCTGTTATCTAGGGCGAACACTACTGCTAGCATCTCCTTCTCTGTGAATGTATAATTCTGCTGGGCGGAATCCAAGGTGTGGCTAGCATAGTGGATAGCAAAGGGGACTCCATCCCTCCTCTGTCCCAGCACAGCCCCCACGGCAAAATCGGAGGCGTTCGTCATGATCTCGAATGGGAGAGACCAATCTGGTGGCTGGAGGACAGGAGCCTCGATAATACAATGCTTGAGAGTCTCAAACGACGAATGACACTTGTCATCGACAAGGAACTCGGTGTCTTTCGTCAACAAGTCAGTCAACGGTCGGGCAACCCTACTGAAATCACGAATGAATCGTCGATAGAATCCGACGTGCCCCAGGAAACACCGTAACTGCCGCAAATTGGACGGTGGTGTGAGTTTTCTAATGACATCAACCTTGGCCGGATCAATCTCCATGCCCCTGTTGGAGATGATGTGGCCAAGCACCGTCCCTTGAATCACCATAAAGTGACTCTTCTCCCACGAAAGAACCAAGCGGACCTCAATACATCGCGGAAGTACCCGGTCTAGGCAATCAAGACAAGAGTCGAATCCGTCGCCGTAAACCGAGAAATCATCCATGAAGACCTCTAAGAACTCCCCTACCATGTCCAAAAAGATCGACAGCATGCATCTCTGAAAAGTCGCAGGGGCATTGGATAGCCCAAATGGCATGCGTCGGAAGGAGTATGTGCCGAAGGGACAGGTAAAGGTGGTCTTCTCCTGATCCTCAGGAGCGATGGCCACCTGGTTGTAGCCCGAGTACCCATCCAGAAAACAGTAATGGCTCTTCCCTTCCAGTCTCTCAATGATCTGATCAATAAAAGGTAGGGGGAAATGATCCTTCTTGGTGGCCTGGTTGAGTCTCCTGTAGTCAACACAAACCCGCCAAGAAGTGGGTACTCGTGTAGCAATCTCCTCTCCAGACTCGCTAATCACTGTAGCGATGCCCGTCTTCTTGGGCACCACATGCAAAGGGCTGACCCACTTAGAGTCGGAGATGGGATAGATAAAATCGGCGCTCCACCATTTCGAAATTTCCTTCATGACAACCTCTCTCAGATTTGGGTTCAGCCGCCGCTGGAACTCACGCGACGGCTTAGACTCATCCTCGAGATAGATATGGTGAGAGCACAGGGCCGGACTAATCCCCTGGAGATCTGCTACGCTCCATCCTATTGCCTTGCAGTTCTTTTCAAGAATCCCCATCAAACGGGATTCTTGCTCCCCAGTCAAATCGGCTGAGATAATGAATGGGTACATCTCAGGCTCACCCGCAAGGAATCTATACTTCAACGATGAAGGAAGTGGCTTCAGCTCTGGACAACTGGGTGCTGGCAAATCTGGCTTTGAAAGAAGTTGCGTGTATGCTGCCAAATCTGCCCGGGAGAATGAGAGTGTACTCTCGCAAACTGGATCTGAAGAAGGCTGCTCAACTGAACTGTCTCTGATCTACTCGGCATCTATCTCCTCCTCAGTTGTAGGCTCAGTGGAAATCAGGTCTGGCATGTAATCATCACAATCTGCCCACTCAGACTCTGACTCCGAGGGATCTGCATCACACAAGGTGGCATCAGTACCACCATCATCACAAAAATCCGTGTCGCGGTCAAGAACCTGCTCTGCAGCCTCTAAAGTATCCTGAACCAGGAATGTGCTCTCCAAGCTCTCCTCTGCTGTCATCTCTGCATCAGTCTGAAAATGAGAGGACGGCATGTGCTGATGGGTCTGCCCAAACTGCCTCATCGTCTGTGATCACAAAGTCACAGTCCTGGTGGATGTCTAGCCCTGCATCTGTCAGCTGCTCTGTATCTGAAGTGGTCTCTGAGCATGATCTCTCTCTGGCTCTGCTGTCCTCGACCGTCTCTATTTGCACACTTTCGCCCTCAACGCGAAAGTATACCTTCCCGTTATCATGGTCGGTCACTGCCTTGGCTGTGGCCAAGAACGGGCGACCTAGAATGATGGGGGTATTGGTCACAGACTCAGGAATCTCCATGTCCAACACTACGAAGTCCATGGGGAATTGCAGGCCCTGAATAGTGACGACAACATCTCGCAACAACCCCTTCAGCCTCTTGACAGATCTATCAGCAAACTGAAGGACTGTCCTGCTCTGTCTAAGAGTGCCCAACTTGAAGCAGTCGAGAAGGGCTGCCGGAAGGAGGTTGATCGACGATCCGCTATCTAATAGAGTATGGTCGAACCTCTGCTCACTGATATGACATCTGACATAGGGGGCTCCTGAATCTGGCCTCTTGGCCGGCAGACGGTTCTGGATCGCGAAACACGTGGCTTTCGTCAGCACATGGATCTCTGAGTGGTCGTTCCTCCTCTTCCTCCTGACTGTGGTTCTGTCTCTCAACGAACACTGAAGAAGGGGGATGTGCTGCAAAGCCTCCTGAAGAGTCAGTTGTATGTGAAAACGGTCTATCATCTGCTGGTTGAACTCTTCCTGCTCTCTCTTTTTGGGATTTTCTGTTTTCTTCCCCTTCCCCATCTGAAGGGCTCTAGAGAAGGGGATCACTGGGTCCTTCTCAGATGAAGGACTAGGAAAGGGTCTAGGCGGTTCAACGACCGGATCCACACATACATCATGCACCACAGTGGGACCAGAAGAAAATAAACCCTTTCCTTTATTCACAACATGATTCCGAGATACATCAGGTGAAGGAAAAACAACAGATCTCTCTATATGAACTCTGGTGGCCTCAGTACCACCATCGGCTGGGTCGGCTGGAAAACTTGCGGCCTCAGTACCGCGCTCTGGCTCGACATCGTGGGTGGCTTCAGTACCGCCTCCTCGAACTGGTGAAATGGCGGCCTCAGTACCACCGGTGGAATCAGCATCCTTGGTGGCATCAGTACCACCGTCGTCATCCTCCTCGTCGGGCGCTCCAGGTAGATCCTCATGATGTAGCTCAAACGAGGCGCCGCCTGCTGGCATCCTACCGCTCCTAAG
Organism: Ottelia alismoides; assembly: GCA_037367405.1. Lineage (NCBI taxonomy): Eukaryota > Viridiplantae > Streptophyta > Magnoliopsida > Alismatales > Hydrocharitaceae > Ottelia > Ottelia alismoides. The sequence continues at coordinate 14,478 of JAZKJV010003893.1, forward strand.
TGTGACAAAATCAGTATCAAAAAGATATCCAGTCATATCACCAAATGTATCACTAGGAGTGGTATACTCAGTACAAGCTACCTGCTCAGATTTCCGCTTCAGGCTGTTGGGGTTCGGCTCTATCTGGGCAGGGATGGCGGCCTTCCCTCTCACAATGTCCCGCATCTCCTGGCGGAACTCGTCCATCTCTCGTCTGAAGGTAGCCTGCTGATCCGTGACGAGGCGGCCTATGTCATCCAGAACAGGGTTCTCATGGGAACCCGACGGGTAGCCTCTCTGGTAGTGAGGCTGTTGGATCTGCTGCTGGTGCTGAGAGGGGTATGGGTGATGCTGCTGTTGCTGGTGAGGCTGATCTCGCCTCCAAGACTGTCCCTGCTGATAGGGACGAGGACCGTAGGACGACTGTTGCTGTTGTGGTGGGTACACTGGGGGCTGCTGCTGCTGGTGCTCTCTCTGATGGCTGTACTGGCCACCCTGTCCTGACGGCTGCTGCTGGGGCTGGGTACCTCCGTTCCCCCACTGAAATCCGGGATGGTCTCGTCGGATACCGGGCTGAGGGCGGTCATACCAAATCCCGTTGACATCCATCAACGGCTATGCATCATACGGGGCTGGCGGGAGTACTGCCAAAGGCTGATCCGGCTCGTATACTGATAATCTCAAAAATCGATTGGTCTTGTGATCCACACAAGGCGGGAACACAGTCGAAGTGTCAACCAAACAAATCTTGAAATTAATCAACAATTAACCCACACTACAGATCACAGAAATAGAAATAAATGTGGAGTTAAAATTTATTTTTAACTCTGCACAAATGATGTAAAGGGCAAGTATGCAGAGAGTTCGAACACAGGGAGCAAGCAGGGTAGATCAAGTAAATGTGCACAAGTGAAGGTGAAGTGTCTACACTAAGCAAGCAAGCAAAGAAATTTTTGTGGGTTTTTAATTTTTAATTTTTTTATTTTAATTTTTAATTTTGTATTTTGATTTTTAATTTTCTGATTTTTATAATTTTATATTTTATATATTTTTTCTTTTTCAATATTGGAATTTAAAACAATGTAATAAAAGACAAGAAAGAGTATTTATAAAAATATGCAAAAATCACCAAAAATTCAGAAATAAAATGTTTTTGATATTTTTAGGATTTTTAACTGTTTTTATGATTTTTGGGTATTTTTCAAACTGTTTTTGGTATTTTTAAACAATGAAATAAGGGAAAACAATGAAAAATGTGCTGGCTGTGAGTAAAATGGGAATTAAAATTAGCAAACAGCAACCAAAATTTTTCACACTAATTTTCAAATAAAGAGAACGAAATATCGAACAAACAGGAACTGAATTGTATTTTTCTGAGTTTTCTTTGATTTTATAGATTTTTTTGAAGTTTTTATGTATTTTTAAATTTTTAAGGTTTTTCTTTTGATATTTTTAGTGATTTTTGGCTGACACTAGAATAGGATAAAAGACACACTAGGGAATTTTTTTGGATTTTTTCAAGGACTTTTAATATTTTTTGGTGTTTTCTAAGCTAGACAGTGAATAAAAAGCATGTTTTTTATTTTTAATAATTATAAAAACGCAATAATGATGAAAAATAAAAATAGGCCGTTAAACTACTATGCAACAGGATGCTACTATGATTTTTGGGGATTTTTTAGGGTTTTATAGACGCATGCATAAAATACAAGAAGCAAAAGGAAAAATCATGTTCGCATGGGCCTTTATGTAATATAGTGAGAGTTTGAGGGCACGCCTGCAATGTGTTAACAGAAATTATAACTAGACAAAACAATTGCAAGACTAAGTATTAATAGCAAGGACTACGGGGGTTACGCTTGCAAAATCTCCAGACCCACGTGCGTATGCACGTGCACCTGGCAGGGGTACATCCGCAATTACACAAACATACAAGGGCTGATATGCAAAGTTTGCAAAACCTTTTAACAGCAGATGAAAGATTCAGTAATAAATTTCGAAATACAAAAACACGGGGGTTATGATGGCAAAATACCCCCACTAGGCCACGTGGCAGTCGCGGATGCTCTTCGATGAGGGCCAATCGAACGGTTGGTTCTCCCTCCAAGACGGGCAGCTCTGATCAAAGGGGAGGGGTGAGATCAACGGCAGCTGTAGCGTGCCCCCTCCCCCTCGTTCTGTTCTGCCCAGGCCCGCGCAGGCAACGGCGGCGTTCTTCTCCGGCGAGGTTTGTTTCGTTGTTAGGTGCCGCTCCTGCCACCTTCACGTCCGACGACGGTTATTACTCGTTCCTGCAACAAATCCGCATCATCCAGGGCTTCCAAAATGGCTGGAGACCAGTGAAAGTGCCCAGGAGGTCTTAGCTTCTCCAGCCGACCTGGAGATAATTTTTGTACAAAAATCCAAACCCCAAAGGGACTGCGGCGCCTGGTACATGCACGTTAAGATCAAGACAAACAAAAGAAGGTCCCAGGCTGGCGGAAGGTGGGAAGTGATGGTAGTTTTGTCTAGGTTGACAGTGGTGGCCGGAGCTTGACGCTCCGGTAAGGTGTTTGATGCGAAATCGGAGCGACGAACTCGATGAATCAACTATCTAAATGCTTGTAGCTAAACCTATGACTACCAGCTATTAAACTACAAAAAAATAAACGAAAAAGATGACCTCGAGGGTTGAGAAGCCCAAGGTGGTGACCTCACGGCCCAAGGCCGGAGATGGGTTGGAACGCGCCGCCGAACTGGTGGATCACCTCGACAAGGTAGAGGGTCTTCCCTCTGTCACAGGGGACCCAGTCGTAAGCCCTCGGAGGGAGTAGCTCAAGCTAAAGCGGTTCAAAATGGAAGAGGGGCGACTGGGGGTGTTTTGAAACATGGTGAAGCGGCGGCAAAAACGAGGTGACAACGGGCTGCACGATGGTCCTCTGCCCGAGGAAGAAGGTGGGCGAGCAAGAGCGATCATAGGGGAGCAGGTTTGCAGAAGGGTGCAACCCCAAAGGGTGAAAGGCGCACCCTCGAAAAACCAAGAAGATGGGTGCTCGAGACAGTCCAGAGGTCACAGACATGGGGTCAAGAAGTTGACCCCCGGTCAACGGATGGTGTGGCCTAATTGGGCCACGTCATCCGCAAAAAGACAAATTTTAAATAAAACTTTTGTAAATTAAATTAAAAATAATAAATGATTTAATTAATTTTAGGTTATTTAATGAAAAATGTTTATTATTTTATATAGTATTTTATTCCGATTTTTAATTATTTTTATGAAGTATATTTTTGCAAGTTACCTTTATACCCCTATATAGGTGTATTATCTATATATTTTAGTATTTTATTTTTTATTTTGTACATTTAATTTTATTTATTTGTTTTATTATTTTATATAATTATCACATACTTTTATACATGTAAATCTATTTTTATTTCATTTTTCTGATGTGTTTTGTATATTTAATAAAATATAAGAGTGTTTTGTATAGGTATACATATAGGTATAATACATGTATAATCTGTATAAGTTTATTTTTATTTTTATTTTTCTTTGCATTTTTATTCTGATTTTAATGCACATATATATTATAAGTAATATTTACAACATTATAAAAATATAAAAATACAAAAATAATGATTAAATAATAAATTGAATATTTTAATATGTATAAGTATACAATGTGGGTCCAAAACTCAACTTTCAAACCGTAGCTCCGCCAAATGCGAAACCACCGCCATTAAATAGCTTATTTTATTCTATATACAATTAAAGGTGAGTTTGATGCATTTGGAGTTGTCATTTGTGAGATACAGGTCTGGGAAGTTGGGATTCTGGGTTCTTATTCAGACTATAACTTTTTATTTGTATATTGATTTTCTGTGAAATCAATTTTGTATTTTTCTTTATTTTATTATCTACAACTTTCATGTACAAAATTTCTTTATTTAATGTATAAAAAGTGGAACCAAAAATAGGTCCCAAAATGAATAAAGAATGAATTAATAAATATAGGTTTTTGGCCCTTATCTCCCCCTACTTTATTCCTGGTCGACCTATTCATCAAGATGCCTAGGTCTCGGGGTTTCGGGTCGTAAAATATTTACAATATTTTATTCTTTTTTTTCTTTTATTTATTCTATAATTTTGACCTTAATTACAGTATTTTATACACTAATTGAATGCTCATGCATGGATGCTAAGATGCGGTATTTAATGCAATTTACAGGCATTTGCTAGGGTTTTTGGTGCCAAAATGATAGAATAAAGATGATGAAATGTGGATTCATCATCCCCCTATACTTTACCTTTGCTAGTCCCTAGCAAACACTTATGCAATAAGTGCAAAAGAAAAAGAAAGAAAAGAAAAAGAAGAACTTGGATTTTATTTGATTATCAAACTTGTCTTCACAAAATCAAAGTTTGGAGCTTAAGTCGGACCTTTGGAATTTTAGTGCGGGCGGAACCTTAATGAGAACCAAATTTGAAATCCAACAGTCCTTGAGAATCCCAAAACTTTGTCCAAGTCTCCTCAGTAGCCAGGTCAGAAATATTTCCACTCATACGCAAACTCTTACGACTATGAATCTGACTCGTACAGTGTAAGTGATATGTAGCTCCCCACCTCAGAAGTAACAAAGAAACAACCTCCCCCACCCTGGTAACTCTAATGCCTCGGTCTAGCAACTCTTTCCTCGAGAAGCGGGGTATTCCCTTCTAAGTTCAAGTGCAACCGGCTCAAGAAGAGGGGGAATAAGAGGTATAGAATTTTGGGAGCTCAACCAGTGTAGCTAAGTCTCCCGCTGCTAGCTTCATGAGATGTAACATGGATACCATAAGCTTTTGCTTTATTGGACTATATACACTCCGGTGGGGTTATTAAATTTTCAATTCGATCCACCACTTTTTTTTGGAGTTCTTTTTCTCTCTTTTTTTAAGTGCCTCTGTACAACATATCTACATGGTGCAGCATATATACAAGAAATTTTCCTCTTGAGCCAGTAGACTATCCCTCTTTTGAAGCTTTATTGCAACCCACGGCTTCTGTGTTTAGCCTTCATCACCACTAGACCAAGTTGAGGCGCACTTCCTTCACTAGAAGAAGAAGAGAGGTTCCGCCTAGAAGTACTACCCTCATATGCTACCCCAAGCCAAAGGAAACTGCCTCCTTACCACCTCATCCGTGGAGAGCTATGTGAAAGGTGCAGGTGTCCAAGTTAGGTCATTATCAACAAGAGTCGTGCGTGTGCTTCGAAATACTCTACTTAGGCAGTCAAGAATCCATTGAACTAAGTCCCGTGATCCTCAAAGAATTAAGTCAACTAGACCTGAAGTACCTCAAACTCAGTTCCTATAAGGTTCCTGTTATTATGTAGATTTTAAGGTCCAATCAAGCTCCAATCTCCGGATTTTACTTAGACTTGTTGAACTATCAAACTTAATCCGAAAAATGCTCATGCTATGCAAATGCGATGCAGAATGCAGAAAATCTTTTTGGGAATGCAATTTTCAAAGATTTTGAGCTTTTTATGGATTTTTGAAAAGATGATGCATGCATTTTTTGTATTTTTCAAAAAGATTTTTCAAATGTTTTTGGATTTTAAATTTTGCAAATGTTTTTGGGCTTTTTGAAAATAAAAAGATTTTTGGCTGAAAACTAGGTTACAAATATGTACACGGGAGTGCTTCTTATATATACAAGTAGTGGATTTTAATAATTTACAGGGTAAGTGATCAATTTTATACATATATATATAGTGGATTTTGGTGTGATGTAAGTATTCCTCAAACTTCTTTGACACAAGCTTTTCACACAATTTTTGAAAGCTATAGTCCAAAATAGTTTTTACAAACATTTTACAAACATGAACACACATTTGAAAATCATTTTGCAATCGATTTTCCAAATAGTATATATAGATTTTTCGCATATTTTTGCAACCATTTTTCAAACCATTTGCAAATCATTTTTCAAACATTTTATTTCACACAAAGAAAAAAAGTTTTTACAAACCACACATTTTTACAAAGGTGTTGAAAACATGTCACAAAATATTTTCAAAATAGTTTTCAATAGATTTCCACAAAGATTTTCAAACTATTTTTCAAATATTTTGCAAAAAACATTTTTCACCTAATTTATTAATCAGTATATACAAAAATAATTTGAGGAATGATACACCTTTTTATTAAGGGTTTTTAATGAATTTCAAAGAATTATTAGCCATATTATTAAGAAAATACGAAAGTACGAGTTATGGCTAAAGTATATACACAGTATATACGACCCCCCTATACTTAGCTTGAGTTATGTCCTCATAGATCGGAGAGAAAAGAGAAGACATAACTCGTACTAAGTATTGGCAAGTCTAAAGAATAAAGGAATAATGAATGAGTCAACGAATGAGAAGTTGATCGTCCCCCCTATACTTAGGATCAAATAATCCGAAGTATAACAGACTGTACACAACGCATGGAGGGTCAAGGGTGGGAATGAACAGATCGTACTCAGACTGTCTCCCCCTATACTTAGGGTAAGATATCCCTAAGTATAGACAAGGAGAGGAGACAATGGAGAGGATCAAAGAATGGAAATACTCAGGGTGCACGCCCCCCTATACTTAGGACAAAATACGTCTTAAGTATGGAAAACTGTCTACAAGGGCGGCACCTTTTTGATAGATGAAGAAGGTAGACGAGGAAAAGAAGAAAAGAAGAAAAGAAAAAGAGATGAGACTAGAAATGAGATCATGAGAATGTACTCATCACTCCCCCTATACTTAGGGTAAAAGAAGCCCTAAGTATAGGCAACAACAGGAGTGATCACACGAAACGAAGAATGAACACTCGACTCGTCCACCCCCCTATACTGAGGACAAAGTACGTCCTAAGCAAGGCAAACACGAGAATGGGTGGCCGAGCAATACGGAAGAAAGAATCGAGGTACACAAGGGAATATACAACAGAGATGGATATACACATGATCAAGAAGGTGGAAAGCTGACCTTCTTGCGAGACCGCTGAGGGATAGATCTAGTGTGATGCAAGTCGACATCGGGGTCCACAGCGGACGGAAGCCGATCAGGGTCGACATGGTGAAGGCCCTCAGTGGAGTCAAATCGGAAAGGGATGAACTGATCAATGGAAGCAGTATGGCCAGGTTCTCCCTTGGTAGTCTCGCAGATGTCAAAGTGGAATGGGACAAACTCATCATCCTCGGAAGAAGTGTAATCGGAGTCGTCCTGCGAGTCCTCGTCCAGATCAAAATCAAAAGGAACGAAATCATCAGTGGAAGTATACGAACTCAGATCGTCCTCAAGAGTCTCACCTGAATCATTGTCTTCAACAAGAGGTCTGAATTTATCAAAATAAATGGCAGCATCATAACCGACCTTAATTATCTTCACTTGTGAAGGGCCAGGAACCGATTTATCAGTGGAAGTAGTCGAACCATGTCCGTCCTGTTTAGTCTTACCTAGGTCGTTTGTTTCCTTGTGAGGTCTCTCAAAATAATGGGCAACATCATAAACCTCCTCAACAGTCTTGGTTTCTGCCCCCTGCTCAATTGGATCAATCATGTAAATGCTTTGGATTTCATCAACACATCGCCACACACCAGGAGGAGGAAACTCAAGGTCCATGCTTTCCGATTTCCTCCCCTTTCGGGGGATTCGTCGGGTCTTATTAGGTTTCGCTAAGCAAACATCTTTCGTAGCATCAGATCGGTCACGGGCCTCGGAGTCAGCTATAATCGGTGAAGGTGCATCAGGTGCATGTCTCTAGTCAACTGTGGGTGCGGTGATCAACACTTCGCTCTCGTCAACAGGACGGAAGCGAACCTCTCCTGATCCATAGTCTATAACGACCCTCGCAGAGGCGAGGAATGGTCGTCCCAGGATGATTGGAGAAGGCTCCCCTGTGGAGTTCTCCATGGGCAACACGACAAAATCAACATTGTGGCTCGTGCCCTGAATAGAAATGACGGCGTTTTCAAGGATACCCTTCGGCCTCTTAATAGATCCATCAGCAAACTGAACGATCATCCTGGTTTTCTTGAGAGGCCCTAAGTGAAGAGACTGTACCAGCGAGAAGGGTAATATACTAATAGAAGCACCGCCGTCTAGGAGAGTGTGATCACAAGTATAGTCAGAGATAGTGCAGGTGATGAAAGGTGTAGCTGTGTTCTTCTTCTTGGGAATGGGACGGTGTGTGATGGCGAGGGCAGTGGCCATGGTCAGAATGTGATGCTCAGATCTGCTCTTCCACTTTCTCTTCTTAGGAAGAGGAGCAGATAATTGGGTCATGGCCTGCTGAAGTGGGGCACGGATGATCTCATGAATAGTGGCCACCACTTCGGGTTCGGTCAACATTCTTTTGAATTTTTGGACTTCCTCCATACAAGGGGGGAAGTCGGAATCAGCATATACATGAGGCATGCCAAGAGCAGTCTGTACAGCGACATCCTAGGGGTCAAAGGTGGGACTAGGTGTGAATGTATGTGTGGTCAAGGGTTCTGGCAAGTGGACTCTCTCCTCAAAATATTGATCAACCAAGTGTCTCCCGAACTCTTTTTGGATTTTTAAATTTTTCCTATTTTTTTGTATTTTTGGCGATTGCAAGCTCCCATGATCACCTACAAGTAAATCTGAATCCCCGACGGAAGGAGGATTAGTCTGATTGTTCCTCAAGATAGCAAGATTATCATTCAACAAATCAATGCGCTTTGTCATCCGATTCAAGATATCACTCATGGAGATCGAGGGAGGTGACTCCAACAGGTCAAACTCGGGTGGATGTGAAGGTGGAGGTGGATAATATACAGGTGGGGGTGGATGTGGGTAGAAGTCCGAGTCGTGATACTGTGGCTGAGGCGGATATGTACAAAAGTCAAAAAAAGTAGGAGGAGGATCCTCCTGATAGAAGGGAGGTGGACCAGCTGGAGGGTACGAGGAATCCGCAAAATCCGGATAAAAATCGCCCCAGGGATCCATCTCGAAACAAGAGAAAATGATTGGGAGAACACGATGGTCAAGTCAATAGATGTGTCGAGAAAGGCGCGAATGCGCAGAGATGATCTAGAATGCACACAAAACAATCACAAGAAAAACTGAAACAACCAAACCATCAATTCACCTACTCAACTCGGTGAAGACCACAAATGCGGTCTTTTTATCTTGTCTGTTTTAGAGTTAGGTGAAAAAGTCAAAAAGTTGCACAAACACTTAGGGGCTCAATGGGATTTGGGCACTAATCCTTAGCGTGTGCGCGAGCAAGTAAAAGCGAAGACAATGAGGGGATTACTCGCCCCAAGACAATATCTTTTTTTTAATCTTTTTTAGGGTCAAGTAATATTAGCAGTCCCAATTTTATTGGTTATCACTTTTTTTGTGGATTTTTAGTGAGAATGCATGAACCTAACGAGGAGTCAATTTTACTTAGCACCTAGGTGATCAAAAACAGAGGTAGAGGAGCGGAAAAGCAATGCAAGCGGCAAACGATGATGGATGCTAAAGCGTAAAAGCTCACCTTGCCTCCATCACTCTACATGCAAAGATGCTCAGCAGAATTGAAACCTATCTATATGCAAATGCAAAGCCGATGAAATCGCCCTAAGTTCAAAAATTGCTATTAGCGTGAAGCACCACAAGTCGGTCACCAATCCTCAATCCAAAAAGTCCGGTCTAGACTCACCCCTCCTCTTCTCGACAAATCGAGTTCAGGAGTAGCGCTTGATGGGGTGGGCTCGCGGCACCTAGGCTCGAAGATGCTGAGTCGACTGTTTAAATTTGACTAAGTCCAAAGCGCACTATAGGTACATGCAAGATATTAAGTGTTTGGCCTTAGTCTATCGCAAGCAATCCTAAAACTAGGGGCTCAATCACACAAAGTGAAGAAAACAAAATCGGAAAACAAAGTAAAAAAATGCGATGGAAACCGATAAAAACGCGGTGAGCCCCCAAGTGAACAAACACTTGGAATATGGGCCCGAATGTCCAAGAGTCCAAGTACCTGTATTATTACAAAATAGAGTCTCTCTCTCACTGAAATTACAAAAAAAATACAATACAAGAAAAATGGATGCTAAGGAGTTGTCTTGCAAAATCCTCCAAGTCCTTCTTCGTGCTAGGCTAAAGCCGCTTCACCTGGTTGCGAAGGTGCTCCAAGAGGGGCTCCTCCCTCGATCCGCGTACCTCGCACGGAATCCAAACAAGGAGAGTGGTTAGACAATTTAGCAAATATATCAAAAATAATACAAATAGAAATAAAAGCCGCGAAATGCAGACAAATGATCACAACACAACAAAAACGAGATCTACGCACTGTTGCTCCCCGGCAACGGCGCCATTTGATAATCTCAAAAATTGATCGGTCTTGTGATCCACACAAGGCGGGAACACAGTCGAAGTGTCAACCAATCAAATCTTGAAATTAATCAACAATTAACCTACACTACAGATCACGGAAATAGAAATAAATGTGGAGTTAAAATTTATTTTTAACTCTGCACAAATGATGTAAAGGGCAAGTATGCAGAGAGTTCGAACACAGGGAGCAAGCAGGGTAGATCAAGTAAATGTGCACAAGTGAAGGTGAAGTGTCTACACTAAGCAAGCAAGCAAAGAAATTTTTGTGGGTTTTTAATTTTTAATTTTTTTTATTTTAATTTTTAATTTTGTATTTTGATTTTTAATTTTCTGATTTTTATAATTTTATATTATATATTTTTTTCTTTTTCAATATTGGAATTTAAAACAATGTAATAAAAGACAAGAAAGAGTATTTATAAAAATATGCAAAAATCACCAAAAATTCAGAAATAAAATGTTTTTGATATTTTTAGGATTTTTTACTGTTTTTGTGATTTTTGGGTATTTTTCAAACTGTTTTTGGTATTTTTAAACAATGAAATAAGGGAAAACAATGAAAAATGTGTTGGCTGTGAGTAAAATGGGAATTAAAATTAGAAACAGCAACCAAAATTTTTCACACTAATTTTCAAATAAAGAGAATGAAATATCGAACAAATAAGAACTGAATTTGTATTTTTCTGAGTTTTCTTTGATTTTATAGATTTTTTTGAAGTTTTTATGTATTTTTAAATTTTTTAGATTTTTCTTTTGATATTTTTTGTGATTTTTGGACTGACACTAGAATAGGACAAAAGAGACACTAGGGAATTGTTTTGGAATTTTTCAAGGACTTTTAATATTTTTTGGTATTTTCTAAGCTAGACAGTGAATAAAAAGCATGTTTTTTATTTTTAATAATTATAAAAATGCAATAATGATGAAAAATAAAAATAGGCCGTTAAACTACTATGCAACAGGATGCTATTGTGATTTTTGGAGATTTTTTAGGGTTTTATAGACGCATGCATAAAATACAAGAAGCAAAAGGAAAAATCATGTTCGTAGGGGCATTTATGTAATATAGTCAGAGTTGAGGGCACGCCTGCAATGTGTTCACAGAAATTATAACTAGACAAAACAATTGCAAGACTAAGTATTAATAGGACTACGGGGGGTACGCTTGCAAAATCTCCAGACCCACGTGCGTATGCACGTGCACCTGGCAGGGGTACATCCGCAATTACACAAACATACAAGGGCTGATATGCAAAGTTTGCAAAACCTTTTAACAGCAGATGAAAGATTCAATAATAAATTTCGAAATACAAAAACGCGGGGGTTATGATGGCAAAATACCCCCACTAGGCCACGTGGCAGTCGCGGATGCTCTTCGATGAGGACCAATCGAACGGTTGGTTCTCCCTCCGAGACGGGCGGCTCTGATCGAAGGGGAGGGGTGAGATCAACGGCAGCTGTAGCGTGCCCCCTCCCCCTCGTTCTGTTCTGCCCAGGCCCGCGCAGGCAGCGGCGGCGCGCGGCGGCGTTCTTCTCCGGCGAGGTTTGTTTCGCTGTTAGGTGTCGCTCCTGCCACCTTCACGTCCGACGACGGTTATTACTCGTTCCTGCAACAGATCCGCATCATCCAGGGCTCCAAAATGGCTGGAGACCAGTGAAAGTGCCCAGGAGGTCTTAGCTTCTCCAGCCGACCTGGAGATAATTTTTGTACAAAAATCCGAACCCCAAAGCGACTGCGGCGCCTGGTACCTGCACGTTAAGATCAAGACAAACAAAAGAAGGTCCCAGGCTGGCGGAAGGTGGGAAGTGATGGTAGTTTTGGCTAGGTTGACAGTGGTGGCCGGAGCTTGAGGCTCCGGCAAGGTGTTTGATGCGAAATCGGAGCGACGAACTCGATGAATCAACTATCTAAATGCTTGTAGCTAAACCTATGACTACCAGCTATTAAACTACAAAAAAAAATAAACGAAAAAGATGACCTCGAGGGCTGAGAAGCCCAAGGTGGTGACCTCACGGCCGCAAGGCCGGAGATGGGTTGGAACGCGCCGCCGAACTGGTGGATCACCTCGACAAGGTAGAGGGTCTTCCCTCTGTCACAGGGGACCCCGTCATAAGCCCTCGGAGGGAGTAGCTCAAGCTAAAGTGGTTCAAAATGGAAGAGGGGCGACTGGGGGTGTTTTGAAACATGGTGAAGCGGCGGCAAAAACGAGGTGACAACGGGCTGCACGATGGTCCTCTGCCCAAGGAAGAAGGTGGGCGAGCAAGAGGGATCATAGGGGAGCAGGTTTGCAGAAGGGTGCAACCCCAAAGGGTGAAAGGTGCACCCTCGAAAAACCAAGAAGATGGGTGCTCGAGACGGTCCAGAGGTCACAGACCTGGGGTTAAGAAGTTGACCCCCGGTCAACGGATGGCGTGGCCTGATTGGGCCACGTCATCCGCAAAAAGACAAATTTTAAATAAAACTTTTGTAAATTAAATTAAAATAATAAATGATTTAATTAATTTTAGGTTATTTAATGAAAAATGTTTATTATTTTATATAGTATTTTATTCTGATTTTTAATTATTTTTATGAAATATTTTTACAAGTTACCTTTATACCTCTATATAGCTATATTATCTATATATTTTAGTATTTTATTTTTTTGTACATTTAATTTTATTTATTTGTTTTATTATTTTATATAATTATCACATACTTTTATACATGTAAATCTATTTTTATTTCATTTTTCTGATGTGTTTTGTATATTTAATAAAATATAAGAGTGTTTTGTATAGGTATACATATAGGTATAATACCTGTATAATCTGTATAAGTTTATTTTTATTTTTATTTTTCTTTGCATTTTTATTCTGATTTTAATGCACATATATATTATAAGTAATATTTACAACATTATAAAAATATAAAAATACAAAAATAATGATTAAATAATAAATTGAATATTTTAATCTGCACAAGTATACAATGTGGGTCCAAAACTCAACTTTCAAACCGTAGCTCCGCCAAATGCGAAACCACCGTCATTAAATAGCTTATTTTATTCTATATACAATTAAAGGTGAGTTTGATGCATTTGGAATTGTCATTTATGAGATACGGGTCTGGGAAGTTGGGATTCTAGGTTCTTATTCAGACTATAACTTTTTATCTGTACATTCTTTTTCTGTGAAATCAATTTTGTATTTTTCTTTATTTTATTATCTACAACTTTCATGTACAAAATTTCTTTATTTGATGTATAAAAAGTGGAACCAAAAATAGGTCCCAAAATGAATAAAGAATGAATTAATAAATATAGGTTTTTGGCCTTTATCTACCCCTATTTTATTCCTGGTCGACCTATTCATCAAGATGCCTAGGTCTCGGGGTTTCGGGTCATAAAATATTTACAATATTTTATTCTTTTTCTTTTCTTTTATTTATTCTATAATTTTGGCCTTAATTACAATATTTTATACACTAATTGAATGCTCATGCATGGATGCTAAGATGCGGTATTTAATGCAATTTACAGGAATTTGCTAGGGTTTTTGGTGCCAAAATGATAGAATAAAGATGATGAAATGTGGATTCATCATATACCACCATCTGCAAGTCTGGAGATGGTGGTGACTGGTAAGTGGGCTGCGGTTGCTGGTACGGCTCCGCCTGTACAAGGTGAACATGTCTAGGCTGCTGGTGTGAGCTCGAGCGCTGGAACGAGCTGCTGCTGCTGCCGTGATCGCCTCGCGACTGAAGACGGGGCTGGGAAGCCGTCTGTGCCTCCTGGAGACACAAGAGTTGGGTCTTCATGTCGCTCAGAGTCTGTGCCATCTGCTCCATCTGAGTGATGCTCTGGCATTGCTTCTTCTCGATCAGCTCCATCCGATCCAACTTCTCGCTAATAATGCCCATGTCCGCAACTGTGGACTCTGCCTGTGCTGCTGCTACAGCGAACGAACTGGAAGGACCGGCGTCGACCCGTGCTATCCTCTGGTACTGCACGGGTCCTGGCTGCTGGGGTCTGCCCTGAGTGTACAACCTGGTCTGGGACATCACCATGTAGTTCTCGACCATCTCCTCGTAGATGGCCCAGACCTGGTCGTGATCCTTGACGAAATAAGACCCGCCACAAGAAGCGTTCACCAAGCCCTGAAGCTCTGGTGTCAGCCCGCTGAAGAAGCTCTGAACAAGTTTCAGCTTGGAAATATCGTGATGCAGGCATCTGTAGGTCAGCTCTCGAAACCTCTCCCATGCCTCATGGAACTGCTCGTTGGGGAGCATGGAGAAGTTGCTGATCAGGGCTTTAGCGGCGTTTGTCTGCCCGAGTGGATAGTACTTGTGCAAGTACTCGGCGCGGAGCTGCTCCCAAGTGTATACAAACTTCCCCAGATGCTTCAACCAGGTGGCTGCTCTGTCTGCCAAGGAAAAGGGGAAGGCGATCATCCGAATCGTGTCCTGGTCCACCTGACGATCATGGACAGTACTGCAAATCATCTCAAACTCCTGCAGGTGGAGATGAGGCTCCTCTGTGGCCAAACCGTGAAACCGGGTTAGGAGCTGCAAGGTGTTCGGGGGGAACTTGAAGTCCCCCGTGATGGCTGGAAGCACCACCCAACTGTGCGTCAAAGTCGATCCGGGATTGTGGTTATCCCGCATCGGTCTCGGTGGTCCTGCTCCTCCTGCTGTTGCTGCGGCTGCTGCCGCGGCTGCCCCATCGTCGGGTCCTCCTCCGCGGTTCTCGCGGTCGGCTCTCATCTGCTCAAGCTCTCTCCTCATCTCTATCATGAATGCTCCCTTATCCCTCAGCTGCTGCTGCACTGACTCGAGGGAGGCGATCAGGGTGGAGTTGATCGAACCCTGATCAAAAACAAAATGCTGATCTCCTCGTGGACCTCCAGGGTGGTCGTCAGAACTGCCGGCCATGGTCTCTGAAAAATCAAAACAACCGAACTCAGGTACCGATAAATCATCTGCCTGTCTCTCCTCTGGCATTGGTATCTCGGTATCATAAGAAGGGTGGCCGAGGGGGAACAGGACGGAGTCATACTCGGGTTCGGAGAGCGGGTCTGAGCTCTCACAAACCGACCTAGATGAATGGGCCGGAGTGCTAAAAAGCGGTGCAGCCAGAGGCTGCCTAAGAGACCTCCTGCCCATCATCGTGATCTGGCGAGTAAGGCGAATGAGATCAGGAAAAACTACGATCAAAAGCAAACCCCCAGTTCACCAACGCAACGCGAGTTGAAGACCGTAAAAGTTCGGTCAAATTATCTTGTCAATTTTTATTTTGGTGAACAGTCAAAATATCAGAGCGATTACGTGACTTGTTGGGATACCCGATACTCTCCCAACCGTCTGTCCCGCACAAAAGAGTCGGTAATCAGTCGAGATGAGTACCGAGGGCTTTACCTAGTGTACGGGTCACTCTCGCACAAGCAAACCAAGCAATGAGGGGGTTGCTCTCCCCAAGATAAATTTTTAAGTCAGGTATCTTTTAGGGTCGATAGTTTTAGCAGTCCCAATTTTATGGTTTTTCTTTTTTTTAGATTTTTTATGCAAGCAAAAACGCCTAACGATTTTTTTTGGTTTTCCTGGTTATTAAGTCAAAAACAGGGGGGAGAAGACGAAAAAGTCGATGCGCGAAAATCAATGATGCATGCAGAGATAGAAATGCGTACCTGACTCCAGCAGTCTACATGCAAGATGATCCACGCAGAATTTTAAAGACAGGAATAAAACTACCTATATGGTGCAGCGGAAAACCGAGTCTTAAGCAGGCAACTTCTACTCGAAAGCACCGTCTAGCTGGTCACTCGCCCTTGATCCAAAGAGTCCGGTCTAGACCCACCCCTCCTCTTCTCGACAGGTCGAGTTCAGGAGTAGCGCTTGACGGGGCAGGCTTGCAGCGCGTAGGCTCTCAAGAAAGCGACTTAGCTACTTTTATTAATGATTTATAAGTAGGTCCAATTATCGCTCTATAGGAACAGGCAAACAATTAAGTGTGGGGATCCTACTACTTACGGCACAGTCAAGCAAAAAATCCTAAGTCTAGGGGTTCGAGAAAAACCGCGTAAAACCGTAAAAGGCAGCGAAAAATCTAAAACCACGAAAAAGTCGCAAAAAATCTAAGCTAGCTAAAGGGTCCCCCGAGCACACCGGTGCTCGGCGAAACAGACCCGAGAGTCCAAATGTCTGTCTGAGTGTACATGTATTATTACAACAGTTCTAATAATGCTGGAAATAAAATCTAATCTAAGCTACACTAATCTCGCGGCTATCCCGCAGCTCTACTCGGGTTCGGAGAGCGGGTCTGAGCTCTCACGAACCGACCTAGATGAATGGGCCGGAGTGCTAAAAAGTGGTGCAGCCAGAGGCTGCCTAAGAGACCTCCTGCCCATCATCGTGATTTGGCGAGAAAGGCGAATGAGATCTGGAAAAACTACGATCAAAAGCAAATCCCCAGTTCACCAACGCAACGCGAGTTGAAGACCGTAAAAGTTCGGTCAAATTATCTTGTCAATTTTTATTTTGGTGAACAGTCAAAATATCAGAGCAATTACGTGACCTGTTGGAGTACCCGATACTCTCCCAACCGACTGTCCCGCACAGAAGAGTCGGTAATCAGTCGAGATGAGTACCGGAAGGCTTTACCTAGTGTACGTGTCATTAATGTGTCGGAACCTTATTTAGACTTAAGCTTAAAACTCAACAGCCTCCAAGTTCCACCAATCTATGGGCAAGACTCCTCAATAAACCAGATCAGAACAAGTCTACATACACAAACTCTAATGACCATGAATCTTTCCATGCGGTGTAAGTGATATGTGGCTCCCCACCTCAGAAGTAACAAAGAAACAACCTCCCTCAACCTGGTAACTCTAATGCCTCAGTCTAGCAACTCTTTCCTCGAGAAGCGGGGTATTCCCTTCTAAGTTCAAGTGCAACCAGCTCAAGAAGAGGGGGTAGAAGTATAGAGTTTTGGAAGCTTAGCCAGTGTAGCTATGTCTTCCGCTGCAAGCTTCATGAGATGTAACATTGATACCATAAGCTTTTGCTTTATTTGATTATGTACACTCCGGTGGGGTTATTAAATTTTCAATCCGACCCGCCACTTTTTTGGAGCTCTTTTTGCATTTTTGCATATTTTTTTTTTGTTTTTCTTTTGTTTTTTTCAAAGACTTCTGTACAACATATCTACATGGTGCAGCATATAAGAAATTTCCCCTTGAGCCAGTAGACTATCCCTCTTTTGAAGCTTTGTTGCAACCCACAGCTTCTGTCTTTAGCCTTCATCACCACTAGACCAAGTTGAGGTGCACTTCCTTCACTATAAGAAGAAGAGAGGTTCCGCCTAGAAGTACTACCCTCATATGCTACCCCAAGCCAAAGGAAACTGCCTCCGCACCACCTCATCCGTGGAGAGCCATGTGTAAGTGCAGGTGCAAGTCAAGCCATTGTCTCTAAGAGTCATGCGTGTGTTGTTAAGTGCTCTACTTAGCTTCATCAAGATGACATATGCTCATAGCCTAGTGGACTCAAAGAATTAAGTCCTTATGGACCTGAAAAGCCTTAACCCTAAGTCCTATAAGGTTCCTCTTAAAGTTAAGTGGATTAAGATCTTTTTCAAGCTCCATTTCTCAATTTAATTCCAGGCTTAGTTTAAATGTCAACTCTTATCCAAGAAAAACTATATACATATGTGTACACAAGATGCTATTTACAAATGTTTTACAATTATGCAAAATTTTTTGAAAAATGTTTTGAAATCATGAATAAATGATGCATGAGGTGCAAGTTTTGCAAAGAGATATTTACAAACATTTACACAAGATTTTTGCAAACTTTTGATTTTCAAAAAATTTTGGAAAAATTTTGTACTATATACATAATTTTGATACAAAATATTTACACAAGCTTTACACAAAAGATTTTTGAAATCATTTTTACAAAAATACTTTGTACACTAGCTATGTATGTGCAAGATAAAAGAGGTTTATGTACATAAAAAATTTTTAAATTTTTTTGTGATTTTTTTAGCCATTTTATTTATTAACACACTCACACAAAGTACGAGTTATGGCTAAAGCATATATGAAATATATACACACCCCCCCTATACTTAGCTCGAACGATGTCCTCAGAGTGATCAAGAGCGATGAAGAAGACATAACTCGTGCGTAGTAAAAGGGAAGTGAAAAAGGAATGGCTAAGTACAGGAATGAATAAATGAATAGAATGAGAGGAACTCGGTGGTTTCCCCCTATACTTAGGATTAACTAATCCTAAGTATAGAAAGCTGTACATGAAGGGAAATCCGAGTGAAGAATATACAGAGTCTGCCCCCCCTATACTTAGGGTAAAATATCCCTAAGTATAGGCAGCAAAAACAGGAGCAGAAAGAATGAAAAGAATACTCGCATGTCCGACATTCCCCCCTATACTTAGGGTAAAGTACACCCTAAGTATAGCATAATCACAGGATGAGAAAAGGGATGTGGGACTAAAGAATAGAATGATATGGACAACTGGATCTATACAGACGGAAGAACAGTGAGAATCAGGCGTGAGATGCAAAAGATGTGAGTCAAGAGACCACATCTCACGCAAAATGAATAGCGGCAATAATAATGTCCCGCGGCTCATGATCTAGAAATGGCTTGAGCCGCTGGCCGTTCACTCGAAAGGTACTCTCAGAAGATAACTCAGATATATCAATGCTACCGTTATCGTGTACCTTTCTGACCAAGTAAGGTCCCTTCCATTTGCTCTGTAGCTTTCCTGGAAATAATCGTAGCCTTGCATCAAACAACCATACTTTCTGTCCAATCTCAAAATGCTTGTGGCTGATATGAGAATCATGCCACTCCTTCACTTTCTCTTTATAATGTAGGCTGTTTGAGAAAGCTGTATCTCTAAGCTCTTCCAGGGCGGCTAACTCTGCCCTCCTCTGGTCTCCTATACCATCTGGATCCATAAGAATATCTGTAACTGCCCAAAGTGACTTGTGCCTCAGCTCAACAGGTAGATGGCACGGCTTGCCGTAAACGAGGCGAAAGGGAGATGTGCCCAATGGAGTCTTGAAAGACGTCCGATATGCCCACAAGACCGAGTCCAAAAGCTGTGACCAATTCTTTCGGTCAGGGCGGACGACTTTCTGCAAAATATTCTTGATCTCCCTATTCGACACCTCAGCCAGACCATTCGTCTGTGGATGGTAAGGTGTGGCAACACGATGGTCTATACTGAACTCGCTAGCAAGGGCCTTCACCTGGTCGTTGATGAAATGAGACCCCCCATCAGAAATCAGAACTCGTGGAACCCCGAACCGCATGATGATGTGCTTCCTCAGAAATCTGCAAACTGTCCTCGCATCAGCGGCTCGGGCGGGGATAGCCTCAACCCAACGACTAACATAATCTACGGCCAACAGAATGTACTCAAATCCCTGACTCTTAGGGAATGGACCCATGAAATCGATGCCCCATGCGTCAAAAACCTCACAGAAGTGAATGGGCTGCATCGGCATCATATCACGCTGTCCACAAGTGCCCATCCTCTGACAGTCAGTACACCTCTTCACGAACTCATCAGAGTCCTTGAAGAGGGTAGGCCACCACAAACCGGATTGGAGCACTTTCTGTGCCGTTCTTCTCCCAGAATGATGTCCTCCTGCCTCAAGCTTGTGGCAGTAAGTGAGGACACTATGATGCTCCTCCTGAGGAATACACCGACGCCAGATGTTATCCCCTCCTTCGTGGTAAAGGATGGGATCCTCCCAGTGGTAGGACTTGGCCTTCGCAAGGAAGGTCTCAAGCCTCTGCCTGGGCCAATCTTGTGGGACTTTCCCAGCAACGAGAAAGTTCACAATATCGGCATACCACGGGAGTGAGGTGATAGCAAGGATCGCCTCATCTGGAAAGGTATCTCGAATAGGATCAATCTGCTCAGAATCCTCAGGCTGCTCTAATCGGGAAAGATGATCCGCCACCACATTCTTGACTCCAGGCTTATCCTTGATCTCAATGTCGAACTCCTGGAGTAGAAGGATCCATCTAGTAAGTCTGGCCTTGGCATCCTTCTTTGACATGAGGTACCTGATGGCGGTGTGGTCAGTAAACAAAGTCACTCTAGATCCAATGATATACGATCTGAACTTATCTAGGGCAAACACTACGGCTAGCATCTCTTTTTCTGTGACCGTATAATTCCGCTGGGCGGAATCCAATGTACGGCTAGCATAGTGTATGGCAAATGGAACTCCATCCCTCCTCTGTCCCAGCACTGCCCCCACGGCAAAATCGGAGGCGTCCGTCATGATCTCGAATGGGAGAGACCAATCGGGTGGCTGAAGGACAGGAGCCTCAATAACACACTGCTGGAGAGTCTCAAAGGACGAAAGACACTTGTCATCGACAAGGAACTCGGTGTCTTTCGTCAAGAGATCAGTCAACGGTCGGGCGATCTTGCTGAAATCATGAATGAATCTCCTATAAAAACCAACGTGCCCCAGAAATGACCGTAGCTGCTTCAAATTAGACGGTGGTGCGAGTTTTCTAATGACGTCCACCTTGGCCGGATCAACCTCCATGCCCCTGTTGGAGATGATGTGTCCAAGCACCGTCCCTTGAGTCACCATGAAGTGACTCTTCTCCCAAGACAGAACCAAGCGGGTAGCAATACATCGCTGGAGCACTCGGTCTAGGCAGTCAAGACAGGAATCGAATCCGTCGCCGTAAACCGAGAAGTCGTCCATGAAGACCTCCAAACACTCCCCTACCATGTCCGAAAAGATCGACAGCATGCATCTCTGAAAAGTCGCAGGGGCGTTGCATAGCCCAAATGGCATGCGTCGGAAGGCGTATGTACCGAAGGGACAGGTAAAGGTGGTCTTCTCCTGATCCTCAGGAGCAATGGCCACCTGATTGTAGCCCGAGTACCCATCCAGGAAGCAATAATGGCTCTTCCCTGCCAGTCTCTCTATGATCTGATCAATAAAAGGCAGGGGGAAATGGTCCTTCTTGGTGGCCTGGTTGAGTCTCCGGTAGTCAACGCAGACCCGCCAAGAGGTGGGTACTCGTGTAGCAATCTCCTCTCCCGACTCACTGATCACAGTCGTGATGCCCGTCTTCTTGGGCACCACATGCAAGGGGCTAACCCACTTGGAGTCGGAAATGGGATAAATAAAATCTGCACTCCACCATTTTGATATTTCCTTCATCACGACCTCTCTCAGGTTGGGGTTCAGTCGCCGCTGGAACTCACGCGACGGCTTCGCCCCTTCCTCGAGATAGATATGGTGGGAGCACAACGAGGGCCTAATCCCATGGAGATCTGCTACGCTCCATCCAATTGCCTTGCGGTTCTTTTCAAGAACCCCCATCAGACGGGATTCTTGTTCTCCAGTCAGATCGGCAGAGATGATGACTGGGTACATCTCAGACTCTCCCGCAAGGAATCGATACTTCAGCGAAGTAGGGAGCGGCTTTAGCTCTGGACAGCTGGGTGCTGGCAAATCTGGCTTCTGAAGAAGATGTGTGTATGCTGACAATTCTGCCAAATCTGCCTGGGAAAATGATAAAGAACTCTCACAAACTTGATCTGGAGAAGGCGGGTCCTCTGCATTGTCTCTGATCTGCTCTGCCTCTACCTCCTCCTCATCTATAGGATCAGGTGGATCCAGGTCTGGCATCTGATCATCACAATCTGCCCAATCAGATTCTGAATCCGAGGGATCTGTATCAACTGCGGTGGCATCAGTGCCACCGTAGAGTAGGGTGGCCTCAGTACCACCATCACTGAAAATCGTGTCGCGATCAAGGTCCGACTCTGCCGAATCAATAGTATCCTGAACCAAGGCTGTGCTCTCCAGACTATCCTCTTCTATCATCTCTGCATCAGCTGTATCTGAATATGAGAGGATGGTCTGTGCTGCAGGGTCTGCCCAAGCTGCCTCATCATCTGTGATCACAAAATCACAGTCCTGGTGTATGTCTGGCTCTGTATCTGTCAGATGTTCTGAATCTGTACTGCCCTCTGAGCGGGATCTATCTCTGGCTCTGTGGTCCTTGACCGTCTCTATTTGTATACTCTCGCCCTGGACGCGAAAGAATACCTTCCCACTGTCATGGTCAGTCACTGCCTTGGCTGTGGCCAAGAACGGGCGACCGAGGATGATGGGGGAATCGGTCAACGAGTTAGGGGTCTCCATGTCCAGCACTACGAAGTCCACGGGGAATTGCAAACCCTGAATCGTGACGACAACGTCTCGCAACAACCCCTTTGGCCTCTTGACAGACCGATCAGCAAACTGAAGGTATGTCCTGCTCTGTCTAAGAGTGCCCAACTCTAAGTGGTTGAGAAGGGCTGCCGGAAGAAGGTTGATCGACGATCCGCTATCTAATAGAGTACGGTTCGATGACCGGATCCTCACATATATCATTCACCACAGTGGGATCAGAAGAAACTATACCTTTTCCTTTATTCAAAATAGAGTTCTGAGATACATCCACACGAGGAAAAACAACATCTCTATCAGAATGAATATTGGTGGCCTCAGTACCACCTCTAGTTGGCTCTACAACTAGACGTCTTGCGGCCTCAGTACCGCGGGCTGGCTCGGATCTGCTGGTGGTGTCAGTACCACCTCCTCGATATGGTGAAGCGGCGGCCTCAGTACCGCCGGTGGAATCAGCATCTCTGGTGGCATCAGTACCACCGTCATCATCATGTGTGGCTTCAGTACCGCTCTCCTCTTCCTCATCTGGCGCTCTAGATGGATCCTCGCGTTGTCGCTCAGATGAGGCGCCGCCTGCTGGTCTTCTACCGCTCCTAAGTGTGACAAAATCAGCATCAAATAGATCCGACGATATATCATCAAATGAGTCACTAGGAGTGGTAGGCTCAGTGTGAACTACCTGCTCAGACTTCCTCTTCAAGTTATTCGGATTAGGCTCGATCTGTGCAGGGATGGCGGCCTTCCCTCTCATCAAGTCCCGCATCTCCTGGCGGAACTCGTCCATCTCCCGTCTAAATGTAGCCTGCTGCTCTGTGAAGATGCGGGCTAGATCATCCAAGGCGGGGCTCTCATGGGAGCCCGACGGGTTGCCTCTCTGGTAATGAGGCTGCTGGACCTGGTTCTGCTGCGGCTGAGAGGGGTAAGAGGAAGGATGCTGCTGCTGGTGAGCCTGCTGCTCACGTCTCCAATTCTGTCCCTGCTGCTGGTAGGGACGAGGTACGAAGGATGATGGCTGGTGTGGCTGGTATGCTGGGGGCTGCTGGTGATCTCTCTGCTGGGAGTACTGCCCTCCCTGACCGGCTGGCTGCTGCTGGGACTGGTTACCCCCATTCCCCCACCTGAATCCGGGATGGTCTCTTCGGATTCCAGGTTGAGGACGGTCATACCAAATCCCGTTGACATCCATCAACGGTTCCGCATCGTAAGGGGCTGGTGGGAGTACATCCAGAGGCTGATCCGGCTGATATACCACCATCTGTAAGTCTGGAGATGGTGGTGACTGGTAAGAGGGCTGCTGCTGCTGGTACGGCTCCGCCTGCACAAGGTGAACTTGTCTAGGCTGCTGCAAGGAGCTGGAGCGCTGGGACGAGCTGCGGCTGCCGCCGGAATCGCCTCGCGACTGAAGACGGGGCTGAGAAGCCGTTTGTGCCTCCTGAAGACACAAGAGATGGGTCTTCACGTCGCTCAGAGTTTGTGCCATCTGCTCCATCTGAGTTATGCCCTGGCACTGCTTCTTCTCTATTATTTCCATGCGGTCCAACTTCTCACTGATAATCCCCATGTCCGCAGCGGCCGACTCTGCCTGTGCGGCTGCAACTGTGGACGAACTGGATGGACCTGCATCAACCCGTGCTATCCGCTGGTACTGCACGGGTCCTGGCGGCTACTGAGATCTCTGTGTGTACAACCGAGTCTGGGACATCACCATGTAATTTTCTGCCATCTCTTCGTAGATGGCCCAGACTTGGTTGTGGTCCTTGGCAAAGTAGGACCCGCCGCAAGAAGCATTCACCAGACCCTGAAGCTCTGGCGTCATCCCACTAAAGAAGCTCTGAACTAGGTTCGGCTTGGAAATGTCGTGGTGTGGGCATCTATCCAGAAGCTCTCTGAACCTCTCCCATGCCTCGTGAAACTGCTCGTTAGGGAGCATGGAGAAGTTGTTGATCAGGGCCCTCGCTGCATTCGTCCGCCCGAGTGGATAGTACTTGTTTAAGTACTCGGTGCGGAGCTGATCCCAGGTGTAAACAAACTTCCCTAAATGCTTCAGCCAGGCGGCTGCTCTATCTGCCAGTGAAAAAGGGAAGGCCATCATCCGAATCGTATCCTGGTCCACATGACGGTCGTGGACAGTGCTGCAGATCATCAAAAACTCCTGGAGATGGAGGTGGGGCTCCTCGGTGGCAAGTCCGTGAAAATGAGGAAGCATCTGCAGGGTATTCGGAGGGAACTTGAAATCCCCCACGATAGCAGGTACCACCACCCAATGGTGCATCAGTGTAGATCCGGGGTTATGTAACTCCCGCATCGTTCTCGGTGGTCCTGTTCCGGCGGCGGCTGCCGCTGCGGCAGCCGCTGCTGCGGCTGCTGCGGCTGCTGCCTCTGCATCAGCATCAGGAATGTCCTCAGGCTCGCTCGGCTCGTCTCGCTCTGCTCGGAGTCGCTCCAACTCCCTTCTCATCTCAATCATAAAAGCTCCCTGATCGCGTAGCTGCTGTTGTACTGTCTCTAATGATGCGATCAGGGTGGAGTTGATCGCTCCCTGGTCTAATACAAAATGTTCGGGTTGGCGATCGTCTGAACTGCCAGCTCCGGCCATAGTGACGTCTGCAAAATCAGATGAGCCCAACTCAGGTTCTGTCAAATTAATTCGTCTTTCCTCGGGCTCATGTCTCTCAGTAGCAAAAGAAAGGGGATCGAGGGGGAACAGGGTGGAATCGAACTCGGGCCCGGAGAGCTGGTCTCGACTCTCACGGACCAACCTAGATGGTGAAGTAGACGCGCCTGAAAGCGGTGCAGACAGAGGCTGCCTAAGAGATCGTCTACCCATCATCTTGATCTGGCGAGTTGGGCGGATGGGATCTGGAGAAAATATGATTACAAAGCAAACCCCCGGTTCACCAACGCAACACAATCTGAAGACCGTGAAAGCTCGGTCAATTTATCTTGTCAATTTTATTGGGTGAACACACAGAATATCAGAGCGATTACGTGACCTGCTGGGATACCCGATACTCTCTCAACTGACTGTCCCGCACAGAAGAGTCGGTAATCAGTCGAGATGAGCACCGGAGGGCTTTACCTAGTGTTCGGGTCACTCTCTCGCACAATCAAACCAAACAATGAGGGGGTTGCTCTCCCCAAGACAATTTTTTAGGTGAAGTGTCTTTTAGGGTCAATAGTGTTATCCAGTCCCAATTTTTTTTTGTTTTTCTTTTTAATTTTTTTTTTCAAAATAAATACAAGCGGCCTAACGAATTTTCCGATTCTCCTGATGATTAAGCCAAAAACAGAGGGAGAAAACGAAAAAGCCGATGCGCGAAGAAATCAATGATGCATGCAGAGAAAGAAATGCGTACCTTGTCTCCAGCACTCTACATGCAAGTGATCCGCGCAGAATTTAAAGACAGAATAAAACTACCTAAATGGTGCAGCGAGGAAAAACTGAGTCCTAGATGAGCAAATTTCTATCGCAAGAACCGTCTAACCGATCACGGTCCTCAAGCCAAAGAGTCCGGTCTTGGCCCACCCCTCCTCTTCTCGACAGGTCGAGTTCAGGAGTAGCGCTTCCGGGGCAGGCTCGCGGTGCGTAGGCTCTCAGGAAAGCGACCAAGTTATTTTTATTATTTATTATTAGTAGGTCCAATTAACGATCTATAGGAACAGATAAGCAATTAAGTGTGGGGACCCTACTAATTACGGCACAAGCAAGAGAAATTCCTAAATCTAGGGGCTCGAGAAAAATCGCGTAAACACCGGAAAAGGCAGCTAGCTATCAAAACCGCAGAAAAAGCCGCGAAAATCCAAATGGGTCCCCCGAGCACACCGGTACTCGGCGAAACAGACCCGCTAGGTTACAAGTGTCCACAAATGTCCAAGTTCTAAATTATTACAGACAATATTGTTCTCTCTCAAAATAAAATTCTTCTTCTTCCTCTCCCTGCTCTTCCTCCTATGCGGGTCCTCAAAAATAAACTCCAAGTTGTCCACGCAGTACCTCGCACAAAAATCAAAGAGAGAGAGTGTCAGAGAACAATGATAATATAGAGAGACAATATGGAAAAATGACTACAAAGCCGTGCTCCCCGGCAACGGCGCCATTCTGATAACCGCCCGAACGACTAAGGTAAAGGTAAAGAAATGAAGGTCGTCGCGACCTCAATCACTCGGGCTAAGTATATCAAGAAAAAAATCGAACCGCGAAATAAATCAGGGATGAAACACGAAGTGCGGTCCTAGCTATGGGATTAACCTGGTATAGCTCCCAGGGTCGAACACAAGGAGCACAGATTGGCCTTGCGGCCTACGATGTAGTCAGAAATCCGAGAGAGTATTTTTAGTGTTTTTAAGGGTTTTTATATTTTTTTAGGATTTTTGGAATATAAAGAAAACAGGAAAAGCACACAAACAATTAACTTGAACAATTTATTTAATGCATTAAAAAGCAAGCAAAAATTCAGACAAAAATATTTTTATGTGTTTTATATTTTTTTATGTTTTTGGTGAATTTTTGAGATTTTTCTGATGTTTATTTTATTTCCTAAAAATCAAACAGTGCGAAAAGCAAGGGGTACTGTCCAGCCAGGCCCAAAACCCAAAGATAAAATATCTAAGGATCTCAAAGGGGCCTGGAGGTAATTTTCCTGTATACTAGAGAAAACAAGGAAAATTTGAGCACCAAAATTATTGTTTTTGAGTTTTTAAATTATTTATTATGATTTTTAGGAGTTTTGAGGTGTTTTTAAGTTTTTAGGGTTTTTACTCAATGAAAAATAGCCAAAATTGGCTAGAAAATCAAGGAACACCAAATAAACAGTAACTAATTTCTATAGGATTTTTAAAAGGGTTTTGATATTTTTTTGGGGTTTTTGAATCTAAACAGTAGCAAAAATATGGGTTTTTGAATTTTTTAAAAATAGCAAATGAAATCAAAAATGTCCTCAAAAATTCACAAAAATTCTACACCATGGCAGGAGCCATGTGTCAAATTTTCATCGAATTTGGAGGTGATTTGATATTTTATTCAAAAACAACGGAGGGGCACGGTGCACAGGGACCAAAGTGCAAATACCCAAAAGTTCTGGGGGGTCTGGTGCAAAATACCCAAGAAATCACGCGCGAGGCGCGTGTCTGGGGCACTCAGGGACCCAAATGTAAGAAAAATAAGTTCCGAGGGCTTATTGGTAACAAGTACCAAAAGTCCAGGGGCTTATCTGCAAATATCCCAAAAAATATCGCACATGGGGAATTAAAATGCTCACAGGGGCATAAATGCAATTGTCAAAAATATTTCATTCATTCATAAACAACCAGAACTACAGGGCTAAAGTTGCAAATGCACCCAAAATATCACGTGTCGAAGCACGTGTCTCACACAAACAGGGGCATAAATGCAAATACTGAAAGATACGAGGTCCAAAGTGCAATTTACCCTACGTAAATAAAGTACGCAAAATATTTACAGGACTGAAATTAAAAACACAAACTACGAGGGGGCCTAAGATAAATTACCCCTTATTTAACGTCGACGGCTGGATGCGCGCCACGTAGATGATCCAACGGTCTCGGACGTCGGGCGCTTTTCTTCTTCCGCACGTGGGCCTGATCGACGATGCAGAGGGGGCCACGTGGAAGATCGAACGGCTGGTGGTGCTGGTGGTTCCCTCTCTCTGCTCTGACGGTCCAGATCAACCCTCAGGATGATCGACGGTATCTGCTCCTCGATGGATGGACGGCCGTGATGCGAACTGGGGAGCTGAGGCTGATCGGACGGCGATGGAGGACTCTCGAAGAACAGGTGGCCGGCGAGGTTCACCGGCCTCGTGCGCGTGCTGTGGGCCTCCTCAGCTGCCTCTGATGATCGAAGAAGGTCGGCGATGACGTCCCGCAGCTGGTGAAGGTCTCCGATGGCCCAACCGAGCCCTGGAGGGGCTCCGGCGAGGTCGTCGGAGTAGAGCTCACATTCTGATAACCGCCCGAACGACTAAGGTAAAGGTAAAGAAATGAAGGTCGTCGCGACCTCAATCACTCGGGCTAAGTATATCAAGAAAAAAATCGAACCGCGAAATAAATCAGGGATGAAACACGAAGTGCGGTCCTAGCTATGGGATTAACCTGGTATAGCTCCCAGGGTCGAACACAAGGAGCACAGATTGGCCTTGCGGCCTACGATGTAGTCAGAAATCCGAGAGAGTATTTTTAGTGTTTTTAAGGGTTTTTATATTTTTTTTAGGATTTTTGGAATATAAAGAAAACAGGAAAAGCACACAAACAATTAACTTGAACAATTTATTTAATGCATTAAAAAGCAAGCAAAAATTCAGACAAAAATATTTTTATGTGTTTTATATTTTTTATGTTTTTGGTGAATTTTTGAGATTTTTCTGATGTTTATTTTATTTCCTAAAAATCAAACAGTGCGAAAAGCAAGGGGTACTGTCCAGCCAGGCCCAAAACCCAAAGATAAAATATCTAAGGATCTCAAAGGGGCCTGGAGGTAATTTTCCTGTATACTAGAGAAAACAAGGAAAATTTGAGCACCAAAATTATTGTTTTTGAGTTTTTAAATTATTTATTATGATTTTTAGGAGTTTTGAGGTGTTTTTAAGTTTTTAGGGTTTTTACTCAATGAAAAATAGCCAAAATTGGCTAGAAAATCAAGGAACACCAAATAAACAGTAACTAATTTCTATAGGATTTTTAAAAGGGTTTTGATATTTTTTTGGGGTTTTTGAATCTAAACAGTAGCAAAAATATGGGTTTTTGAATTTTTTAAAAATAGCAAATGAAATCAAAAATGTCCTCAAAAATTCACAAAAATTCTACACCATGGCAGGAGCCATGTGTCAAATTTTCATCGAATTTGGAGGTGATTTGATATTTTATTCAAAAACAACGGAGGGGCACGGTGCACAGGGACCAAAGTGCAAATACCCAAAAGTTTTGGGGGGTCTGGTGCAAAATACCCAAGAAATCACGCGCGAGGCGCGTGTCTGGGGCACTCAGGGACCCAAATGTAAGAAAAATAAGTTCCGAGGGCTTATTGGTAACAAGTACCAAAAGTCCAGGGGCTTATCTGCAAATATCCCAAAAAATATCGCACATGGGGAATTAAAATGCTCACAGGGGCATAAATGCAATTGTCAAAAATATTTCATTCATTCATAAACAACCAGAACTACAGGGCTAAAGTTGCAAATGCACCCAAAATATCACGTGTCGAAGCACGTGTCTCACACAAACAGGGGCATAAATGCAAATACTGAAAGATACGAGGTCCAAAGTGCAATTTACCCTACGTAAATAAAGTACGCAAAATATTTACAGGACTGAAATTAAAAACACAAACTACGAGGGGGCCTAAGATAAATTACCCCTTATTTAACGTCGACGGCTGGATGCGCGCCACGTAGATGATCCAACGGTCTCGGACGTCGGGCGCTTTTCTTCTTCCGCACGTGGGCCTGATCGACGATGCAGAGGGGGCCACGTGGAAGATCGAACGGCTGGTGGTGCTGGTGGTTCCCTCTCTCTGCTCTGACGGTCCAGATCAACCCTCAGGATGATCGACGGTATCTGCTCCTCGATGGATGGACGGCCGTGATGCGAACTGGGGAGCTGAGGCTGATCGGACGGCGATGGAGGACTCTCGAAGAACAGGTGGCCGGCGAGGTTCGCCGGCCTCGTGCGCGTGCTGTGGGCCTCCTCAGCTGCCTCTGATGATCGAAGAAGGTCGGCGATGACGTCCCGCAGCTGGTGAAGGTCTCCGATGGCCCAACCGAGCCCTGGAGGGGCTCCGGCGAGGTCGTCGGAGTAGAGCTCCTGGTCTGAAAGTGAAGGGGGCTCAGATGCCCTCCTCTTGACCTGCAAAGTGAACCAAAAGCTTCGCGGGTCGAGGGCAAAGTGCCTCGACCCAAAGAAGCGGCGTGAGGGTGATCGGTGCGTCGGGGTGAGTGAGCTCCGACGAGCGGAGGACGGTGGAGCTCGATTCCCATATCCTGTGCGATCTGGGTTGGGTGAAGGGGTGAAGAACGTGCGTGAGGGAATGGCGAAGGTGACGGTGCGTTCCGATGATCGAGAAGGTCCACAATATGGCCGGAATCAAAGGAATACGTCGGAGATGCGAGTTGGGCGAAACAAGAAATTAAACTAAATGGAAAGGCTAAAGGGTTACCTGGGTGGTCGGAGAGACTGGGGAAGAGCAGGGGGTGCTCCTGGTCGTAGCCTCAAGGGTCGTCTCGGCCCGAGGCTCGGTGCTCACGCTGGTGGCGGAGCAACGGCGGCGAAGAACGCCGGATCAGTGGTTTCACCTCCTCGCCTCGCTGCAACAGGGGCGATCGCTTGCTGTCACTCTCGCGGTGCCTCTGGAGGTCACTGGGAAGAAGGAGAAGGTCCAAAGATGAGGCGCGGAGGCGGCGGAGGTCGGGATATATATGGAGACAGGGCCGATTAGGGTTGGGTGGAGACGGCTATGGAAGGCGTGGATCCTTCGGCGAAGGATGCGGCGAGGATGATGGATGATTGGCGAAGGATCCGGGCACGGGGTTTGCGGAGGCGACAGGCTGGAGGCGCGTGGAAAATTCGGCGAAGTCGGGTCGGGCGCGAGTTGACGCAAAAGGAAAGAGTCCGCGGGGGAGTTGACCGGGGTCAACAATCCCCCGTGGACCAATCAGGAGCTGCCACGTTATTAATTTTTTTGTTTATTTAATTTAAGGTAGAAAAAGGCCGAATTAAGAAAAACTCAAAACATGAAATATTTTTCTTTTATTTTTTTCTATTTTTTGGTGATTTTTAATTAATTTTTGGAAATAAAAATAGGGTAGCTATATATATAGGTATATGTACACTATATAGATTTTAATTTTTGATTTTTTTATTTGTTATTTTTATGTATTTTTATGCCCATTTTATATTTTATTTATTTACATCATAAAATAAAGAACAAAATGGTATTTTTATTTTATTTTAATTATTTATACACAAGGGTGAAATAAATAGATGAATACATTTATATACATGGTATCTATACAATGTATTTTTGTATTTTTAATTTTGTAATTTTTATTTGATTTTTGTTTTGTTTCTTGTTATTTTATGTATTTACAATATGTAACATAGAATATTTACAAAAAAAAGTTTAGAAAATAATTTTATTTATTTATAGGGTTAAATAAATAAAGGATGATGGTCTATATACATGGTGAAAGGGCATTTTTGGAATTTTGATTTTTAAATTTTTATTTTGTTTTTAATAGTTTCTAAATATATACAAAATGTATACAAGCATATTTTTGGGTGAGGAAAATATAATTTTATTTATTTACAAAAGTATGTACACATGAGCTCCTATCTCCCTCTACTTTGGCTTTTATGCGGTCAGGCCCATGCTGAGCCCTCCCTTGGGTTAGGTTGCTCAATATTTATTCTAAATATTTCCCTCTTTTTCTTTTTACTCTTTATTCTTTTATTTTTGCACAAAAACATGCTAATTATTTCTTTTTACACAATGCATGCTTTTGGTAATTCTTTGTATTTACACATATTTACATGTATTTGCAAAGGTTTTTGTAGCTAAAATAGGAGAATAAAGAGTGATGAATGGGTATTCATCAGGTCACTCTCTCGTACAAGCAAACCAAGCAATGAGGGGGTTGCTCTCCCCAAGACAAATTTTTAAGTCAGGTGTCTTTTAGGGTCGATAGTTTTAGCAGTCCCAATTTTATGGTTTTTCTTTTTTTTAGATTTTTTAATGCAAGTAAAAATGCCTAACGAATTTTTCGGTTCTCATGGTTATTAAGTCAAAAACAGGGGGGAGAAGACGAAAAAACAGATGCGCGAAAATCAATGATGCATGTAGAGATAGAAATGCGTACCTGACTCCATCAGTCTACATGCAGGATGATCCGCGCAGAATTTTAAAGACAGAAATAAAACTACCTATATGATGCAGCAGAAAACCGAGTCCTAAGCAGGCAACTTCTACTCGAAAGCACCGTCTAGCTGGTCACTCGCCCTCGATCCAAAGAGTCCGGTCTAGACCCACCCCTCCTCTTCTCGACAGGTCGAGTTCAGGAGTAGTGCTTGACGGGGCAAGCTCGCGGCACGTAGGCTCTCAGGAAAGCGACTTAGCTATTTTTATTAATGATTTATTAGTAGGTCCAATTATCGCTCTATAGGAACAGGCAAGCAGTTAAGTGTGGGGATCCTACTACTTACGGCACAGTCAAGCAGAAAATCCTAAGTTTAGGGGCTCGAGAAAAACCGCGTAAAACCGTAAAAGGCAGCGAAAAATCTAAAACCGCGAAAAAGCCGTGAAAAATCAAAGCTAGCTAAAGGGTCCCCCGAGCACAGCGGTGCTCGACGAAACAGACCCGAAAGTCCAAATGTCTGTCCGAGTGTACCTGTATTATTACAACAGTTCTAATAATGCTGGAAATAAAATCTAATCTAAGGTACACTAATCTCGCGGCTATCCCGCGGCTCCCGCACTCTTCTCGCTCCTCGCGCTCTCCTGTGGCTCTATAAAGAAGAGAGCCGCCTCCGGTTCCCGCGGTTGCTCGGGTTCCGAAGAAAGCCGCCTCGGTCCTCGGGCCCTCGCAAGAAAACAAACAAGAGTAGTCAGACCAGATAAATGTATAAACAGGTCAAATATATATACAAAAATATGTACAAAAAGCCGCGAAAAGAAAACTGCGGAAAAACTCAAAACCGACTACTAAGCCGTGTTCCCCGGCAACGGCGCCATTCTGATGACTAGCCTGAACACTCGGGTAAAAGGTCGTCAAAGGTCGTTGCGACCCAAGCAATCAGACTCGGTCAATCCAGAAAAAGAGACCACCAAATATGATAAAAATCACTCAAACATCCAATAGCGGTCTTGCTATTTTATTAACCTGGTATAGCGACCAGGGTCGACCACAAGGAGCACGTGATGGCCTCGCGACCTACAAAGTAGTCAAAAATAAACTAAAATAAAATAAAAGGTATTCTTGGTGGATTTTTAATTTTTATAATTTTTTTTATATTTTTAATTTATTCAGAAAATAAGAAAAACAAGTAAACAAGACAATTCAACAATTTATTTAATGCATCAAAAATCAATCAAAAATTCAAGCAAAAATGTTTTTGTGTATTTTATGATTTTTACTGTTTTTAATGAATTTTTGGGATTTTTCTGATTTTCATTTTCTTTTCTAAAAAAATCAAACAATGCAAGAAAACAGTAGCAATGTCCAGTCAGGAGTAAAAGGCCAATTTAAAATGCAAAAAGGCCTATTTACCTCCTGGAGTCGATTTTCCTATAAACTAGAAATTTAAGGAAAATTTAGGCACTGGAATTATTGTTTTTGGATTTTTAAAATAATTATTAGATTTTTTATAAGTTTTTAGGTGTTTTTCAATTTTTATGAGTTTTATATTATGAAAAATGATCAAAATTGGTCAGAAAATCAAACAAGGCAGAAGACACAGTAGCTAATTTTTTGTAATTTTTAGAGGTATTTTAATATTTTTTTGTGAATTTTTAGATCAGACAGTAAAGAAAATGCATGTTTTTGAATTTTTAAAATTAGTAAATGAGAACAAAAATGTCTCCAAAAATTCTAGAAAATTTTACAACATGGCAGGAGCCATGTGTCCAATTTTCATGGAATTTGGAGTAAGTTTGCTATTTTATTAAAAATAAAAATCAAGCTCCTGTGTACAGGGACCTAACTGCAAATATAATAAAGTTTTGGGCCCTCTAGAGAACAAGCTTGGAAACAATAGGGTAAGGAATGCAAAATACCCCCCGGGCCACGCACGATGCACGTGACTCAGGCCTGGGGGGACCTGATTGTCATTCCTATTTATAAAAGTATAAAAAGTAACAAGCCAAAAACGCGGGGCCAATAATGCAAATACACCAAAGACCACGTGTCGATGCACGTGCACGCAAATATAAATGCAAATCTGATAAACAGTAGGGTCCTTAGTGCAATTTTTACAAAAATAACAGAACTAAACTATTTATTTACAGGACTAAAAACTGAACGCGAAAAGTAGAGGGGCCTAAGAACAAATACCCCTTATTAAACCCTGAGGGCTGGATGCGTGCCACGTAGCAGATCGGATGGTGGAGACAAGTGGGCGCGCAACAAGTGAACCCTCGTCGCGATCCGACGGCTGGGAAGAGCCTACGTGGAAGATCGAACGGCCGCAAAGTGTCGTGGGTCTGCCTCGCTGGATAAACGGTGGTGATCGAATCCCTAGAGATCTGGCGGTCAGTGCTGCTCCGCAAATGGACGATCAGGATCACGACTGGAGCTCGGGGTCGATCGGACGGCGGAGAAGGATGGTGGACGAACTGGGCTCCGGCGAACTTCGCCGGATTCGTGACGGCACTGGTCTCCTCCTGGAGGCTCGCTGAAGATCGGAGAAGGAAGCTGCGGGCCCTCCACGTCTAATGGAGGCCTCCGATGACTCAATGGAGCTCCGAGGAGCTCTGGAGAGTCGGGCGGAGGCGGAGCTTCTGGACCTGATGGTCCAAGCCCTCAGATGGGCTCGGATGTACCTGCAAAGAGCACCAGCAAGCTCGCGGGTCGAGGGCAAACTGCCTCGACCCCGTTAGGCATAGTGAAAGTGGTTGGTGAGGCGCAGTGGTCGAGCTCCGGCGAAGGGGGTGGATGGAGGAGCTCGAATCCCCAGCTCCTGTGCGAGCTGGGTTGAGTGGAAGTGCGGAGAAGGTGCGCGAGGGAAGGGCGAATGCGATGATGGATTCCGATGATCGAGTGGAAGGATGAGATGGTCGGAATCGGCGATAGTCGGCGACGGTGAAAATTGGGGGAAAATCGAAATTCGGGAAATAGAGAAGAAATCTAAGCTACCTTGGTGGATGGGTCGACTGGAGATGAGCTTGGGCAGCTCTGGGTCCTTGCCTCGAGGACCGTCGTCGTCCGAGGCTCTGGCTCCTGCTCTGGACGGAGCACGGCGGAGCAAACTTCGCCGGATCGATGCCTCCTCACTCCCTCCTCGCTGCAACACCCTCTGGGGCGAGCTGTCACTCTCGGCAAGACGGTGGAGGTCACTGGTGGGGGAGCAAATGAGCCAAAGATGAGGAATGAAGTGGCGGAGCTCGAGATTTATATGGGTGCAGGTCCGGCTAGAAGTGATCGGGTAGGGCAATGTGGAGCGCGGATCCCGAGGCGGTCACTCCAGCGAGGGTGTCGGATGTGTCGGGAGTGGAGCGGACCCGAGGTTTAGGGAGATGGTGATCGGGTTTGGACACGAAAAAGAAGAGAAGTCGGGTCGGGTGTCCAAAACCCGTGGGAGGTGGTCCTGGGGGGGAGGAGTTGACCGGGCGGTCAACAACCCCCCTGGACCAATGGGAGGCTGCCACCTGGAAAAGATTTAGAAATTAGTTTAAAAATAGCAAATGGCTTATTTAATTAAAACTCAAAACATGAAATACTTTTGTTTTAATATTTTCTATTTTTTATGATTTTAAATTAATTTTTCAAAAATAAAATAAGGTATTTACATTATATAGCTATATATAGGTATATACACAATATGTCCTTTTAATTTTTGATTTTTTTAATTTGTTATTTTTTTACATTTTTATTCCCATTTTATATTTTATTTATTTATATTATAAAATTATGAATAAAAGGGTATTTTTATTTTATTTTTATTATTTATATACAATAGTGAAATAAATATATATGTACATATATATACATGGTATATTTACAAAGTATTTTTGGGTTTTTAATTTTGTTCTTTTTATTTTGTTTTTTTTGTTTTAATTGTTTTTATTTTATTTATTTACAACATAAAAGATGGAATATTTACAAAATTTTTGGAGATTAATTTTATTTATTTACAAGGGAAATAAATATGGATAAAGGAGCTATGTACATGGTGGTTATGCACAAGTGATCTCTTTTTGTTTTCTTTTTTTGATTTTTCTGTTTTTATCTTGATTTTATATTTATAAATATATACAAGTATTTACAAGCCCATCTTA
The DNA here is from genome assembly GCA_037367405.1 of Ottelia alismoides. Classification (NCBI taxonomy): domain Eukaryota; kingdom Viridiplantae; phylum Streptophyta; class Magnoliopsida; order Alismatales; family Hydrocharitaceae; genus Ottelia; species Ottelia alismoides. The sequence goes on from JAZKJV010003893.1 coordinate 51,024, forward strand.
CTCTATTTTTAGAGGAAAATATTTTTATTTTATAGGTATATTTACACACATGAGTCCCTATCTCCCTCTACTTTGGCTTTTATGCGGTCAGGCCCATGCTGAGCCCTCCCTTGGGATTGGGTTGCTCAATATTTATTCTAAATATTTCCCTCTTTTTCTTTTTACTCTTTATTCTTTTATTTTTGCACAAAAACATGCTAATTATTAAATTTTATACAATGCATGCTTTTGGTAATTATTTGTATTTACATGAATATACATGCATTTGCAAAGGTTTTTGTAGATAAAATATAAGAATAAAGAGTGACGAATGGGTATTCATCATTAATATCACGCAAACACCTTCTCTAATCTGACTGATCGGGCAAGATAGAAAACAAATGAATTTGGACTCAGGGAAGGGAAGTATAGCACTCGCACAAGTGGAGAAAAAGTTATTTTATTGCTCAATGTATACTTGGGAAGAGTACATCCACATACTTATATAGCACCTCTATGCTAACAATAGGATGCAAATAAAAATAGGAACTCTCCAACATCAAGCATGGATACTCCCCCATGCAAGGAAAACCATCCACATACTACTCAAAATGCAGGAGAATAACTCCAGCCATAACCAACTTAGACCTTAGGATTAGAGCCATCAGACCCGAGGTCTGACCACCTCTAGATCGTTAGTTCCAGGTTCGAATCCTCTAGCTTAGCTTCCCTTTTTCCTCTTTTTCCTCTCTTTTTAGTCATCAATTTGAGATTTTTGACTGAACACCATCGCTCTCCTCAAATTCCCTTATTTTCTAATATGTATTTTTTTATCTTTTTAATAAAAGATATTTACAACAGAAAAATACAATAAAATATTATAATCAAAATAAAATACAAACATGATTTTTTTTGTATTTTTAGTAATTAAGAAAGATAAAATAAAAAAAGGAAGAAAGAATGAATATACACATGATATAAAATGTACATTTAGGTCCTAAAATCCAACTTTTGCAAATGAGCTCCGATTTTAATGAAACCACTTCCATTGGATAGATAATTTTCTAGCTTGTTTTTCTGTCACATCAGATCATCACCGACCACGATCAGTCAGTGGCTCCATCACCTCCGCTAGAGCACGTTCATTCATTAATTTTTCCCTTATTTTTGGACGAGGTTCCTCGCGTCGAGCATATCTACTACCTGCAAAACAGCAGGCCGTGATTCGAAGGTTGAATATCTTATCTGAGAACCGATATTTCGTCTCCGGTGAAGCTCTTTCAACTTAGTTTCAGATCATTGATCGGAGCGATCTGTCAGGAGAATCCAAGGTAAACGCGTTCCCTGTGTTCTGAGTTCGTCACAGGAGCATCCCAGAAGGAGTTCAGCTCCGATCGAAGAGCGTTTGAGCTCTATCTGCAGTACCAGTGTATCCAGGAATCCAGATCCTCCGGCACACTACTTTAGAGCACAATCCGAGGATCATTTGAGATGGATTTTTTGGCGAAGCTGTAGGGATAGTTCTGACGCCGATCCGAGCAGCACATCGTGCAGGAGATCCAATCGAAGCTCGCATGAGCTTTGTTCCTCCGTTGTTCTTCTTGAGTGGCATACTAACAATGGCCGTTGGATTGCACCGAACGAATGTCAGAGATTTGATCTGGAGTGATTTGATCCGAACCGTATATACGAAGCGGTACAGTTGATCACAACCATTCATAACATTATATTCTGAGCAAACAAGGTCTAGCATCATCTGACGGTCCTGATCTGATCCCCACAGTCATCCGAGTCTCGAGCGTCACGCTTCCCGAACTGCATCTGTCGGTGGATTGCAGATACATGGAGGTTTGGAGTAGGCGACGATCACGTGCAAGGGGTACGTGACAGGGACTTCTGCAGAGACCGCCTTCTAGTTTTTCTTATTTTGGTTTAATCCTTGTGCTGAGTGGAACGTGGTCGCACCACATAGACATTGGGTTTATTGCATAGTGTTACCCTCTATCATCTTAGCTTGTTTGCATAAAGAAACGTTTATAACAATTACCGATTGTCCAAGTACAGAAGATTAATAAATAACTAATATTAATTCAAAAATATATAAAATAAAAATATAAAAACATAACGAAAGTACCTAAAAATACATGATAGTTATTGGCCTCTTTATATATTAAATGAAATTTCAAAAATTGAATAATTTTCTATTTTTAATAAATCAAAAACAAAAATAAAAGTTGCATCTTAACTTTAAAAAATCAAACAAATTCACAAAAACTAAAAAATATTATATATAATAAATTATGATTGTTAAAAATACATGCAAAAATAAAATAAAGATAAAAAACAAAAACCTTAAAATTCATATAATCATGAAATCTTTTAAAACTCGCAACAAATTCTAGAAATATAGTATAATAACATACAACATATAATTTTGAAGTTTTTTGAATTATACATTAAGGAAAAAATTCTTGCCTTTGGTTTCTATTTTAGAACCAGAAAAAGCATTATGTATATACATATTACATAATTTTCAAATTTTAATTTCAATGAGAAATCAAGAAAAATATGAAAAATACCCAACTTAACACCAAAATATTAATTAAATAAATAATAGAAAAATGTTGAATGCTTAATTTTTATGCATATTGCCTATATTTTCAAAATATAAAAAATTCACTTACACATAGCTTTTATATTAAAACATTTTCCATGATTTACAGATATTAAAAAAATACAAAAAATAAACTAAAAAATCAAAACTAAAAAATATGAACAAATATTCAACAAAGAAAAATATACAAACTAAAATATATAATAAAAATAATAACAACATATATAAACCCTTATATAGAAGTACATATATACCCAAAGCATTAATTTTATAATATCATTACACATGATGTATCAGATGTACATATATACTAAATTATAAAAACATAAAATCACACAATTCAAAATCATCAAAAAGATCATAAAACCTAAAAAATCAAAATAATAAGGAAATTCTAATCCTAAAAAATCTACATCAAAACCTTAGTTCTAACAATTTGCCTCTAGATCTGCACTCGTAGTACTTATCACTATACACGCTAGTTTTAGAAGTATAAACAAATAAAATTTTCTGCTTGATTGCCTTGATCGCTCTAGTGACACTTCTCTGCTCTTAGAGTAGTAGATCGGGACACTTCATCACCTTTACCTGTGAAAAATTGAGATAACATGTAGCAATGTTTCATTGGGGGTTCAATCCTCTCTAAGGATCTAGAGCCACCAAAGTATATGGAATTATCATTACATGCTCGAGCATTTTTGCTTCATTTCGATGCTATATCAAAGTACATTTTGAGTTCCACCTTCTATCACAACGTAACTACGATCATTGACCACATCCATCACCATTACCATCACCATCACCATGGTGGTTTGATGGCCTCAAAGCGATTTCAAGGCCAAGATCTTAGAGCAATATGTACAAACATGGCAAATCAACTCTTCAATTTAAAATCCATCTATAAATCCAATTATAAGTTGAGTTTAATCCCATGGGCACCTCCTTTAAATCATCGTTGATCGAATAGTGTGCGTTAAAGCAGCATATGACCTTTATACAATTGCTAAATGTCGATGAATTTGTAGATCCTCTAATGTTTACTTATTTTTCAAATTCCTCACATCAAGACTTCTTCTAATATATTTGTTGTCGTTGATGAAATTATTCAATCCTTGGCACAGGTTTACCATCAATGAAAATATTGCTATTGACTTATAGTAAGAGTGGGACATTAATGCATTGTTCAAATTTGACTTTCTTATATAAATGTATTCACATGTTAATATTTATCAATTTTATTTTTGTTACGAAATAAAACAAACACATGTTTCAATAAGAGAAATATTAGATTAATGCCTTAAAGCAATCACGAACATTGTTGCACACTTATTAGAAGGGATGCCAATCTTTATTTTGATTCATATTTTAGTGTTTATAAGCTATATTAGAAGATAAATGACCAATAATGCAACATCCCCTAAATATCAACTTATTGATAAACAAATTATAAAATACCTGATCGAAATAAAATTTTATGGATATTTCGTCTTTGCATCTAATTTTTACTCTATCAAAAATCACGTTGAATTAAGATCGATAAATATTTAAAGAATTAAATACTGATTTTGGTGATTTCTTTGTAGTCTTGAAATAAAAATTCTTATTTGTTGACGTTTCCATAGCTAAACTTATGCAACTTTAGTTTTATTTTTTACCCCTTCATATAAAATTTTCTAACTTCGTCCCTGCTCCAACCTGCCACAATTTCAGAAAGATAGTTGACAGTTCCCTAAGATAAGTCAACTATTTGCGTAGTTAGTCCACTCCACCTCTGCCTCAGTCGAGTAAAGAGATCCAACAAGCCACAATTTAAGGAGTTATCGACCAGTTTCCTCGACCAACTTCATGCTCCTCGACTAAAGGGAATAGTAGCGAAGGAGTTGCAATGAGAATCATCAGCATCTATATGTGATCACTTCTTATCTGCAATGGAGAAAAAACGTTGTGATGATTGAACTGTATATATTTATATTTATATTTATATTTACATTTACATTTACATTGGATAAATGGACATCAATGAATTTCGATTACAAAATAGATGAGAATAATGTGGATATCCTCGCGACAAGGGAGAGCTAATTATGAATGGGAAGCTTACTTGTGAGCCCACAAAAGCAAAGCATCGAGGAGAGACTGTGATGGAGTGGAGATATTATTAGTTGGGATCGCATCTTCGGGGGTCCCCTAAGGATCGTCATCATTTATTGCACTCGAATTATTTCCATTTCTCTAATATTTATGGACCGACGCTCGTCTCGTCTACAATGGGAATGCTATCTAAATAGCCAATTTTACCGTCCAACAAATCTAGTAATCTCTTTGGATCCATTCAAAATGATTTCGTGTTCAATTATATATATGTGCGAGAGTTTACAGGTCAATGAGTCTGGTGCTTGAATAAGCCGCATTTTACTTGAAAGAAAATATGATTTTATAAGACGCACGTATATACTGATATATACAAATATACATATACGTATACATATAATATATGGGTAAAATGGGGTTTGTCCTATAGGAGAGCTAACTTGGTTCCTTCTGTCATATTTTCCTCATTTTTTTTATTTTTTTTGAAAAATACTTCTGTTGATTTTCATTATTATATCGCTATATTATGACATCGAATTTCAATGGAAACAGAGACTCCTATGGCCTCCATCCATACGGTATCGATTTCAACAATTCTGCGATTGTAAAGAAATGACTGTCTAGATGGAATCCGTAAGAGTCTCTGTTTCTCACAAAACTTAAATGACATAATATAGAGATATAATGATAAACTTCCACGGAAATAAAAACTATGGAGAAAATAGGATAGGGGAGCCAAGTTGGCTCCCGTAGGGGCAGCCCCATTTTACCCATAATATATACATATGCATACATACACGCGTGCACACACACATATATAAGAAACCTTCAAATGAGGTGGCAATTTTCTGATGATAAGAAAAGCCTTGTGTTAGGAGCTTCATTTTTTTTGTTTATCTCTTAGTTTATTTTGAATGATAAAAAGGATAATTAAGGGTACTATTTCTTCAAGTTAATGTATTTAATCATAAGCCTTAGGATCATCATCCAAAGGTCTACAAAAGTGAGCATTCCCTTCTTGTATTTTATAGAGGGCCTGACCACACAATTCATTCCGTTGCTTCAAAAGTCCTCCAAAGTTCCTTGAAATATTAGGGAGAAGAGAGAGAGAGAGAGAGAGAGAGAGAGAGAGAGAGAGAGAGAGAGAGAGAGAACTCTCTTGATCATCTCATCGTTATCATCTACAACATCTCTATCATCTACAACCCTAGACGTCCACCGTATTCCCGTCCACCTTCTCTACTTTGTTTCTTCACAATTGGTGATATTCAATTCCGTGCTTAAGATAAATTGCACATTAATAGCTATAATTTAATTGACTAAAAACCTATTTTGGTCACATGCTTATTCTAAATATAGAATGTAGCACCCACACCCTAAATTGTTTCTGTATTCTCTCATTTTCTTTTTATTTTCAAAATCCGTTTCCAAACTGTGGAGGACGACAATGGTGGCACATGAAGTCGACGTCGACCTGACATGGGAGCACCGGAGGTGCGATGGTGATTGCGCGAAAGATGGAGATCTTCAAACGACAGACATATGCATGAGCAGAGGTCGACGAAGGGACATGAGAGCGATGAAGATGGAAGCCATAATCGCGAAGATCGCGACCATTATGGAGGTGTGAAGACTACCACCAATGTGAAGGCGACGTGGACGCCATCATCATCGTTCAATGCCATATCGTGAAGGTGATAGGCGGTGCGTGGAGGCAATCCATAGAGGCAGAGAGAGGAACTATCATCAATGTTACCACCATTCCATGCGACCATCGCAAACTCCATCTATACCAATGCCAAAAATAATAAGATTTTTTACGCTCATAATCCTGAGTAATTTTATAATTATCTCAGAAACCTTCGATAGTATACACCCATGACTGTCAGTAGTGCTTAACTCTTACACCCATAACTCTTGTGTTAACTTCCATCTAATTTTCTGTTAACTATGACTGTATCCGTCGAACATTTTACATTTTCCACCATGTAATTTCATTATTTACAAATGAGTCCACCCCATTTTACATTTTCTATCTTTTAAATTCTATTATTTACAAATGAGTTCACTCCCCTTCCTCCTCCAACACTCTCTTCCTTCTCCTGCACCCACCTCCTCCTCCCCTTCCTCCACCCGTCGACCACCTTAACCATGTACTTCACCTCACAGAATTTGATCTCTCCTGACAGATCTTCACAGCATCCTCCCACAACCGATAAATGCCGATCCACACAAGCGTACTGTACCACACAAAATCCATCCACCATGTCTAATCCCGATTCCGTCCTTCAGATATAACAACTCAGGCCACTAAGAATTATGGTAGACCGAATCGAGCTTCGATGGCTGGGAGTACGACTTGATTTGCTCTTCCAACCATAAGTCCAATTAATGAAGGCATATGTTGGTAATCAGCGGCTGAGGATCCCGCAGCGGCCAATATCGGGGACCATCGCAACCTCCTGGGGTGCACAGCTGTCAAACACGCAGAGCCAATAAGGATTGGGTTTGGGCTCATCATCGCGAATCAACTATTTCTGTCTCGTCATCCACATGATCCTGTAGACACATGATGTCTGGTGAACAATGCCATGGGATCTAAGGAACTCAGAAAGATGTAAGGCAAAAAATTCCAAGGCATTATCAGTACGAAGAAACTTGACTTTAGAAAAAAAAATATTCTTTATTTCATTAATAAAATGCCTGATAACAGATCCAGTCTCAGATTTATTTTTTAATAAGAAAACCTAGGAAAGTTTAGAAAAATCATCTACAACTACGAGATAAAAACGATGTCCTTGGAGATCAGGAACACGACTAGGACCCCAAATGTCTAAATGAAGGAACTCAAATAACTGAGAACTGCTTCGACTCTGACGGGATGGAAAAGGAGAACGGTGATGATTCCCAAGTTGGCATGCCTCACACTGAAATGAGGATCGTGTAGAAATCTGAGGGAGAACATGGCATAGCTTCTGCAGAGGAAGATGTCCAAACCTCAGGTGCCATAGATAAGGAGAGACATGTCCTGTAGGTATAATGGAAACACTAGCATGAGTGGGTTGGACCAGTCTGTAGAGTCCTCGCTGCTCACGGTCACATCCAATCACCCTGCCCGTGAGTATGTCCTGAAACACAAGAGATGAAGGATCAAAGATGGCACGACAATGCAGATCCTTAGTGATCTGACTAATAGAAAGTAAATTCATCTGAAAAGCAGGAGCATATAAAACATTCTTCAAGCGCATGGAAGGTGTCAACTGCACCTCCCACTGTCCTGTAACAGGTAAGTGGTCGCCATTAGCAATAACGACCCATCTGCCAGGTGGTATAGCCCTGTAGGACTTCAGCTGTGTTTTGTCTCCACACAAGTGGTGAGAAGCACCAGAGTCCATAATCCATTATGTTATGTCTGCATTTGTACTACCAGTAAAAGCATATGTGATACCTGAGGAGTTTGAAAAGGTTCTGGATACTGCAGCGGTATCTGTGGTGGTATCAACACTATGAGTTATGATCTCTCGAATACGAGAGACGATGTCATCCAATCGAGGATCGGCCTGCGGTGATGAAGTCTCTGAGGACGTAATTTGCTCTGCTTCTCGACCAGAAATAGGATATCCATGCTTCTGATAGCATATATCCTCTGTATGTCCAGGCTTGCGGCAATAGGTGGAGGGACCACGTTGGCGTCCACCGCCTCTTCCTCGAGGTGTGCATCCTCTGGACTAGATCGCCCCTCCTCGACCACTCGTGGATGAGTGCGAAGACATAGTTGTCGAAGAGACGTTGAGTCGGTTGAGACGACTATAGGCCTCCTCTATAGGAGGAATGGTTGCTCCAGTAAGAAGATGGGTACGTGCAGCCTCATATTCTGCATCAAGTCCGGCCATGAAAACTCCAATCATCGTGGAGTTCCTATATGTCTTCTGTTGTTCAACAGACGCCGTAATAGGCATGTAGCTATGAAGTTTTTCAAACATGCTACACAACGAGGAATAGTAGATATGCAGAGGGCGACCATTCTGCTTGGAGTTGTAGATATCAAACTGTAGTTGAACGATCTTGGCCTCATTCTTTGCTTGTGCATAAGTGGATGCCAAAGTATCCCACATTGCCTTGGTAGTTGGCTGACTTAGAATATCATTTGCTATTTCTGTAGTAAGTGTCCCAAAGCCATACTCGCGCGTATGCATCATCTTGCTTCCAAGAATAATTTGCCCCAGTCTTATCTGTTGACTCTGTGTCTGTTAAGATGTGCTCCTTATTGTTGTACTGCATGAGGGTAAGAAACTGCATGGACCATAACTCATAATTGGTCCCATCCATCTTAACGATGGGAGCCGGGCCCTTAAAGGCTCCGGACGAGAAAATGTCACCCTAGGTGTCAGTCAAGACGGTAAAATAGCCAAATAATAGACTTTAACTGGGGGTAGACCGATATACTCGAGTCTATAGAATCATAAGAAGGATCGATTGTTCGTGTGTATTCATACCATCATCCTTGCTAATACTTATTGCTTGACTAAAAATCGTTCTTCTTGTATAATCAGATTACATACCTATCCGTTGATGGGACGGAAATCGAGAGCCTAATTGCTGGGTGTAGAAGGACGAGAAGTACTGGATGGCTCAGCGTATAAGGGCCTGGATGTTGTAGAGCGCGCTTCTTTGACGTCTGAATCCTCCAACCGCTAGGCGAACAGGAGCGCTAGGATGCGCTAGGTGCCAGTCGCTAGGCGCTAGACGCACAGGAGGGCGATGTCTTGTGCGCTCAGAGCTGATGAAGACGCGCACAGAGGCGTGCACGTTCTGCGAGGAGCACGGGCCTGGAAGTCGGTGCGCACAGGTGCACAGGGTGCGCGAGACGCACGGGAGGGCTTAGGCGCACGGGGTGCGCAAGGCGCACAGGAGGCGCGCAAGGCGCAGAGGTGGAGGTGCCGGCGGCGGAGGCGCAGAGGCGGAGGTGCAGTCGCGAGCACCTCGCACGAGGGCCCGGTGGCCACGCGCGAGGCGAGGGAGGGCCGAGGAGTCGTGCGATGTCACGCGAGGGGCAGGTGGCTATTACGAAAGGGAAAGTGTGTTAAAGTGGCTCTGATACCATGTGAAAGGGATAAACTCAGATAAATAAAAAGGACCCAAGGGTTCTCTTATATAGGAGAAATATCCATTAGATAAAGTACAAAAAGAGGAAAAGATAAATAGATGATTACAAAAGATAAAGCAAAATTAAAAATTGAATATTCTAAATATAGGAATTATCTCAACAGACCCTATGCATCAATCTCTTTCTCTGCAATTTCCCTTTCTCTCCATGGCATTCTTTCATCTTCGGTGGGATGAGGCATCTAGCTATGACAAATCATATCAAGTTGAGGACTTTCTGATAGGGATGACCTTGCAGATGCAGGAGGTAATGGTGAAGGGGTCTAATTGCGCAGATATGGTCGTGAGGGCTTTGAGGAACCAGAAGAAGGTAGCGAAGCAAGAGCGGATGGTGCAGAGGACGATATGGGGGAGCGGTCTAGGCAGAAGGTGTGGGAACAAGGGGAGAAACAGGTCTCGAAGAGGGGCTCGAGAAGGAAGAGGAGGAGGAGCCTTTGGACGACAAGATCCTAGAAGGGAGGAGAGCAGGCGGTGCGCTTCTTGGAAGTGGAGAGGGAGGCATAGGGATCGGAGGAGGAGCGAAGGAAGATGGCGAGGGGGCAGAAGCCCAGCCGAAGGAGGAGGAGAGGAGAGAGTCACGGAGGAGGAGGAGGCACCGGATGTGGAATAGCTGATGTGGCCAATATCGGAGAGGGTGCGAGAGGGGGCAGAAGGGGACGAAGGGAGATTGAGGATGGGGATGGAGGTGGCAGCGGAGGGGGCAGAAGGTGGGCAACAGAGGGGGTACAGTAGAGGGGGGGCACGTGTGTTGTGGGTAGAGGAAGAAGAGGGCTGGAAGAGGAAGTAGGAGGGGTGGAGGTTATTTTTTTAGTTTATATCTTAACCATTGGATGGAAGATAGGTTATATTAACTCAGTGATATGGTTGGGTTAATTGTTTAAACTAACAGAGGGTTATAGGTGTGAGATGGAGTAACTATTCTGGGTTTCTTATGTAATTATCAATTATAGAGGGTCTTGAGGTAATTACGAAACTACTCATAGTTGTGGGTGTAAATATCCCAATATAAAATGGACCACATTTTTTTGTGCATAAGTTTCTAGCATTTTGCATAGTTGATTTCTGTATTATATAGATAATTCATTAGTTTACAAATTTGTATTTTACATTTCTGAAAGGAAAAAAAATACAAATAGTTCTTTTATTTTATGGATCACCGTATAAAATCTACAAAAAGAATACACACTTTATAAACTTGAGACATGTATATAGGGGGTTTTCATTCTACAAAAAAACGACATTGGTTGAGAAAGTAAAAATAAAATATATTACTAATCGGGTTCTCAGTTTCCAAACATCCAGTCAAATTTTACAAAGGAAATATATATTGCACAAAAGGGTTTTTCTTCTGCAAATCACATCGAAAGTTTTCCAAAGCCATCAAGATGCTAGTTAAGTCAAATGATCACCTAATTTTATAAATGATATCAAAAACCATCTCCTAGCCATTTCTCCTCCGTTGTTCTTGTTAACCTAGTTTCAATAAATAAAATCGTAATAAAATCTCCCAAAGAAAACGTTAGTTCAATACACTAACATGGAGACTTTCACCCTAAGCATCCCCTAATTGCTTTCAATGATTTATTGTATTATTCCTTCTCTCTGGCATTGTCAAGGAGATCTCGAGCACCCTTCCTTCGAGCTGCCTAGTCGCCCTCAAGTCTCTCGGTAATCTATCCTCATCGATGATGCGGTTAAGGAAGTTGTTGAATTTTGAGATTTATTTAAATGACCGTCTTTTAGTTATTTATGGCATTTTGTTCATTATATCCGCCCTTTCAATAAACCACTTTTTGTTTTATTTATTTTTCGTATTATTGAAGATAAGATGAGAGAAAATAACTTAAGATTGTTTGATCATTTACAAAGGAGGTCGATTGATGCACCAGTTAGAAGATGTGAAATTTGAGATGTCAAGTCGGTTAACTGAGTACGAAGAAGGCCCACGGAGTGTTGGAATAAGACTATCTGAAGGGATCTTAGTTATTTGAATTTAAGCCCGAGAATGATCCAAAATATATCTAAATGGTGGCGAAAAATTCATATAGTTGCCCCTACTTAATTGTGGGAGAAAGCTTTATTGTAGTGATTTTTCGTCTTAATAAGAAAAATATTATTTAAACTATCTAAATATTTTTGTTTATATTATGTTACGATGTTTTCTAATTTTTTATAACTAATTTTAAAGTTGATGATTTATTTATGTAAATAAAATGATTTCTTTATAATAGGTCTTATGCTACTCCCAAATATGCGTTAATTTGATCTCTAGTTAACCATAATATTATAAATACATGCATATACATATATACATACATATATACATATATATATATATATATATATTATGGGAAAAACTTTCGAGAAGGCGACCCTTTCCTGGATGAATGGAAAGTCAATCATCTTACCCATAAGTAATCAATCTGATAATTACGATTAATGGCTCATTATCAATATTTTTAATATTGAAAAATACATTATGATCATTTTGACGTACTCTATATTTAGAATGCAACAAATATATCCACAATAATCTTCTCTCTCTCTCTTGATGGCAACACTTGGGGAGGAGGTTGGTGCACGTCGATGATGGCGTGCAACGATAGCGGGGGGAGAACGTTGGGAAGTGGTTGCGGTGTGCTACTCTACGGTGGGTGGTGATTGGGTGCTACTATGTGGACATACAACGGATGCTTCTCGTGGTGATGCGGTGTTTCTTTTATCTTCATATCATGAGGAAAAAATATTGGTTCTCTAAGGTTGTTTTCTTGGAAGCAGAGGCAACGTCACGTGGAGATGGTGGCTACACGTAGAGGAGGCAAATCATGGAGGAGAAGGTTAAAGTAGAGTGTGGATGGAGGATGGGTGTGGGCGGAGGAGGGTACACATGGAGGAGGTGAGTTGTGGAGGAGAAGGGCGGAGGACGTGCAAATGGAGGAGGTATGCAAGCGAAGTAGGACGCGATCAGTATTTTACAGGCTGAGATCAATTTTTACGATCTCAGATCTTTGTTTTACAATACTAAATCTTTTTTTACAGATCACGAATCATTTTTACAATCTTATATTATTTTATATTTACTTTTTCTTTAATAAATTCCTAATAATCTCGTATATTTTTTGCATTCTAGGGTTTTTTACAATATCATATCGTTTCCTACAAATCTCAAATCTTAACAAATTAGTGTTTCCATTTAACATTTCTTTTATCCATTTCTAACAATCTCATCTCATTTTTTTGCAATCTCATATCATTTTTTACATTTTAAAATCATTTTTTTACAAACCTCATGTAATTTCTTACAATTTCATATTATTTTTTACATTTACCGTTTCTTTTATCTATTCCTAACAATTTATTTTTTGTTACAGGACACAATATAAATTTTACAATCAATCATGAAATTTAACAAAAGGTAGCATGAATATTACAAATCTCACTTCTTTTTTACAATTTATTTTTCTGATTAATAATTGATATATTTGTAACTATCTATTTTGTAGATCTACGTACTTATAATACAAAATAAGCATGAACTTTTACAAAGACGTTACCTAAATTATAAATACAATAATAAAAATAATACTTACTTTTATTTGATTTACAAAGCAAGATACAATTTTACAATATCAATGCGTATTTTACAAAGATTTTTGTGTCATTCTGTATAGCGTAAAAATTCTACCACGTGGCGAAACCTCATCACCTAAATAGCAACAAAAAATATCAATTCAAACGAGATAAAAATGATAAAATAAAATGACTAAATGAAATTTAAATTCAAAACGGAAATACATTGACTAAAACACCCTTTTCGATAAAGAATCATTAGATTGAGATCAAATGGATGAGATGGTTGTCTTCCCATACATCCATGAAAAGCCCACCTCGTTGGAAGAGCCTCCTAATATATATGTATTTATACATACATACATACATACATACATACATACATACATACGGGTTTAGTGGAGTTGCCCACATGGTGGAGCGCCAACTTGATTGTCACCGTTCTTTTTTAATTTCTTAAGGTATTTTTAGAAAAATATTAGGGAGACTTAGATCAATATATGACATCATGTTCTTATTCAAATTTCTACTTCATTCGGACTCATATCCCATTCATCAATCATGTCAGGTTTTAACGGTGTCAGAATTGTTGAAATCGACTCCTTTTTATAGATGAGTTGAGAATATTTATTTTATTGAATGACCACATAATTTCATATAGTGATCTAAATTCCTCCCATTATTTATAAATAAAGAAATAAAAAAATAAAAGTGACGATAGCCAAGTTCTCCCCTGAGTGTAGCCCCATTAAATCATACCTTGTCAAAATACGGGTTTGGCTGGCACATGTGACTGGAGGAACGAGCTGAGGTTCTAAAACTTCTGTCCAAATCCCACCAAGGGTTGGCCGTGACCAACTTCATCTATTTTTTCATTGATTTGTAATATTATTTGATAAATATAAGCGATTTTGCACCCTCGTTGAGAAACAGCGTGCGGCTTCAATTTTGTGGGCGATCTGGTTGGCAAGAAATGGAACTATTTTTCGTGGGGAAAGATGTTATAGTGAAAATGTAATAGAACATTCCAGACTCTTATATGAGTCTTGGTCTTTGTAACCATTGTACGTAACTTGTGAATAAAAGTTTTTGGATGTCCTCCTTCACGGTGTGACATCCTTTTTCCTTTCAAAAAAAATATAAGCGGTTTTATTGCCACCATTTATACATTATATAAGTAATATAGGTATACATTTACTTGAGGTACAAACTATTAAATTTAATGTAAAACTAGCATCACTGTAAAAGACTTCTGAAGTATATCATATTAATACATGTATTTCTAACTTCTGAATATATACAATTTATTTATTATGGATCGTTCAACGTGCACCTCAATTCTCCTATTCCAAGCTCGGTCAGTGAACGGACTGGACGGGCGAACCCAAACCCATTGACCAGGTCAGTGGTGTGTGGGTATGTTTGAAAGTGTGTCGGCATCCATCTACCCACCTCGCTCCATGCATCTCGTAAAAGTAACGTGATTATAAGCCGACAGGGGTGAAGGAGTGGACCGCTAACAGATAGCAAACCTGACGTAAAAACAAACCACCCATAAAAAATGCCAATCCTTCTCAAAGATTAAGCACTCTTTTTTTACGATAAGCATCTGCCATTAAGCGTAACGAAAGCGGAACGAAACAGGGAGAGTTTTGATTAACAAGGGAGAGCAGACCATAATTCAAGCAAGAACAGTTGTGCAGTACTGAATGCAGAATTAAAAACACCCCCACCGACTCTCCTCCTCACATGAATACGAGAGAGAGAGAGAGAGAGAGAGAGAGAGAGAGGCAAAGAAGAAGACCACAAGCGCCACATGACATGTTCTCTGCCCCTACAGATACCTAAACAAAACGTTATATGCGTAGCAAAAAAAACCATATTTCCCATAGCAGAAAGCTTCAATAATTAATTAATCCATGCCTACATTATTAGTGAGCTGCCCGTCCCCCTATATATCACCTCACCCTCCCACACTCTACTCCAACCCAACAACATTGGCACTGCCATGGCCGGAGTTGTACTACTACTCCTGTTCGTCCTCCCCACTCTGGCCTCGGCCGGACACGACTACGGCAAAGCCCTCAGCAAGAGCATCCTCTTCTTCGAGGCCCAGAGATCCGGGTACCTCCCACCCAACCAGAGGGTCAACTGGAGGTCACATTCCGGACTCCAAGATGGCAAGGCCAGTGGGGTAAGTTTGCCAAATTGATGCCACCTTCTTCTCACTTCAAGGGCTCTTAATTACATCGTTAGATCTCTCGATGAATGGAATCCTTCAGGTGGACCTTGTCGGAGGGTACTACGACGCCGGGGACAACGTGAAGTTCGGCCTGCCGATGGCGTTCACCGTGACGATGATGTCGTGGAGCATCATAGAGTACGGGAGGCAGATCGCGGCGAACGGGGAGCTGCGCCATGCCATGGAGGCCGTGAAGTGGGGCGCAGACTACCTCCTCAAGGCGCACCCCGAGCCTTACGTCCTCTACGGAGAGGTAAATTTCCGGTGTTCCATTCGATCCGATCCTGAACCCAATGCGGATTGCCAAAGTTGCCAATTTCTCTGTGGTTGATTCCACGTTAACAGTGGTGACAACCAGAACCGGAAATGGAATCCAAAGTCCACTAATCTGTGTTTGTAGTGGTGGACCCATTTGTTTACTTTGGCAGTGTGGGTGTGAGTCTGCTCTTGTCCTTTGTCTCCGTTCCCATTTACTCCTCGCCATTATTACGCTCTACTTCGAACGACCCGCTGTTGCCAATGTCTGCAGTGTCAGAAGTTGCACACTATCGACATCAAATCCAAATGCATGTATATGTCTTTTTCATCTGTGTAATTTTCTGTCCACACCACCCCATGATTGTTTTATTTGCATGTTTCCGAAAATTAGGTGAATCAAACGGAGACAAACTAGCAGTGAATCAATCTAACATTGGTTCCGGCCATGCAGGTTGGCGATGGGAACACGGACCATAACTGCTGGCAGAGACCAGAGGACATGACGACGCCCCGGATGGCGTACCGCATCGACGTGAACCACCCGGGGTCCGACCTCGCAGGCGAGACGGCAGCGGCGATGGCGGCGGCGTCCATGGTCTTCAGGAGGATTAACCCGGGCTACTCCAACGAGCTCGTGAGCCACTCCAAACAAGTGAGTCGTCTATGGCTGGCTAGTGAAACTGATCTACTCTAACGTGCGCCGTCCCGTTCCGTCTAGCAGTTTGACGCGCTTTCTCGCTAACATGCGCGGGGTGGGGGCGCACGATCCCAGCCGCCACCGTTAAATCTGGACGGTTGGGATTACGTGTGAAATCTTTCCCGTTTTGGATGTTCTATATCGGTAAAGGTCGGTTTTGCCCCTGGGAACTGTCGGCTGCTTTTTGGTGTTCGTTTCTAAAAAGGGTAGTATTGGAATTTAAATCTAAAGTACTTTTGTCTTTTCACTGGAAGTTAGAAAACTGTTCGAATGTGTACTTGCGTTTTAAAAAAAATAGATTTATTTATTGGTCCTCTTGCAGTTAATAAGCAACAACAAATGGCTTCTTTTAATAGGATGGTGGTTTGGATCAAACGAAAACGTACTGTCTCGTAAAAGTCACATGATACGTACCTTCATTTCGTCCCCTATGCAATAATATCACCATCCGCAAATAGCCGAAAGAGGTCCACTCCACATTAACTTTCGATGAAACTTATGTTCTCGTTATTATTTGCAGCTCTTCGAGTTCGCCGACAAGTACAGGGGAAAATACGACAGCAGTATTACGGTTGCCCAGAAGTACTACGGATCGATCAGCGGATACGCGGTAAGAATACGTAGATCCATACAATTAAATACAGGTTTCAAATTCGAACAGTGAGGCCAACAGCACCGAGACAAATCTCCTCTGTCTTCTTCTATCACATTTCAGATCCCTTTTTTTTCACCCAAATGGGTATATTTCCAATGTAGATTTGATGGAATTTGTAGTTATATAGAAGATGATTATATTAGTCTATTTGTATTTACGGTTATTTGACGCTTCTCCAATATCAATGATTGGGTCCTTTCTTACTATCGTAGTCAATGGGCAATAATATATCGTCTAGATCTACTTCCAAGACCACATTTAAATATATTAATAGTTCTCGTAGGACCACATGTAGCATATTAAAATTTAATTGAAATGGCATTTAAATATGACAAGTTAGTCCAATTACACAACTTTTCTTAGCTGGTATTCTTGTAAGTGCAAATTATGTCCTCAATTTGATTGATTAAGTTTAAGAAAACAAGTAAGGGCAATGATTATATGGGTGTTATTTGTTATTTTCAGGACGAGCTCCTGTGGGCGGCCGCCTGGCTATACCAAGCGACCAACAACGAGTACTACCTCGACTATCTAGCCCGCAATTCCGGGCCATTGGGTGGCACGGGCTGGTCGATAACCGAGTTCAGTTGGGATGTCAAGTATGCTGGCGTCCAAGTCCTCGCCTCTAAGGTAAGCCATGAACCAACTTAGACTAAATTGGTTCGTGGATCAATCAACTGACCTCTTCCTCAGTTCCTAATGCAAGGAAAAGGCCGGCAATACTCTCCCATCCTTGAGCGCTACCACCAGAAGGCGGAGTTCTTCTTGTGCGCGTGCCTTGGCAAAGGCACGCGCAACGTTCAGAGAACCCCTGGCGGACTCTTGTTCCGCCAAAGGTGGAACAACATGCAATTCGTCACGAGCGCTTCATTCCTCCTCACCGTCTACTCGGATTACCTCGCCTCCTCGGGACGTTCGTTGCAATGTGCCTCCGGAAGCGTGCCATCTTACGAGCTACTCTCCTTTGCGAGGTCCCAAATCGACTACATCCTAGGCAACAACCCAAGGGCGACAAGCTACATGGTGGGGTATGGTAACAATTACCCACAGCAGGTACACCACCGTGCCTCGTCGATCGTATCGATCAAGGTGGACTCGAGGTTAGTTACCTGTAGGGGAGGGTACAATACCTGGTACAAGAGGAGGGCAAGCGATCCTAACCTTCTCGATGGAGCGATCGTCGGCGGTCCGGATGGTTACGACAATTTCGCCGACGAGAGGGAGAATTTCGAGCAGACGGAGCCAGCAACGTACAACAATGCGCCTGTGCTCGGGATACTAGCTCGGCTGAGCTCCGGTCACGGGGGTTACAATCAACTTCTTCCAGGCAATTAACCAAACATTAACTCCAATTTAATCATAAATAACCAACTGGATTAGTGGATCTAAATATGTATGTAATCCTTTCGCAGATTTAATTCCTGATGCTCCTGCTCTACCACCTGCGCAAACTGTAGAGCCGGAGCCAGTGCCGCAGCCAACTCCCTCTTCCCAATCCCCTTCTAGCTCTCCTGCTCATGGTATCTATCCTTTTATTCGATCTACTATCTAGCCATGTTCAGGGATTGCTTATTTAGAGATAAAGTAGATTGGTAGTCTTAGATCACGAATTAATCGTGTTCTACTTGCAGCTTCGACGAAACCAAAGAGGAGATCTGTGATCACAGTCAACCAGAGAGTGACGAAGTCATGGAATTTCAGGGGCAAAACATACTACAGGTACTCCACAATCATCACCAACAAAACCAACAAGACGGTGAAGGACCTCCGCATCGCCATCGCGAAGCTCTACGGCCCCCTGTGGGGATTGGATAGATCTGGCAGCGCCTACGCCTTCCCGACGTGGCTCCGATCACTGCCCGCCGCGAAGAGCCTCGAGTTCGTCTACATACACGCTGCCCCGCCGGCCGAAATCTCGGTTTCGGGGTACAGGTTGGAGTGAGATGAGCAACCAGAAGGAGATGGAAGAACACGTTGTGCAGATTATACAGTGCAGCCGTGGATGCTGGTTTTGATGTTGTATTGTGGAGTGTGGAATCATAAGATTATGGTATAATTATGGCATTAATTGTGATTGAGAATATGATAAGTATAATAAGGAGAAAGGAGTGAAGGGACGAGGATTAAAAAAAAGAAGAGTGCTCATCCTCTTTCTCCTACAGTATTTGAATACCAAGTGATTACTGTTATAGGAGAGACGTGGTTGAATGATGGTGAAGGAGAGTCACCCAAGTAGTTGCTGAATCTAGTGAAATTGTGTGATGTACTCTATTGTATTTATAAGGTTCAATTTGAATGCGAGCAAAAATTTAAGGTTGTGATATATGTTGCAACATTCGCCTACCTTTTCGTCTCTCTCTCTCTCTCTCTCTGTATATATAGTGATCGTATGAGAGCAAAAAAATGAGAGAGCATTAGAGTATGCATTCTGGACCACATGATCTTATCTTCTCTCTCCCGGTTGAATCATGTGGTCCAGAATGCATACTTTCATGCTCTCACAAATTTTTGCTCTCATAAGATTACTCCGATATATATATATATATATATATATATATATATATATATATATATATATGAGTTTAATGAGGCTGTCCATGTGCCATTTTCGACGTTTTTTAACTTTTTTTGAAAAATATCATCATGTATATTCATCTCTATATCCCACCTATATACCACTCGAATTTCGTCAGAAACAGAGACTCATACGGCGTCCATCGAGATGGCGTCGATTTAAAAAATCCTGTTACCGCTAAAAAATTACTATCTGGATGGAGGTCATAGGAGTCTCTGTTTGTGACGAAAATCGAATGGCATATAGGAGGGATATAGGGATGAATATACATGACGATATTTTTCAAAAAAAAAATAAAAAAACACCAAAAACGACGCGGGGGCAGTCCCATTAAACTCTCTCTTTCTCTTTCTCTCTCTCTCTAAATATACACATCCACATATATATACATATACATATATAGGAGACCCTTCAAATGAGGTGGGAGCTTTTCTGAAATTGTAAAGACCACTGTGTAGTAAAAACTCTGTAACAGTTTTGTAAAAGTATAAACTGCACATTGTAAAAAAATGAATTTTGTAGAATATAGTATCCATATTTAAATTAACATTTTCATCCAATATAATATTATTTTCATAATTTTATTTCACTATACATGTTGTGTTAATATTTATTGTTATATGTATGAAACTAAAAATTATAAATATATTGGAAAGATGCCTAAATTGAGGGTGGCTCACCATATGTATGGTGAAACCTTGCCTCATTTGAAGTTTCTCCTACACGCACGCGCACACACACATCAAACATTACCGTCACGTTGTTGACATGCAATTAATTATATATATAAAAATGGGGCTACACCGCCCCATTTTTTCCACAATTTTTTTTATTTTTTTGAAAAAAAATCACCATGTATATTCATCTATATATCCCTCTTATATACCATTCGAATTTCATCAGAAACAGAGACTCGTATGACCTCCATCAAGACAGTCATTTTTTTAATGGTCGTATGATTTTTTAAATCAACCCTATTTGGATATAGGTTCACTACAACAAAAACACGTTCTGGTGACAATACTGCTGTGACAAAATGACAGCTTCTAGTGACCAAAATAGCTATTCTGACAGTCTTTTCGTCACTAGTAATCCATCAGCAAAAGTCGCGTCACCAGAGTCTTGGGTGACGCCAAAGCTGTTACAATGGTTATTCTGACGAGTATTCTGTCACTATACTCAGGAAAGGATGATAGTTGTAGTGACAATTTCATCTGTCACCACAACATTGATAACCTGGAATTTTTATTTTAATGGCCCATATATCAATTGAGAAACTAATTACAAATCAAAACTAATATACACAAAGATTGCTTGAATTTTGTGTAAATCAATAAATAAAAAGTACACGTTCATATTTATTTATAATAGTATTTCTCTTTCAAACAAATATACACAGAGCTTTCACATCTTCAAATATAGATGGAAGTGTGCTTTTGTGGGGCTTGATCTTTTCACCTCTTCATATATAGCTGTAAGTGTGCTTTTGTGGGACTTGATGATTTCTTTCATCTTATGAAATGTTGCTGGTTGATAATCCATATCATTCTCCATCAAGTTCTCCATTCTCTAGTCACCACCTTCAACATATATTCTATCAATTGCTTCATGAATCCGCTTCCGATGAAATCTTGGGAAGTTGCATCTTTTCCAGCTATGTTATGTTCTTCAAGTACTAACTGTTGTTGGAGCACTGCGAGATCCTTTTGCTGCTCATCCATTTGCACATATATCTTCTTGAGTCGTAACCTCAGTATCATTATCCTCTTGTAACATTGGAATTGATCTCATTTTCTCTCGCAATCATACCCCTCCCTTTGATCATGCTCAGCTTCTTCCTCTGGTCTGCAGTTTCATCCCCCTTGCGCTTGAGTACTTTGGGGGCACTTCGTGCTCCTCCTTCACTTTATTTTCCATTTAAAACTAGTAGATGAAAAGGTGCATGATTGTGAATCTTGACAGCATTGACATGGAAGACAGTTCATCATATTCGTCGTTTCCCTATGGGTTGCCACGTGAGCTTCATGGACAATGCACGTAGCATTCACACCATATTTGAAGGTTGATATGGTCTTGTGGATCTCCTTAAGATGAGAGCTGGAATATAAGATCTTCAGAAACTTGGACTTGTTATCATCAAAGGAGATCTACAGAGTCAAAAAAATACAGCAAATTTCTAGTTGACAAAAGATCAAGGATCTATCAAGATAATAAGATTTACCTTTAGGAACTTTTTCATTTGCTATCTTTGAATGTGACATGAGAATCTCTATTTGCAATGGACTCAACAACCTTTTTAATGTAACATTTCTGATGCTGCAACTTCGAGATAAACAAGACCTCAGTCTAGAATTCTTTTAGTCCTTGTCCATATCGAGCTTTTAGAAATTATCTTCACTGCAATTTGTCCACCCCTTGGAAGCACCAAATGAAGAATTTTACAAGTGAATAGTTAGTAATCTCATCAAGAACCAAAATAAATAATATCCGATCATATAAGTCGATTAAGTCCTACCTTATACACTGGATCAAAACACCCTTCTCCAAACATGTTGCTTCGACTAAAATCATCAGTATCTGTTGAGATTATTCCCATGTCAAATAGAAGTAAATCAAAACCGTTGGTTTATGTTAGTGAAGTTCTGAAAGCATCTGCTAGTTCTTGTTCTCTAAGAATTGGTGTGACTGATGACAATAAACTCGTTGCGTCCATCTTTACTCTCCAACCCTGTTTATAAAAGCTATCCAATTATACTTATTTAGACTTATCAGAACTTTAAGGAAGCACTACAGAGTACATGTTCTAGATAGTTACATGATGACATATCATTGTATTAAAAGTCTAAGGTAATGTTGGGCATTCTGCAAAGAATATGGTGGCATGATTGAGGATCTTGTCCTTGCATCATCTAGAGAGTGTGCAAAGAAGAACGATAGAAGAAAAGGAAAAAGTTCCAAGAGTAAACATGATAATTATAACAATAGATGTTTTATTCTTTTTGCCATCAGCAATGATGAAAAGGTCTTTTAGATTAAATAATTTAAAACTTCCTGAAGCATGCTAAGCTATATAGAAATAAGTTTGCCAAAGAAGATTAGTTTTTGCATGAACAAACTGCAAGACGTCTCATATTGTAAAACATGATGCCTTAAAAATTTGAAATTTAGCGCTTCAAACTATTCGTGCTTAAGATAATCATCATGTCCAATGGGTATCCCATGTCCTGTATTAAATGGAAAAGGACACATCAAGTGAGTAACCTTCTCACAAAACTGGTTTGAAGGAATGTCATTGTTGGAGTCATGCTTAACATCAAACCTACTATAGTAAGCACTATCATACCATCAATATTAAATTTATATGCATCTATACCATAGTAGATCGATATATGCCTATACCCAAAAAAATAATCAAATTCTATCAATAATCTTTGAAATGCCTTTCACATATAATCATTGGCTCTGTTCTCAAGGCAAGGAAGAATAATCAAGATGACATAACATTAACCATCTTTAACATAATAGCATGCAGATACAATATTTAAGATTTGTGCCCTTTGTTTAAAGAGGGGGTTCACAACATGTGGAATCTCTTTGAAGTTTGGGAATTTCTAACCATATCGGGATGATGCCATATCCAAGATTCCACAAAAAAGAAGATGAAACCACTCTAGAGTTATGCCTATATGTTTATTGAGAAACATTCAGTCCTTTTGCGAATGAAGGTAAGGCCTGCAATTAATATGGCTCGAAGAAGTTAGCTGGAAAGTACACTAACATTTATTTTATATGCAACCCGTTCTTAGATATTGTGAAGCCATGCATTTAAGATATCGTTAAACAAAATGACAAAGGATATGTTGAAAATGTTGTTAACATTCATCAATTAAATTAGGAAAACTACTACGACTCAACAAACAAATGTAAAAAAGTACAAGCATAAATTCACAGTACAATTATTCTAAAAATAACACATTTAGATTCATTGTGGTACACGAACACAACAAGTCAAAACTTATAGTGGGTGATTCTCTCACCTCAAAATTCCCATACTAAATCAATCATACATGAATTAAGAAGAGATAACATGCATAAAGTTGATCACCTCTCTCGGAACACCAAATCATAGAATCACTGTCCAACAACACCAAAGATTTTACTGAAACAAACAAAAAGAATCATCAACTCATATAATTTAGTTGTTTATTAAAAATAATATTTCAAGAGAATTGATGTCATTGAAAAGATATTTTAACAATCATAAATGTTCCATTGCAATTTACTACCGGTAATCTACCATGCGATAAGCCCCACCTATATGCCCATAGGCAGTTGGTCACTTGAAAATGAGTAGCTTTCATGATATTTAATTTAAACATGCAATTATCCTATTTTGCTCTTTAAAAATAACATTATCTACAATCCTATAAAATAAATATATAACGAAATAACAAGGGGCAAAAGGAAGGAATATGATACTGAACATATATGCACAAACATGCTACCTAAGCGGGGCTATTCTCACAAATGTTGATATGGTTTTGGCATCTACATACATACATACACACACACACATATTAGTTAATACCAAGAAAGTAGTAGTTACATGGTTTAAATGTAAACTTTCAAAGTTGATTAGATAAGTTTAATATATCATATCAAAGAGTGAATTCTCATGCATGATGATAGATCGTGTACCTCTTTCTGTTGTAGACACTTGTTTAACTCATTAAACTCATAGACCATTCTGTTATACAAAGATGTTATCCTCCCAGCCTTTCACCACCCCTCCTCGATTTGCTTATATCGGTTACCTGTAAATGATGAATAATAGAAGGAAAGACAAAGGTCAAGTCCCTCATCTGACAACATCTAACTTTCAAGGGTAACATAGAAAGGCACCAAAATTAAGCAAGACTGCACGGAAAACGACTTAAACCATTTTTTCTTTACCATCATGGTAGCATAAACTTTTATTTGACCATACAACGTAACATTTCATTCAAAGAGTATTAAAACAAAAGGCCTAATTTGTATCTTCCTTACAAACATAAAGTCAAAATATGATGCCATTTAATTCAAATGGCTCGCATTATTTAATTTTTTTTATTCCATCTCCCTTTTGTGAAGATGACATCCCTAACAGTACAAACATATAATCATTGAATAGTAGTGATTGAGTTTTAATTCAAGAAAATTATAACTTTTGAACGTAACAGAAGATGACATTGTTAAGGCACTATCTACATGGCATTCATAAATATCCAATACACAGTTGTTATGATTAGAAGTTTGATTATGATATACCTTTAATTCCCTATGCACATAGATTTTCATTCGCATGTTCAAGTCGAGAGATCCCATCCTTGTGTATCTACAGTGAAACAAATACTGACACTAAATACAGAAGCAACCAAAGAAGGAATTTCTATTTAGAAGAAAATCTCTTACATGAGTCTTGTTTGCAGAACAATTCCTACCACGAGCACAATGTAGCTCAACTTACAGGTACTCAATTTGTTGCGCGGCCTTTGCATTTCGATTGTCTTCTGTTCATCTATAACCTATAAATTAACCAGACAATAAAAAAAGAAATTGTGAGTTAATGTGCTTATGACTTTAGGTTAGAAAATGAAGTTTTCAGAATTTCTTGCTCAAGTGCAATATCAAAAAAATGATATGAGAATGAAAACTACGCTAGAGGTGATGCAGATAGGACAAATATCATCTTCATGTAGATTACGACTTTGTAGTTGTTAAAGCGCATATGAAAAAGATCTCTAAGGGCTTCGCTTAGTATGAGCCAATAGAACATCTAACTCACTTTCCCCAAGTGTTGATCCCTAGGTCAAGTGTAAGCATTGTGTTAGTCATTTTAACGAATTAGCAAGTGCCATGTGAAAAATCAGTTAAAACACATATTATAGCATAAGGAAAATGGATGCTATCTTAAAAATGACAGAAGAACATTTCATATATAACATTTATCCAATGTCAACTCTATAACTGCTTTGTGCACGCACATTTACATAAACACATATTTACTACGAGGAAGCTTACAATATCACGCTAATGGATGATGTCCTATGCTGGTGCAGAAGGCATGAAGTCGTCAAAAAGACTTCCTTGTTCTCATTCTTTTTATCTATCACATTGGGAAAAAAGGTCTTACATAAGTTTCACTATTGTTATGTAGAAATCATGCAAGACATGTGAGATCAGAAGTAAACGAAAGGCTTACAATATTAAAAAATGATGCATCTATGCGAAGAGAGTTCTTTTATGTCAACATGGATACGCACTTGGATGATATGCTACACATGCACACTCGTTGAATGTGTTCTCTAGGTATTGCCAACAATATTATGAGTACGTACGGATTTTAGAGGAACATCCCATGTATTGGTGTCTTATTGGCAAACCTCGAGAGCAAGTTCATCCGATTTAACCAGAATTGAGTTCCGCCCAACAATTATGAGCAACGAAAATACTCTAGATCAAATTAAATGAGATTGCAATGGCATCCCGCAAAGATTTACCACATGTTGCAGTAATCAGAAGAAAAATCAGCACACATTTCATCTAAAAAAATGGGACATCAAACATAAATATGATCAGGATTATTCTGCAATTACCTTAAGAGCACGGTAAAAAAGTAGTCAGACGCATGTTTGAAAATTAGAAAAGGCAGTACCAAGTAAATCATGAGATGGATACTTACAACAAAATTTGATCACATCAAGCTTCATAAATAATCCCTTGATGACAACTATGTCCTTACCTGGTGACCCTCTAGTTCCATGCGATCCTCATTATTGTATATAAAGAGCTCGTGAATGTTGAAAATAATTGGACCATGGCTAGGAACTTTATGCTCTTTCAATGCTGGTAAAAATGAACCCGCAATAACATCCATGATTTTCCTAAATTAGGATTTGTGTTTCTGGAAAAGTGCAAAGCATGTCATCTGCACAAATAAGAATTAGGTAATTATATACTACAGTTAGAAATTATTGTCATCCGATTCTGTGTCAGCGGTGTTGGTGGACTCACAGGAGACTAGCATCAAACTGGTCCACACCCTGCTGGCATGTGCGAAGGTCGTCCAGTACGAGAACATTTCGTGGCTTTGGCACTGGCTATGTCCGAAGGTAGCGCCATGCGCAAGGTCGCCACCTACTTCGCGGAGGCCCTCTCCCGTAGGATCTACCGGATCTACACCCACCACTGTGCCACACTCGACGCCGCCTTCTTCGACATGCTCCAGATGCACATCTACGAGGTCTACCCTTACCTCAAGTTTGCACGTTCCACTGCCAACCACACCATCCTCGAGGCCTTCTAACTCTTATCCGATGTCAGTTTCCTACGCCTCTATCTCCACCTCCGCCTCCATCTCCACCTCGACTTCCGCTATCACCGTCTCCATCTCCACCTCGACTTCCGCTATCACCGCCTCCACCTCAGCTTCCGCCATCGCGGAGTGATTGGTCATTCAAGGGTTAGGGATTGCTAGGGTTTCTCTGAAGAAGTGAGAGGAGAAGGGGTAAGTGAGGGTTGTGCTTCCTTTTATAGGATTTTTTAGGGCAAGTTTCATGGGGTGGGTGCTATTTTTTTTATATTATCGTGGACCCCACAACCGCACTAGAAAAGGCATAAGAAGTGTCCCGATTTTTCAAAAATTAACTAATCATGAAATAGGAACATGCAACTTTTTCTGTAATTTCAAGGTATCTGTATAATTTTTCCATTTAAAAAGGTTGTGGTGACAGATTTATTTCTTACTACAAGTTCCAGTTGCTTCAAAATCGTCACCACAACACTTATTTCTTGTAGTGGTTGTACGAGTCTCTGTTTCTGACGAAATTTGAACGGCATATAGGAGGGACATATAGATGAATATACATGATGAAATTTTTCAAAAAATAAAAAAAATTACGGAAAAAACGGGACGGAGCAGCCATGTTGGCTGTCCACAAGGAGTAGCCCCATCAAACCCATATATATATATATAGAGAGAGAGAGATGAGTGTAGCTATGGGAGCAAAAAATTGTGAGAGTACGAGAGGAATGATTCTGGACTACATGATTCTATTTTCTCTCCCCTAGTGAATCATGCGGTCCATAATCATCTCTCTCATGCTCTCACAACTTTTTGTTCTCATAGGATCACTCCTTTATATATAATATATATAGGAGTGATTCTATGAGAGCAAAAAGTTGTGAGAACATGAGAGAATGATTCTGGACCACATGATTATGTTTTCTCTCTCTCGGTCTTCTCTCTCCTGAGTGAATCATGTGGTCCAGAATCATCTCTCATGCTCTCACAACTTTTTTGCTCTCATAGGATCACTCCTATATATATATATATATATATATGGAAAAAATGGGGCTGCCCCTGCCCCATTTTTCATCAATTTTTTTTATTTTTTTTGAAAAATAACACCGTGTATATTCATCCCTATATCCCTCCTATATGCCATTCGAATTTTGTCAGAAACAGAGACTCCTACGGCCTCCATCGAGATGATGTCGATTTAAAAAATTCTATTACCGTTAAAAAATGACTGTCTGGATGGAGGCTGTAGGAGTCTATGTTTCTGACGAATTCGAATGGTATACATGACGGATATAGGGATGAATATACATGGTGTTATTTTTCAAAAAAAAATAAAAAATTGCCAAAATAAGGTGGGGGCAGCCATGTTGGCTGCCCCTAGGAGGCAGCGACATATGACCCTATATATATATATATATATATATATATATATATATCAAGCATTGAGCTTCTACTCTAAAGATTAAGGTTCACCCCTACCCTCTATTGTTAACAACATCTGCATACATTAACCAATAAATGGCATGATCAATACGAATCAATGCATTACAGATTAACAAGATTAAAATCATGCATATCTGATTCATATAGGATTTACAGTATACACATAGGAATCAAATAAAACATTTAGAAATCATATTAGGGCGAGATTCAGGAAAGGCAATGCAATAAACAAATAGAGGCAAACAAAATAATAAATAAATTAGATAAGAGATCACCGAAGCGTTCATGAAATGGATAATCCTTAGAGAGGATATCGCCCCCACAATACCGGTGCGAAGGGTACTTGTGATCTGCTTCCAGGATACGATAACACATGATTGTCATCTGCGTACACCGACGGGATCGCCCTTGAAAGTACCTCAGAGAACTTGCAGCCGAGAGAAGGAAGAAGAATGTTGTTACGGTAGGGAAACATTGAGAGCAATGACGACGGAATTTTTTCTTGCGAGTGAAGAAAAAAACATGTAGGTGGTGGGTATGACTTCCATCTTCCGAAAATGCCACCAACATGCGCCTCTTCAAATTTCAAAAACGCTCCCCGCGACTAAAGCTGTTGGAGTCGAGTTGAATTCCTTTAAAGCGATCGAATTAGAATTAATCAATGGAATTAATTTATTCGACCCACTAATGAAATCTACAACAAAATTATCGACATCCTAGATCCGAATAGACTCTCCCAAGCTAGAGCTCGAGCCGGAGAGGGAGACGGAGTAGAGCAGAGCGCGCATATGCGTGTGGTCCTCCATTCCTCCTTTCTGCTATTGCTACAAGAGCTTGAGGTGTGAACTCATATATAAGCCTACTGAAAAGTTTAGAAATACATGATGTTGTACTAAACTTCCATCTAAGTTTCTCCATATTTCAAATTTGAAAATTCTCAACTTACCCTCCAAAGCAATTTAGTTTCTCAAATGAAATAAATTAAAAACCAATGTAATTGCATAGATTTACCAAACTAAAATGTAATTACATTAACATTAAATACAACAATCCTCCATGAATTAATCAATTTGATAAAAAGATTCAAAGAGAGTCAAAATACATCTTTCGGGTGCTACACTTTGTTTTCGATAAAGGTACCTTCTGGCTTGAACCTCTACCTGAATTTACTACTTTCACTTTAATTGGAATAAAGTGAATTATGTCTTGAACTTCAGACCTTGGTGATAAAGTGTACAATAGAAACAAAAAAATGTTGTTCTTGGTAAAGTCTTCAGGGTTGATGCTCTTAAAGTTCAAGCAACCTTATCCTATTTCATGACTGTGTTCAAGAAAGACCTTCTTCCTTTAACTGCAGCTCGCAGTAACACTCACATAGACTGTGTTCTCCAATGATGCACTGCTAACATCTTGCCTAAAGGCTTGAACTCATTCAGCCTACGATCTTCCTAAACTTGCAGGTTAATTGGCACTCAAGATTTCAGGCATAAGACACCCACGCATAAGTATTAAAACAAGAGTGCCAACCAATTCTTCTAAGAGCTTGTTATTCCCACATAGAACCTACTTTGTGGGATATCCATTTAGATTGGTTGGATTATCCTAATGGGTCTCAGTCCTTTCACAAGACTAGACTTTAGGACTAAAGATTTATCAAGTCCATTAGTCGACAGATCTGCCATTTTTTCTTTGGATCCTACAAAATACACAACCAACATTCCTCGAGATATCAAATCTTTTAACATCTTAAATCTGATTTGTATGTGTCTCCTTGTTTTCTTATTGAACTTCAAACTCTTGATCTTAGCAATTGTAGTCATGTTATCACAATGTACCGAGATTGCAGGAACTGGTTGACCTATCATGGGAATTTCAAAAAGAAATTCCCTTAGCCATTCAGCATCAATTCCAGTGGCGTCCAAAGCATATAGCTCTTAAAGGAGATCAAGCTAGAATGGTCTTCTTCATAGACCTTCAGGCGGTTGCACCACCTCCAAGGGTAAAGACATACCCAGTAACATCATTACTCCCAGACTCCAATATTTTCTCTATCCAGCTTGCATTACTATATTCTTCTAGTACAAATGGATGTCTGCCATAATACAAACTAGTGTTTCTAAAGCCTCCCAATGTGTATGGTTACTCCCTGACTCCAATTACTTTAGTACTCGATCTAAAGCCTCCCAATGTGTATGGTTAGGACAATTAGTGTTTCTACTCAGCATGTAATCGAGAATGAAATATCATACTCATGCAATTTGCAAGATACATTCAGCTTCCTATTACTTGTTAATACCTTAGCTGAGCTACAGGTACTCCACTTTTGTTCTTAAATAGCATTTTGCATCAATCAAAAGTTGTATTTATAGATTTGCAATCTTTGTATCCAAATTTCTCACGCACATTTTCAACGTAGTGAGATTGAGAATCTACAATCCCATTAATTGACCTTGTCAATTTGAGACTCAAGACCACATCAGTAACATCCATATCCTTTATCTCAAAATTACTTCTTTAGAATGCTTACTCTCATAAGTAATCCTCACGTGTAATCCAAACAATAATATGTCATCAAGATACAAGCACAAGATAATACACCCATCACCTTTCACCTTGGAATAGACACACTTATCAAAATCATGAACCTTAAAGTCACATGACAAAAAGGTTTTGTCAATTTTTTCATGTCACTACTTTGATACTTGTTTCAATCCGTAAAGAGATTTAACAAGCTTGCAAACCTTTCCCTCATTCCCAAGAGTCACAAGCCTATTATATTGATCTATATAGATCTCCTCCTCAAGATCATCATACAAGAAGGCGATCTTCGCATCCATCAGGTGGATAGAGAGATCATTTACATATGCCAATATTATGTGCATCCAGATTGTAGTCATCCCAGTCACAGAGGAATAAGTATCAAAATAATCAATACGCTCCTTTTGCTTAAAACTCTTAGCAACTAATCTGACTTTATAATTTTCAATTGATCCGTCAGGCCTAAACTTTCTCTTAAACACTCATTTGTTCCCAATGGTAGAGCACGCTTTGGGTAAATCAACAAGTTCCCAAGTTGTATTAGACATAATGAAATCCATCTTAGATTTAACGTCTTCCTTCAATTATTTTGCTTTAGAAGAAGACATGGCTTCCTTGTAACTTGGTGGATCACCCTCAATCTGGTAGCCAATAAAGTCATTGTCCATATCATTGGCTATCTGAGGTCATTTACTCCTCATTGGCTCAATTTTTTCTGAAGGGTCATTGGGTTCAGGTTGAATTTCAACCCCACATCTGATCAACACACCATTAAACTCACAGGTATCCGTGTGCACTAGATCCAAGATCTCACTATCTCTAGAGATAGACTGAAAAGACTCTCTAGGTGTCTTTGCTTGCAAAAAAAATTCATATTCTTAAGTTTTTTTCAACAAAATGTTTAGGGATCAACTTTAAATTCATCATTCTTTTAACTGAATTCCGATTCACATGTCCTCGTCTACCATACCACATATCAAAAGATTCTAAATTATTAACAACATGAGATGCATAATTAGAACATTCAGAATTCAAAACATTCATTAAATCAATGTTTACAGAATCACATCCAGTTCAGTTACTCATTTTCATTAAAAAAATGGCATGTCTCAAGATAACAACTTTATTACATTTAAAGTTTAACTCAAAATCATTTCCAACTAAAACATTGCCAGATAGAATATTTTCCTTCACGTCAAGAATATGCAGCACCTTGTGCAACGTCTAGACACATCCATAGGAGAACCTCAAGTCGACTTGTATTGAACTTAGCACCTTAGCTGTAGAATCATTCCCCATCTTCACATTCCCACCACTACAGGTCTGATAAGAAGAAAATAAAATTCTATCAGAATAGATATGTACAATGGCTCCCGTATCCACGAGCCACTCATTATAATCATGGATATCATATAGTTCAGATTTTACATAGGCATGTCCCTCGCTAGTTTCGTGTCCCGTAGTGATCATATTCATTTGTGAACTCCCATCTGCAGCTTTAGGTTGAGCATTTAAGAATTCACAATGTTTTTTCCAATGGCCAACCTGATTACCGTTCCAGTTGTGTTTATTCTTTGTCATTTTCAAGATATTGCCCTTTGGTTTCATGTTATTATTGTTACTACCCTTTTCCCTCTTATCTCTGCCTTTCGAGGTCATGAAATTGACCTTAGCCTGAATATCAACAGGAACCATATACTTTTATTTCATGTATCCCTCCTCTATGACGATTGGCATCATCAAGTCATCCATAAATTGTTTCCCCTTTTTGTATTTTAGGGTCATACCGTAGTCTTCCCAAGACTTAAGAAATTTTTCTATGATGCACATGACCTGAAAGTTCTCAGTAAGTTTCATCTCGGTGTCTTCTAGACCATGGAGCATGAGTAAAAACTCATGTGCATGTTAAGAAACTGACTTCCCTTCGGCATGGAAACTTTAAGAAATTAGCAATAGAGTATTTCTCAATACCGAGATCTTCGATATTATGCTTGCAGACTAATTCTTCCTATAGTCCCTCCGCAGTCTGCATGGATGAATAATATACGTCAAACAACGAGTTGGACAAAGTCAACAAGATGAAACCATTGCATATACAGTCATATTCCTTCCACGCAGATTGCGCCTTCTAGCTACCGGGTGGGGGTTTTCCTTTCCATCAGTGGGCATACAGTTTCAAATTGAGATCAATCCTATAGTGGTTAACGAGATTTTCATGTGTTGTTGCCAAAACTTGAAATTCTGACCACTGAATTTTTCAGACATACTGGTCATATCAACCCTCGACTTAAATATGATTTTAATTTCGATTCCTAATATCCTCTATAAGATTGGTGTTAACAGAATCATTAACGCATACATTAACCAATAAATTCCATGTTCAATATGAATCAATGTATTCATATTAATCAGATTAAAATCATGCCTATCTGATTCATATAGGATTTACAATATACACACAGGAACAGATAAAACATTTCGAAATCATATTAGGACAAGATCCAAGAAAGGTAATGCAATAAACAAATAGTGACAAATAAAATAATAAATAAATTACATAAGAAATCACCGAAGCATCCATGAAATAATTGTCCTTAAAGAGGATATCACCTCTTCAATATCGGTGCGAAGAGTACTGACGATACGCTGCCAAGATACAACGGCACACGATCGTCGTCCGCATAGACCGAAGAGATTACCCTCGAAAGTATATCAGAGAACTTGCAGCTGAGAGAACGAAGAAGAATACTGTTTCGGTAGAGAAACAGGGAGAGCAATGACAACGGAAAGTTTTCTTGTGAGTGAAGAAAACGACGTGCAGGGGGAGGGTATAAAAAAACCCATGGCACGACTTTCCGTCTTTCGAAAATGCCCCCAATAGACACCTCTTTGAATTCCGAAAATGCTCCTCTCGGCTTTGAGCCGTTGGAGTCGAGTCGAATTCCTTTAAAGCGGTCGAATCACAATTAATACAGGGAATTAATTCATTCGACCCGTTAATGAAATCCGCAGCAAAATTATTGAGATCTGAATTTACTCTTTCGAGCTTGAGCGAAGCATGCACGTGCGTGTAGTCCTCCATTCCTCATGTCTACTAGTGATACAAGTGCTTGGGTTGTGAACTCACATATAAGCCAATCAAAAGTTTACAAATACTAGATGTAGTACTAAACTTCCATCCAAGTTTCTCCATATTTCAAATTTGGAAATTCCCAACTTTCCTTCTAAAGCAATTTACTTTCCCAAATGAAAGTCCTTGCTCAAATAGGAATAGAAGTATATATGACATTTTGCCCACAAAAACAAAAGATCCGCATATTCATCTCTTAAGTTGGTTTTAATTCAATTCAGTTCCTTTATATGCTCATAAATCTCACTTGCATCTTATCCCGAGATGTCAAAGTTGATTAACTTAGAACGTGACGGCATTCAAATTGTATTATTGAACACAAAACTACTATAATTCAAATTGAGATCGGGGAAGTATCTAAAATATAAGAACCAAACAGATCAAGAACCTGATTATTCCTACTAAAGCTATGAAAAAGACGATATGGTCGCTCCTCTCTCACGTCTTCATCAAGAAAACTTAAGCTTATGATCTCTATTGGTGAACTGGGAAAAGAACTTGGCGAGAGCCGCGAAGAAGCCGGCAACGCAGTCCATGATCCAGTATAGACATTCTAGCAGCCAGTCCTTGAACCCTCTCTTCGGGGAGTGATTCTGGTCCGCGAGCAGAAGAATGCGGTACACCGCCTCCGCCACACCGTAGGCCGTGGCTGGATCAGTCTCGTCTACCAGCAAGCCATACTCATTTAGGCACGCGATGTCATACGAGCCTGCCGTCTCCGATATGCCCAAGTACTTGCATATGTGCACCCGCGCCTCCAGTCGCTGCTCCGTCGTCAGCTGGTCACCGTGCGTGAGCACCAGCATCGGTTCCTCACCTGCACCGAGCCATCAGTAGATGGTTGAGACAACACACACTAAGAATTGGTGACCAAATTATAAATCGAGCCTATGAATTACTCTAAAAGTTGTTTAAACTGAAAAGTAGAGCTTAATCAAAGTAAAAATAAGCATAATTCAAAATTTGATCGATCAGTTACCACGCATCAAGGTCGAAGTGGCAGAGAAGATCTCCCTAGTAGCATCAAGAGGTTTCACACAGCCAACTTTGTACGATTTGTATATCTCGTACATGTTCGCGACCACCATCACAGAATTAACCTTCCGCCTTGCGTACTTCCGAGAATCCAAGCTCAAGCTATCACCGGAAGGAAAAGCTGTGCGACATGCCTGCCGGTGACGGACTCCATACCGGATCCAATCCGCCATCTCCTCGAGGTGTTCAGGCATTGATTCGTACTCGAATCCCCTGGTGTCGAACACGCAGAAGCCACTTTGCGAGGTCCTCACAACATTATGCTCCTCCAAGCACTGCATCCCTCCTCCCTTCCCTGTTTCAGACATAAAAATTAAGGATATTAACCTTTCCCCCCCTTTTTCCCATGGTAAAATATATAGAGAAGAATATTTTAGTTTGCTAGCAAGATATAAATAAGTCAATTAGGCCCGTTAGGATCGTGGGTGGGGAGTTTGCCCTTCTTAACTCACTTCTCCTCTTTCTTGCGTGGGACCCACTTTATTCCTTTTTAAAATAATTAAATAAATTAATTTTACATCATCATTCCTATCAAAAAATAATATATTATACATCATATATATAAAAATTATAAACTACTCCACTTTTACTCACTTTTTAAACTTCAATACAATCACATAACAATAACTACTCACTTTTTCAAATTTCAATACAATCATATCACAACAAACTCAATTCTAACCCACCCCCAGTTTAGCCCTCTATCCAAACACCAAAACTTAAAAATGAGTTACTCTCTACCAGTTTAGCCCGCCTTAACCCGCTACGCAAACGCACCCTTACTATCCTCGCAAGCGTATGATATGTTCCATCGTCTCATTTGGCAACACCTTTTTTTTTTGCAAATTAACAATGGAGCCGTGATCCCAAAGGCACACCAACTCGTCCAAGTTGTTGCTCTCCTTTTTTTACGCAAGTAGTGGATATGTAACAACTCAAAGAAATGCGGTGAAAAAGACACAGAAATTAATGTAGTAGCATGAGAGCTAAACATTGGCCATCGTTAACGTTCATTTCATATCCTTCGTGTGGCAATAGTTTGCATTCTCTACGAACTTACGAAAGGGATAGATTGATGGCTAATATAACGTCCCGGGTTTAGGTCTCCGATCTGTTATCGAGGAAAATTGGTCCAGACAATTTATTGGGTTCGATCCAATTGGACCGTTGACAACCACTTAAAATGCTTAAATCCAAGTTGACAAAAGTAATCCACCACCACTTATAAACCACACCCACACTTTGTAGTTTTCCATTTGGTACTATGTTTAGGGTTAGGGTGTTACATCTAACGTTAACAGTAAAGCTCTAATTAAAAGATGGATGGACATAGTAATGGAACCACGAAATCTAAGGCGACGTTACACTCTGCATTACTGTTAATTTTATCTCATCGCATTACTAGACTACAACGGATCCACATCCCAATTAACCCAAATCACAGGAAACATGAAAGGGGGCGTAATTAATTGAGGTTTAAGAAGATAATTACCGGCAGCGGAAGGGGAGGTATGAGCGAAAGGGATGAGGCCGGAGCGGCCGAGCACAGAGTACATGAGGTTCACAAGGGAGCTCTTGCCTGACCCTTTTGTCCCCACCAGCATCACGCTAATTACGGCCGGGACCTCCATCTGCTGCTTCCCCATGCCCCCCGTGGGCACCCAGAGATCCCCCGGGCGGTATGCGAGCAGCCTCCGCCGCGCATCGTCCAGGGATTCGGTGCCGAGCAGCGCGAGCCTCTCCATCTCCCGAAGTACCCGCACCCTCGGATCCAGGATCGGCACCTCGCCGGCACTGGCCGGGTGGAGCTCCGGACCCGGATGGCCCTTCGCGTCGAATTCCGGGGCGGATCTCCACCAGCAGTAGAAGGAGGACTTGGAGGAATCGTCGGCTCCGTCGCCGGTGGGGATGACGGTGGTGAGGACTGC
Organism: Ottelia alismoides; assembly: GCA_037367405.1. NCBI lineage: Eukaryota > Viridiplantae > Streptophyta > Magnoliopsida > Alismatales > Hydrocharitaceae > Ottelia > Ottelia alismoides. The sequence goes on from JAZKJV010003893.1 coordinate 88,287, forward strand.
CATCGTGCTGGGATTTGGATCGATCGCGGGAGAAGGGTGGACTTTATTGGTTGGGCATCTTTGCATGTGGAATGGAATTTTATTTTAACCATGGGTTTTATCATATTTGTCTCTCTAAGCTATAAAATTTCAATTATGATCCACCTTTTTAAATATCACTTATAATCTTAACTTATTGCCGTTCTATCACTTATGTCTTTTGGGTTTATTGTCATCTATCTTAAGTACAAACAAACATTAACTTTGAGGACATAACAAGAATTATTTTTTTAAAAAAAGTGAAAATGTCATTTTCTCATTCTCTTCATCCTCCATCGTCTTCCTCTCCCTTCTCTTATTCCTCCCCACCCCAGCCTCATGCTTCTCCTCCACTACCTCCTCCCCCCGCCCCCAACTCCTCCCCTCCAAACCCGTGCCTATCCCCTCACCCACCTCCTCCTCCGCCCCCACGCCTCCCCCTCCTACGGCTCGAGCTCCTCCCCTAACCCCAAGCTCCGCCCCTCTGTCCCTGCGACTCTCCCTCCGTCCCTGCAACTCCCTCACCTCCTTCTTCATTGTCTCCTCTGCCCCAAGCTCCTTAACCCACCACCAACTCCCCCCCCCCCCCCCCAACTCCTCCCTCCACCCCCACGCCTCCCCCTCCTCCAACATGAGCACCTCCCCCACCCCCTAACTCCTCCTCTGCCCCAGCTCCTCCCACTGCCCCTTGGAGTGGAAGCTTATCACGCGCCGCAGTGTGGTCGTGATCATCACCCCCATTCTTCGACAATAGGTGAGGAAGAAACCATTAACAAGGTCCATGAGACCCGATTAGTGTGGGTCTCTGGGGGTGGGCCGATTAGGAGGTAGCTGGGGAGAAGGAGGGGACATGGGATGAAACATGGAGATTTCTGAATTTGTTTAGTTAAGATGAAATTTTGATTAATCGATTCATGAAAATTCATTAAAAATCAATAAAATTCACCTTTGATCTGCAATGCATGATATATTTGTGAAAATATAATATTTTTGGTAATTTGATGGATGAATGGAGATGTAGTTAATAAAGAAAATTATGAAAAGAAAGGAAGAAGAAGAACAAATTGAGGAAGATGAAGTTTGAACATCTATGTCCCTCTTAACTGCACCATGTTTTGAAAAAAACTACAGCTAAATTCATTTGACGGTTGAAGTAACAGATGGGTACAAGTCATAAAACTGTAAGAAGTTACGGGCATAACTGATATTTTAAAAAAAGAAGGATATAACTAAAATTGCCATATCTCATAGGGGTATAACTAATAAAAACTCTAATAACTATGTGAAAATATTTTAAATATCCATTACAAAATGTTATTATTTATATGATTTTTATCACTATACCCTTTCCTTTTTTTAATATCATTTATGCCCAGACTTCTTTCTGGTGTATCACTTATGCCCCCCCCCTGTTACTTTAACCATCAATAAGTTGAACTTAACCATGATTTTTTCAAATCACAATGAAATTAGGATGAGCATAAACTGTCCAAACACCCCTACTCATCTTCCTCCTCTGCCCCAAACCCTCCAACCTCCTCCTTTATCGTCATCATCGATGCATGAGAGTTCATCGAATTCAAGTATAGATGGGGGTTTAGGTGCTGGGTCGAGCTTAATTCGACCAACATCATACAAAACTAAATACAAAATAATGATGATGATGGTGCATTTCAATCGGAAGGTAACAGACCCATCTCTGCAACTTCAAACAGCATCGGGTGTATGTCCTCTCTCCCTCAGTCGGAACATCAAATCACATTTCATCATAAGCGACAACGACATCTGTATTTACGCCGTCTCCTTCCGCAGGCACATCATCGGGCCGACATGGAACATCGGCAGCCTATATGTGCTCTTCGGACAGAACTCCCCTCCACCAGCCACCTCTGTACTCACAACAGTCCTCCCCATCACGTGTGGTATGTACATCACCCTCCATAACGCGGTGAGGTCGTTCAATCACGATCAAGCGGTTCCCACGAAATCCACTCTTTCTTCACGCACGTCCCGTCCGACGGCTCATCGTCAGCCCTGCACGTCTACGCGTGGGATACCTTGTGAATAATAAACTGTAAACAGGATTGGAAGGTTTAAAATAAGGAATACTCAGGTTGGACCAACCCAACCCTGTCTAACCTGCAACCAAACAGAACCTTAGAAGCACCAGAGGGTATAGCGGCAATGCATTCATCACGGTCGGGTGCACATGGGAATATCTCATATAAAAAAGACTGATAAAAATCTTATTTATTTTCTAAAGCAAGATCTGTATATACAAAACAATACAGGAAAGGATGCGAAAGTACGTGGAGAGGTGGAGTAAATAAGAATTGAAGTTTTCTTATAATATGTTTTTTTGTCTTTTGAGGTGCGCAGGAGGTGGGTCAGACGTTGGAAATCGGAAGGGCACCTGCCATGTACATCTAATCTAACCCTATATTAATTACTAACCCCGTTTTTCACTTTCTATCCTAATATAATTACCATTCACTCCCAAATTATGAACCTACTTTGCAGATAGGCCCAATTTGACTATCTGCTTTGGAGATCTGAACCCTCCATCTTCGGTCGGATGGTCCGGATCCATTCAAGCGATTCGGTCCCTGTCGGTGTTAGAATGGTTGGACCCGTCCGATAGTAATTTTTAAAACCCATAATGCCCGTCCAGAATTTTACGAGTCACTGTGATAAACCTGTTGGTTTATTTTCTATTGGCCAATTCCAATTCTCTTGATCTAATCAAACATGGCTGCAACTAAACGTGTCCTTAGTCGGATATCCTTCGAATGTTCTAGAAATTGTCGTCCTATCACTCCATGATATTTCTATAAAATCGAACATTATAAAGCCAACTTGGTTATTCTACACTTATTTTTTAAAGTTAAAATATTTTTTGAAAATATATGTGCTGATTTAGTCTATTAGATGATAATATATAGTCATTTAAATTTCGTGTAAAACGGACATTCCTAATCCATCTATGGATCAATTCAATAATTTTGAGATCGTTAAAATTTGATAGGCTAGATGGATGGGATAGAAGTATCAAATCGAGTCGAAATTTGAATGAAAATATGGTGTCATATAGTGATCTAAATAGCCTTAGGTGTTTTTAGAAAATACCTTAAGAAACTAAAAAAAATAAGGGTATAGATATCCAAGTTGGCTCCCCTTTGGGAGTAACCACATTAAACCCATACTATTTGTTCTAAAGGTATCTTTAATTTTGAAATTTACAATGAACGCAACATTAGGTGCTATTTCATTACCAATGATTTTATAACAACAATTATCTTGCTAGTTCCTTCTTTAAAAATTGTACTAAATATTACCAACATTTAATAATTAAATTAATAAAATCTTAAGAAACACGACGAATAAATGCTATATAAATGTACTAAGCCTTCTCTCACTATAAGTAGGTCAGCTGCATAGATTCTTGCTCAAATCCATATTGAAAGATTCAAATATTTTTTACGCTAGCCGTAAGAAACATTGCTATATGATTCATGATAATGATATATTATTGTCTCCACAAGTCCTTCATGCAATTCCACCCCAGGTATGCTATCCGGTGCCTCCTTCCTGCACAAAAAAACGAAGAGGGCTCGAGAGAGAACATCCTCGACCAGGTTTGAAGCTCAACCGCACGAGAATGAGGTGAATGGAAAGATCTCCGATGAGGTGACGGAGTAGGAGATCTGATTCATTGGACCATGCAGGACCAAGTTGATTTGGATGGAGGAATTCGATGAAGCAATGAAGGGGGAATGTCATGATGGCATCGGGGGGTTGAACACAAGGATGAGACGGCGAGAAACAGACGGCCGAACCTGGAGCTTCGACGAACTACGATCTTATGATTTTGGCTAAAATTAGGCTAAATGACATGAAATTAGACATGATTATACTAAGGAATGAAAATGCAACTAAATTGGACTAACCTATCAGCTCAATTTGGCTGGAGCCAAGGAGCAGGTGAGCAAGCTGCTCGATGATGGTGGACCTCATCCGACCGCTCTTTCTCCTTACTGACTATTTGTTGCGATATATTTAACATGGAAAAAATAATAATGATTCTTCAATCTATACATGTGTTATGACGCCTGATGTAGGCTCCGCAGCTACAATGCTTATGTAATTATTTGTAAAATAATGCCACACATTATATAGATTGCACTTCGAATCCTCTCTGAGTGCACTAGAATGTCATATAATCTTTTAGTAACCAATTGGAAAATAACGATCAAGAGATTTTTCAGTATTTCGGAAATCAATGAGAAAATTACAATTTAAGGACTCTGATCCATCTTAACTTTGATGTCAAAGAGGGTAGCCGTATTTTTGAATTTTTACATAGATTTAAATAATATCACTCATTGCAAAATTATCATATTCTCTATATATTAGCAACAAATATCATTCCCGTCGCTATATTCCTAACAATGAATACCATATCAATGATTATTCATCGATTTTTTTCTTCTAATCATTTATAAATAGTAATGAGTACAATTTTTTTTAAGAAAGGTTTGGGAATAGTCGTCGTTGAAAGAACTTTTACAATGAAGACTAAAATTGTTACGGATGATAAGAGTAGAAGATAATTGTACAACATATAATATTAATACTTATAGATTTAATCGTAGAAGAAGATATAATAACAAATATTGTGGTATAAGCATTGTAGCTATGGCATCTGAAATGCATTTTTATTAAATTGCAGTGTTTTATCATTGCGTTAATGCAACTGCACTGCTAATAGCACACTCTTCTGATGGGACTATTTCAGGTCTTATTTTTCTTAAATTAATTTTAAATATTTTACAATAGTTAAAAAAAATGGACATATATGTAGAATAAGGATGCAACTGGTAGATGTGTATCCGTCCGAAATTTTTAAGCGAACAGGGATATATATTTTTTAGTTTGGTCGATAAGCATATAGATAAGAACATATGTTTTATTTCTTTTATGGATATAGATATAGATGAAGTTTTCTTTTTTTTTAAGATATGGATATAGATATGATTATAGTTTTTGCCCAAAGATACGAATGTGGATATACATATTACTGATCAATAAATGTCTTTATATTTTATGGGTATATAACAATTTGTGTATAGACATATTTCTAAGCATGTGATAATGGTGTATGTACTGATGCAAGGATTATGTTTGTATCTTTCTTTTGTCGTATTTGTTTTTAAGTAAATATATATGTATTTTTTTATTTTGATCGATAAGGATATAGGTTTAATTTTTTTGCTGGATCGATATAGATACTTTTTTATTTTTCATATCGATATGGTTATATGTTTTTGGTTGATATGAATATGGATATCTATTGAATCTATTTATATTGTATTGACATATATCAATGTGTATATAACATATTGAATATATGATAGCGACATATATAAATGCAACTAAGTATATTAGTATTCGTCCACTTATCCATTTTTAACGGAAATAAGTATATCTTTTCGATTTTGATGGATATTGATAAGAATAAGATATTAGCATTTAATTTTTTTCAAAATAGATATGGACATGAATACTATTTTCATTTTTTACAGTGTATATATGAATATGATTACATTTTTGCGAATACTAATAAAATATCCATATAAAGAAATCTCTGTGTACATTATACACACACATATCACTATGTTTAGATATATTTCTAGTTATGCCACAACGTTGCACATAATATATTGCATTTCAGAGTCATTTTCATATGCATGAAGGAAAGTAAATGTGTATATTCACACATATATATGGGGACCCCTCAAATGGGATGGGGATGCACTATTTCCATGATGAGCATCAACGAGATCCATTGGATTTTGATCCAATCCTTGCTTCCAAAACCTTATCCAAAAGGGTTTTCATCATCTATAATTCATCAAATTCGAATATCATTTAATAAAATCAATTTACTATTTTAAACTTGTCTAGATTTGATATTTTACGTTGATACATTATTTGTCAATTTTAATTTTCATTTGCAATGAGAGGATATTCATGTGTATATTTGTAAATTCGAACAAGTTGACTTAGAATTCTTATACATTTTGTAGATTTGTTATATGGTTTTTAAAAAAAATCTTAGTAGTAGTTTTAAGTAAAATGAAATATCTTACTTTGTGAAGTTTATATCGCCCTTTTGTATAATAAATTGCATAATTGCAATATATCGATTATTTTTACAAGTCATTTGCCAATGTTCTTTGAAAGTAACATGCGTAAGTCGAATGGATATGTAATATTCGCATAGCTTTTGTAAAAATTACTGTTATTTTTGTAACATTTATATAGTGACCTACAAAAAAAAAAAACAATCGACAATTTATCAAATATTTTTTAAAAAGAGATAGATTTTAAAATAAATAGAGATTTGTAAACATCAATGAATCGAAATGTAAATAATCCGATCAATTATGTAAATTAATATATCAGAACGTAAAATATTAGCGTCATTTTCACGTTAAAATGGAAATCACTACTGAACTCACATGCTCCTTCGCCATCGATGAACATCACCACAGAAATCACACGCCCCTCTCGATGCCATCATGCATTGAACCTCCACGCGATGCCACCACCACCGCAAATGCATCGTGTGTCGTTGTAATCGTTGGCATCATCGCTTCACGAGCAACCCTCCACACCACCATCCTCGACGTCCCTCCTCCATGTGCAACCGTGTGGAACATCGCCCTGCCTAGTCCTCGTTGCTTGCATGCTGCTACCCTCCATGTCGCCATTCGTTGTTGCTACAACCCCCACGCCGCCACTGCAACCATCCACACCGCTCGTCATAGCTCATGTCGCCGATGCACAACCCTCCACGCTACAAGCACATCCACCTGTCCATGGGCTGTCGAGCATGGAGAAGCTTGAGAACCCCATGTGCTGTTGGGTGCTGCCGCTAAGGATGAGCATGGGCTAGATTGGCCCATTTAAGATCACAATTTTTCTTTTAGGCAGCCCAAGCTTGTGCCAATATTTATGGGCCGTGTAGGCCCATATAAATCGTCACAAAAAGAGATTCCTGGGGTTGCTCATTGATCAACTCGGGTTGGGCTTCCCGCACGAGGCGCCTCTGGAGAAGGCGCGTGGGTGCCGGGGCGGAGGGCGCTGCTAGATGAGGAGGAGGGCACGATGGAATGGGTGGGGCACGGGCAGGTCAGATGACACATTGCAACCACGAAGACTTGCCGGCGTTGCACATTGTAGGGGCGAGTGGTGCAGCGGAGGGACGGAGTCGCGGAGACGAAGTGGGCCAATTGGCTCCTGGTAGTCGGGGTTAGGGCAGCGAGGGAAAACGGCGGACGGGGAAAAAGGGAGCTGTGTTGCTTCGGGTCGGGTGAGAGGGGACCTGGGGCTGCGGACCAAGTCGGACCACTTCAGGTCTAGAAGCGGGCCCATTAGCGGAACAGGTTTGTGTGCCCATAAGCAGGCCTTGTATTGGACCGGGCTCACGGGATTAGTGGGCTGGGCTGAGTCAAGCTCGACCTCAACTCAAATTTTTGAGCCTAAAAACATGGCCCAAGCCCGGTCGATTTTCAATTTGAACTTGGGTCGGACTGGGCTATATGGGCTGGGCTCCAAGCTGGACCAATCCGACCTAATCCTCATCCCCAACTACAGCACTCCTCTGCTGTCCAAACTATGCATCTTTGGATTCTGCCACTATCCTTGGAGGAGAGAGAGAAGGATAGAGATACATAGAGAGGAGATAATTTAAATTATAAATTTGTTACATTCTTTTTTAGAATGTGACAAAATGATCAAAATAGATTTCTCAATAATAAAATAATATAATTAATGTGCCAATAAATTTCAACGTGGTGATTAAAAATGAAAAAAAGAGATTAATGTCTCCCCTAGTATATACTCTTGTGACCACAAGTTTTAAATATCTAAATCCCAGTGTGAACGCAATCGTGCAGAAATAAACAATTAATGCATCTAGTAAAATGAATCCAACATCTCTTGATGGATGGGTTACAGAATTCCAAATAACACAAAATTTTAATACAATCTTCATTATATAGTATAAATCAAGATCAGATTTATATTTAAATTAAATAATTATATTGTTTTTACCCATGACAATACATAACTATGCATAGTCACGAGCACATTTTCCTTTTTCACATGTATGTGTATGTGTGTGTACACATAGGTTTACATACGCACATATGTGAGTAGAGGTGGGGGATGGGGTGTGCGCGTATGTGTATGTGTGTGCATCCACAAGTGTGTATTTTAATTTTAATTTAATCGATAACTAATTTCAACTTACAAGAATATTTATTATGAGTATAAATGTTAGGTGAGAATTATTATCTATAGAATAATCTAGGGTTTTATCAGTTGTGCCCCTCCGAGATGTTGCAATTTCAATTATGCCCCTTCCTTTTTGGGAATATCAGATGTGCCCCCGACTTCTTGCCATTCTATCATGTGTGCCCCTCTGTTACTTTGACGTCAATAAGTAAAACTTAATCATAGTTTAATCAAATCATGGTGTAGTTAAGAGGGATAAATCCGGAAAACAATCCCTCATCTCCCATCTTTTCACCGTTCAATCCTTCCTCCTCCTCCTCCTACCACTTGCTCCTCCATCCCCTTCTCTTCAGTCGTTCACTATCAATAACAACATGTTGATGACGAGGTCGTGGGTTCTTGGCTGATGCGTAGAGGTTCTACTCCAGATCAAAGGTGGCAACTCCAGAGATGGTTCTGTGAAGGTAGTGCCATGGTGCATGAGAGGGGTGGAAAGACGTGAATCTGGTTCAGGGGAGTCAAAGTGGGGAGGCATGGGGTAGAGGATGAAGGGGTACAGGGAGAGAGAAACTAGCGGTGGAGGAGGGTGCGAGGGAGGAGCATCGAGCATAGGAGGAGGAGGGATGCAGGGAGGATCAGCAGGCGGAGGAGGAGGGTGGGGGGCAACAGGTGGAGGAGGAAAGGGGTACGGGGGAGGGGCAACGAGCAGAGGAGGAGAAGGATGGGGCAGAGGGAGGAGCAGGCAGCGGAGAAGGAGGAGGAGGGGCGTGAGGAGTCATAGCGGGTAGAGGAGGAGGCGGGAGACGCAGGGAGGATCAACAGGCGAAGGAGGATGCAGATGCGGGGCACCATTTATAGTACATGCAACTCTATCCGAACTTTCTATATAATAAGGCACTTCGAAAATAATTAATATCCATATTGTTAATCAATGCGCACGAAGATGATTATCGAATCGAGTAGACATTCATTCCAAATAGTTCAAAAGAGGATAAGGAATGCTTCCCATAACTTATATTGCCCACCGGCCAACCCGTTCGATTGAGAGTTTATACTTCTATATATTTCCCTTACATCGGGGGCAGGGTAGCTGGAGTTCGAAAGTAGGGCTGGGCGTGAGAGGTGAACTCCCTGCTCGAATCCCATTTGAAAGTCACCCTCACGTGCAGCCCGTCATGCAACTGAGGCGTGAGAGCTTTTCATCCTCATATATCATCGTCGAGGTCGGAAAATCTTGTCAACGAGCACTGGACAGAGGAGTGTGGGGGGAAGATCAACGGGTGGAGGAGAAGGCGAAGAAGGTGTCTGGGGGCGGAGGGGGACGGGGAGGCCCGAGGGCTGAGGGGAGGGTCGAGGTGAGGAGCTAAGGCGAAGGGGGAGGCATGGGAGTCGGAGGGAGGGGGAGGAGGAGGTTGCGACGGAGAAGGAGGAGGTTGGGGGTAGAGAAGGTTGAGAAGGAGGAGGAGGACAACGAGGCTGGGGCAGGGGAAGGAGGAGGATGAGGACGATGAGAATGGGGTGTAGGAAAGAGGGAGGAGGAGGTGGTGGTGGCAGCGGACGGAGGTGGAGGCTGGGGGCAAAGGAGGCGTGGCTGCCGGGGAAAGGGGAGGAAGACGAAGGGGTTGACTTTTCAACCCTCTTTTTTCAATTTAATTCCTCCTGTATCCTTTAAGTTAATGTCTGTTTCTATTGGATATGGACGACTACTAACCCGAGAGGCACAAGTGATACAAGAATTCAGGGGCACAACTGATATTCCCAAAAAAGGAGAGGCATAACTAAAATTGCAACATCTCAGAGAGGCACAACTAATAAAACCCAATAATCTATATCCTTTTGTTAAAATTTTATATTCCATTTAGTTATTCATTTTTATATCTTGCATCCATATACAAAGATGTGGTTTGCAGTTTTCGATATCTGCTATATCCTTCTATCCAACCTAATTGCAAATATAGAGATATTACCTTTTCCCTCATACATCTCTACTTTATTTAAAATAAGCATGGTTAGCATGTTATGTTAAACATAGAATATGTCATGCATTAAACACATAAAAAATATAAAGTTACTATTTTATCTTTGATGTTAATATAAGCGAACAGGAGTTTGAATTATTACATGAATTCTTGCGTAAACAATCGATACTTCTTAAATGTTATTTTACCCAACGTAATTGCGCATAAACCTTATAGATATTAAATAAATTTTCGTTTATACATCCTTATTTTATTGTAAAATTACGTATAATATGTTAAACGTATACTATGAAATATATTATATGCATAATGAATCACGAAAAAAGCAGATATTGTTATGTCATATTAAAAAAATATTATCTAATAAAAATATTCATTATTACTTTATTTCTAACATTGTTTACCGTGCTTTTAATCTTGTACTTCGAAAAACGATTTTCCAATATTCCAGAGTGATATTTTTCCAATTTTCTTAATTTCAGGATCTGGTCTACATAAAACCATTATCATAAGTGATGTATTTATTATGCTGATACTTTTATCATCTTTTAAACTATATTTTCTTCTATAATCAATAGAATCCGTGCACGGAGTATATATACATTAGTTTTATATAAAATGGACCAGGCAGAATCGCTCCTCTCTCTTTTGTCGAGCGGCTTTCTTCGCTCCTCTTCTGAGGACCATGGGCCCATGCTTCAACAGTGTTGTGAAGGGTTCATGCCCATATTCATCGGTTACGAGTTCGTAGGCTCGAGTCTCAAGTTTCAACGTGATTAGGTCTAGAAGAAATCCTTGCTATAGCAATCAATCAATTTATAATTAGCAAACACCAATCTTTAGAAGCGAAGAAAACTTAAGGTGAGAAATAACCCAATGAGTGATCTAATAGTAGTGCAGTATGCCTACACCGTGTAATACAGCATACCTACACCTTAAAGAATTCAAATTCGAATTTTAAAGGAGATAGTCTGGACCCTCCATCGGCCATCTATTAAAAAAACTTAGGGCCCATTCGGTACGAGAATAAGCAGGAATAAGGATGGGGAATAAGGGTCTATTCTCCGTTCGGCTGGAGGATAAGAATAAGGAGAATAAGGTGAAATAAAGGTAGGTACAGTGGGATAAAGATAAGAATAAGAGTGAAATAAGATGAAATAATGAGGAATAGTCGTACCACGGGGAAGCGTGTTGGGGGTTTATTCCCCTTATTCCATTCCCCCTTATCCTCCAAACGAACACCCCCTTAAGGTGAGAAAGCTTGTCTGTATCATCCTCCATATTTAAAAGAGATTTTACACTTGTCGCTCTCGTCTTGTTGATATTTACATTGAGGCTCTTATAAACATTCTATAGTTACAAATTCAACCCTACCTTTTTCTCAGATGCCGCGTTCATCGATCCATGTTTCTAGTACAGTGAAATTTTAACAGAAGAAGAGCTGATTAAATGAACATTTTACAGAATTACCAGTGTAAATTTTGGCAGTTTAAACCTAGCATGATCAAATTACAAAAACTCCGTCAAACCAGATCTATACTCATTCGCAAAACTGATCGAATTGGGCTAATGTTTCGAACCTTGCTCATGTTGATTGCTCCTCAGATGACGAGGCAGCTGCGGTACTCGTGGACGAGAACTTTTGATGATCTAGCATTGCAAATTAGCTCCAGGACCACGAGTCGGCGAATATACTTATCCACACAATCCGTGCACGAGGAGACGATGCTGCTGGCCTACATGTTCGTCGACAGGTTCGTGAAGTGACCATGGAGGCGCCAGGCATCGCTTCTTGGTCCTTCAGATAGCACGCGCATTGAACCATGTAATTCGTTAACAAAACCCAAAGAACTGTTAGACAGTGCCATAATTTTTTTACTAGTTAATGGGAGTCTGAGTTCACTGCATCTACCGCCGTATCATTAAGATGTTCCTAAGCAGTACCATAATTGTACTGATTTTAAAAAAAAATTGTACAGAAGAATATAATTTTCTTTCTGTCAATCTTTTACAGATATTCAATTACAGAATTTTAATGTGAGATTAATTCTCTATTGTACAGATTCAATGCTAAAAAGATTCTGATAACACAGATTTAGAAGCTTATATTCGGATCAATTACGTACCCAAACTCGTGTCTAGAGAGTGTGCGTGCTCACCGCACGACGTCAACAACATACACTGCCTTCGCTTGTCTTCATCTCCTGTCAGCGACTCTAACAAGCCAAAACCATCGATGCGGCCCTCCAAAGAGGGGCCTCTGCTGTTACAGCACCTGCAGTAACGCAGATGACAAGATGCATGCAATCTATTCCCAATCCCGTATGTGGGTTGTCCGATCCTCATCGAATAGATCTCCTGCATTACAGTAGGAACTGTTACAGCATAGGATCATCCGGACGGCCTTAGGGAAGCTCAAGGAAGACGCTATTCAAATCAATCTGGATTGAAGGAAACATAATTAACGAACTCGTTTGGATTACCGTAATGGAAAGCGATTCCATGGAATCAGACACCAGAAGAGGCTTACCTTTCCGGAATTATCCTCTTCAACAGAGAATTAAACAGAAGAAAACTCGGGATCAAACTACCTAAGAGGTGAAAAATCTATGCACTGATCTTTTACTAAAAAATTATCCTAAGTTGTGTCTCCTCGGTAAGATGTCATTTAACGAACCGCTAAATCTCTATGTTAATTCTCATTTCTACTATAGCATGGAAATTCAAATATTAAGAAAAACTACAAAGAAAAATGTATAATTAATTTTAATGTGGAAATTTACTTATTTTATTTGGGTAAGCCACAATAGCGAGACAATGAGGCATTAAATCCTAAGATTAATTTCAGATAATTTAATACACATGGGTTTTCAAAGAAGAATTTTTAACATTTTTAAATGTAATTAAATAAGATAATGCAAATGCAAACTAAGTACATTGCTATTTAGCAACTCTTCAATTAGAACAACTCCAAAATTAGTAAATCTGTTCATAATGTTAAATATGTAAAATTAATCTATTGTGAATTTAAAGAGACATGAATTTCTGGTGTATTATTGATTGCAAGTGGGGAGATTATGTGTAAATGAATTTTAATAAATAAGAAAAGGAGGTCAATTGAGAATGAAATAAAACGATTCTCAAACATGATGCATACTGGCCAAACCAAGTACAATACAATCCCATCAGGTCAAGTTTGACGTCTTTATTTTGCATATCAAAAATGGTATGCACAAGAAATAAGTATATTGCTGGAAAATTAAAAAAAACTTGTTATATATTTACTTATAAATAAATTTAAGGATTTTTATCAGTTGCGCTCCTCTAACATATTACAGTTTCAGTTATGCAACTCCCCTTTTAGGAATATCAATCGCACCCCGACTTCTTGTCGTTCTATCAAGTTAGTTGTCGTCCATCCCCAGCGCTAACATATGTTAGCTTTGGGGACAATGGAAATTAAATTTTAAAAATGCTGAAAAGGTCATTTTCCCATCCTCTTCCTCCTCCCACATCCCCCCCCCCCCACCCCCCTCTTCCTCCCTAGCCTCATGCTCCTCCTCCTCCCACCCCCAGCTCCTCTCCCTCCACCCCCTCTCCTCCCCCACCTCCTTCGTTGCCTCCTTCGCCTCGAGCTCTTAACCCGACTCCCCTCCTCTCTCCATCCCACCATAGCTCTTCCCTCTGCCCTCGCGCCTTCCCCTCCTCCAGCCCGAGCTGTAGTGTTGTGCAACGGTGTTGGATTAGGGGTGTTGTGTTGTTGTTTGGCATTATCTTACAACTTACATAGAAAGAGGAAAAAATGTTTGTGGAACATGAAAGGTGGAGAAATAAATACGAGAGTAAACTTTACTTTTATTGTTTTTTTTAATTTGGTGTGTTGAAGGGAAAGGAAGAAGAAGAACAAATAGTAGAAGAAGAAGAAGATGATGAAGAAGTTTGGACAATTATGACCTCCTTAACCACGCCATAATTTGGAAAAATCATGGTTAAGTTCAACTTATTGATGGCTAAAGTAACGAAGGGGTACAAGTGATAGAACAACAAGAAATTAGGGGCATAACTGATATTATCAAAAATGGAGGGGCATCACTGAAATTGCAATATCTTAGAGGGGCATAAGTGATAACAATCCTAAATTTAATTATATTTTATATTTAAATTTATAATTAATTTTGTGTAAGTAGGGTAAAGACTAAATATATGGAGCGTACTTTTGATGGATGCAATGGTGAAGGAATCGATGTGAAGATTGGTGACCTTAACATTCAGAAGAGATATTCTTTTAGATACTTTAGATCTATTTTTGCAACATGATGGGGACATTGATGGAGATATTACAAATAGAATAAATGCAGGTTGACTAAAGTGGAGAGGAGCCTCTACTGTTCTCTGTGATAAGATCCACATGTTCTCCAGTGAACCATAGACATGTGTAGAGAATGACAGTAGTAGAAATGAAAATGTTAAAATAGATGTTTAGACACATACGTAAATATCGGATTCGGAATGATGCAATCAGAAGGAAAGTTAGCGTACCTCCGATCGAGGATAAGATGCGAGAAAACCGCTTAAGGTGGTTTGGCTATTTGCAAAGGAGATCGATTGATGCACCAGTTAGGAGATGGGAGTTTTGAGATGTTGAGCGAGCTAAGAGAGGGTGAGGAAGGCCCAAAAAGTGTTAAGATTGACATTATACGAAGAAATCTTGGTTTTTTGAATCTAAGTCAGAGATTGACCCAAGATAAATTTGAATGGAGGCAAATAATCCAGGTAGTCGATCCTACTTAATATAGGGAAAAAATTGTTGTTGTTGTTATTGATATAAATATGAATACAGATATTTGTGGATATCAAAGGATATCTTCATCAACATGGAACAATTTTGTAACAAATATAGATATCTATCTTAATATCTTTAAAATCCGATATAGTATCGGATCATGGATATCCGATAACAAGAGTCTGGGTTTATTATTACATGCACAAAGATGTCAAACAAGACGTGTAAGTTTTTCAACATCATTAAGTTAATAGGATCATTGAATGTTCTAAAGTTTTTCAACATCATTAAGATAATAGGATCATTGAATGTTCTAAATCTAGACTCGTCCCTTGTTGATGGTTTAGGTGCAATTTAAAACAGACCCCACCTAATGAGGAGATAAACTTTTTTATAAAAATAAACAAATATCAAGGCAGAAAAATATCAACCACCAACTTCCCCAAATGGCGTCAGCATCCAGCAAACAAAGACCGTCACTACTCACTTCCCAACCTCATCTTTCCATGGCGTCATCGGAGGCTGCAGGATAAGGAAATCGCTGAAAGAGATGGGGTCACGACCACCAAACTTGTGGTTCGTATCTCGTCTCCGCCTCTGCTCTGTGATAAGGCGAATCTATGCACCCTACAGATAATATACATTTTTTTTTTTTTGAAAAGAGAAGGGGTGGACTCCCAATCTGGGATCCACCACGCATAAAAATGTATATATATATATATGGTAAGAGAACTTACAGATACAAGGGCTTGTCAAACCTTACATTACAACATAGAACTCCAAGCGCTAAAAAGTGCCCTGCAGTGCGCAATCATATTTTCAGAATAGAAATTTTGTCCCCTAAAAATGACATCATTTCTACCACACCAAATGGCCCAAAGAATGGCGAACAAGTAAGACGTATCCACCCGCTGTCCCCCGCATTCGGCTCTGACGCAACTCCAGAAATTCGCCATATTGTCCACTCTTATCCAAGCAATATCTGCGTCCCTCCAAACACGCGTTGAGAATGGACAAGAAAAGAAGAGATGGTCCAAATCCTCCGCCTCTTGCCTGCATCTATCACATATGCAATCTTCCACCCCCAAAATATGTCCGCGACGACTCTTAGTTAGAATACTTCCATTGGTAAGCAGCCATATGAATACCTTTATCCTGCTGGGCACCCTGCTCTTCCAAATGATGTTGGCATCCAGTCTCGTGTCACTTCCCCCCTGCCCGTTTAATGTGTGGTCTATAACTAACGATATTTATACTCCTCATTGCACCCTTCTCCTGCTTCCTGTCCAGAGCTCCCAGAGAGAGAGAGAGAGAGAGGAAGATGTGCGGCGGATCCATCATTGCAGAGTTCATCGCCTTCAAGAATGGCGCTGCCGCCGCGAACGACGTCCCTTCCGCTCGAGACCTCTGGCCGAACGCTCCGCCTCCACCGTCCGCCCAGGGTATGGTTGTGCAACGCAATCTTCTTGTCATTGAAGTTAGTGCGATGTGATTTTGAAGGGCAACTAAATGCTATTTTGGTGAAACAGGAAAGGAGCAATCCAAGAAGAAGAAAGTTGCTGCTGAGGAGAAGAGCAGTGACACCCGCAAGAGGAAGAACGTGTACAGAGGGATAAGGAGGAGGCAGTGGGGGAAGTGGGCGGCGGAGATCCGAGACCCCCGCAAGGGCACGAGGGTGTGGCTAGGTACATACGACAGCCCTGAGGCTGCCGCCTCGGCCTACGATAAGGCAGCGAAGGAGATACGAGGAAAGAAAGCGAAGCTCAACTTCCCCAACGAGGATGATACCGGAGCGTGCATGGGGACGGAGTGGGCATCGGCATCAGCGTCGATGGATACGGCGAGTGGAGTGGAGCTGAAAGAGAGGATATCGATGATAGAGAGGTTGCTGGGGCTGGAGAGCGAGCTGGATGTGGGTGACGAGGCTTGGGCCGTGGCTGCCCTCATGTTCTGATGCTGGTTGGTTAGTTTTGGTGCGATGAGGCTGCATGGTCATCCCTTGATTGGGATGTTCATAATACTAATCGAGGGTGCTGCAGATTTTGGAATTTTTCTGAGTGTTGGAATGCCGCTTCTATTTGGTTATGTATGTGTTTAGCTATTAGATTTGTTTGTTTGGTGTTTATTGCTTTCTTGATTTCTACTGTTGCCGGAAAGAAGAATGAGTTCATCCTTTGTTAAAATATATTACTAGATTGTTCATTAGAAGAAGGAAATAGTGTATACGTCCTTTTTACCAAGCCAACAAAGTCTCTCATACATATATGTGTATGTACATACACACACGCATAAGGACATACATATATACACATATGTGTACGTACATACATACATATACGTGTAGTATATGTGTGTGTACACATACATGTATATATAAGAGTAACTTCAAATGAGATTGGAGCTCACAATCCTCATGGTGATTATATTATTTTAATTCTTGAAAATATATTTTGGTCATTTCGTCACACATTCAAAATATAGAGTGACAGCTATATGACCTAATTTATCCTCTCTCTCGCTCTCGATAGCGGCGGCATGGAGATCTTGGTAGATCGGTGCGGCATGGAGATCTGGAGATAGTGGTTGTGTGCCACGGAGGTGCATGATTCAAGGTGATGTCCGGTGATGGTAGGCTTCATGTTGACGTGCAGAAGAGGGTGTTAGGACTAGAGTCAAATTCGGATTAGGAATCCTAATGGGATTTGACTCCTAATCCTAACAGTAGTTGAGTTGTATTCTATTTATAGTCCTATTGAGAATATGACTATAGGGTTGTATTTGGGCTATATAAAGAGGGGGGGTGGAGGCATTGCCTCTACACCACAACAAGAGAAAAGAGAGAGGGGGGAGAGAAACAGAAGAGAAAGAGGTGAAATAGTAGGTAACGGAGAGGGTTTGTACTCGTTCTTCTTATAGTGATATTTCTTCTCCAGTGATCGCGAGAGGTGACCGACCATCATTATATCCGATTGTTCTTTCTTTCACGTGTTTCCGATGTGGTGGTCAATCGTGTATCTACAACTATATCCAATTGTTCGTTCCAATCAACTGATATCAAATTTTCGTTCGACGACGGTGAGATATACGACGTGGCGGATCAGAGCAAAATTTGATGTCGAGGAGACGACGCAACACAACAGGTGTACTTTCTTTAGAGGCAGTTAAGATCCAAAGGTTACGGTAAACCTTTGAGATCGGGAGTATTCAGAGTCCGATTGAAGTGATCCAAGAGTCTAAATAGGGGATTTGTGCATTCCGGACAAGTTGGACTGTTCGGATTGAGAGGATTCCGCTCTGATTTTTCAGATCATATAAGGAGTTAAGATAGGAAAGAGATGGTGAAATTTTCATCGAGGGGTGCATCATTCTCCATGGAACCCTTCAACGGGAAGAAGGAATTCACCTTATGGTAACAACAGGTGAAGAACATACTCACGCGAGAAGGAATTGTGAAATCTCTCCAAGATAAAGAAAAGAAATCAGAGAAGATGAAAAAGAAAGAGTGAAAGGAGATGAGGGATCTCGCGAATAGTACAATACAACTATTCTTGACAAACAATATTCTTCATGAAGTCAATGGCCTGGAGGATCCAGCGAAGGTTAGGATGAAGCTAGAGGGATGATACAAGTTTAATCTTTAAAGAATTGACTATTGGTGAAGAAGAAGCTCTATGGTCAAAAGATGACCGACGATACGAAGCTCGAAGTGCATATGGATGAATTCACTAAGATTCTGACAGATGTGCTCACACTTAAGGAGAAGAATGCGAAAGAGGAATCTCTCTTCAAGGAAGAGGATAAGGTACTGATCTTGTTGAGTTTTCTTCAATCTTCCTACGATCATATTATGACGATGTACTCTATGGCAAGGAGAACATCACATTGGACGAGACAATTACTTCGCTACTTATGAATGAGTCTCGATGGAGGCGACTGATGAGGCAACGAACGACGAAGGTCATGTGCTGGCAACCGAGGATAGATGCTCAAGATCAAGGGAGATAGGATTCAGAGGTCGATCCAATTCATGAGGTCCGATCATATGCTTCTATTGTGACAAGAAGGGTCACAAGATAGTTGATTGTCCAATACGTGAGAAAGGATAAAGGAAAGAAGAAGGTTGATGATTCTAAATCTGACTAAGAGAATTCCACCGCAGTCTGTGAGGGAGACTTGCTAGCGTGCTCTAGGGAGATGAAGGAAGACTCAAGATGGCTTCTGAACTCGACATTTTCATATCATGTATGCTCATCTCGGGAGAAGTTTAGTACATATCAGGCATGCAATGATGGCACGATCAAGATGGGAGGTGGAGAGGTTCATCACGTCAAGGGGATTGGATCATTGTAATTTCACATGTTTGATGGAGCAGTACAAATTCTAACAGGTGTCAGACACATTCCTACAACTAAGAAAAATTTGATTTCACTGGGAACGATCGAGCCACGAGGACATCGAGTCACCAATGACGGGGGAGTTCTCAAAGCGAGCAAGAGAGCACACATAGTGATGCATGGGATGAGGATGTCTAACAAGTTGTATAAGCTCGACGGAAGGGTCGTGACAGGTGATGGGGCTCCAGTTATTCCCAAGACAAGTAGTACGATGAGAAAGCGACGGATTATCAGTATCTCTGCTACAAAAGTGTGTAACAAGGAGAAGCGAGTGCGATTCGCTTTACCATAGGATGTTGACACAATCTCTAGTCACGAGAGATTTGTGGTGTCGCATCATGAGACACAATGTTGAGTTGTGAAAGTGCACGAGAGGGGGAACATCGAGGGCACCCAATGACGGGTACATCACCCAGAGTTCGTGAGATCCTGCTAACGAGACCTACATATGATGAGGATGTCCTAGTGCAGACTCAAGACGATGAAGATATCATGACGGAATTCAACTCAAGAGGAAGATTGTTAGGATTAGAGTCAAATTAAGATTAGAAATCCTAATGGGATTAGACTCCTAATCCTAATAGTGGTTGAGTTGTATTCTATTTATAGTCCTATTGGGAATAATACTATAGGTGATATTTGGGCTATATAAAGAGGGGGTGGAGGCATTGCCTCTACACCATAGAAAGAGGAAATGCCATAGGAGGAGAGAGAGAGAGAGAGAGAAGAGAAAGAGGTGAGACAATGAGGTAACAGAGAGAGGTGTACTTGTTCTTCTTGTAGTGATCTTTCTTCTCTGGTGGTCGTGAGAGGTGATCGGCCACCATTATATCTGGTTAGTCTTTCTTTCATCTATTTCTGAGGTGGTGTTCGATTGCATATCTCCATATGTATCTGGTTGTTCGTTCCCATTATTGGGGTGCGGACGGAGGAGGGGGCATGAAGGAGAAAGGCAGATGAGTGGGTGTGGTTGATGGAATGGAGGAGAAGAGCGAAGGAGGGGGTACGGTGTGGAGGATGAGATGTAGTCCTCTAATCACACATCGTAGAGGGGTGCGAATGGAGGAGGGGATGCAAGCGGAAGAAGGGTGCCCGCGAAAGAAGGGGAGCGAGCAGAAAAAGGGGTGTAGAGGAGGAAGGCAGAAGAGGGGGTGTGGAGGTGAACGGAGGAGGAGGAGGTGTAGTGGATGGTGTGCGAAAGCAGAGGTGTGGTCCACCATGCTAACATCGTGGGGGAGAAGGGAGGAGGAGGGGTGCAGGCAGAGGAGGGGTCATGGAGTGGGGTGCCATGACGAGGAGGAATGTGGAGGGATCCGAGGTTAATGCTAGGGGAATGCTTTTCCATGAGAAGGAAGAGGAGGTAAACCTATTAGAAGTTAATTTTTGGTTGATATTTTATTAATCTGCTAATTATGTTACAAAGAACCTAGCAGAATTTACAAGGCAATCGATAAAGTTCCAACTCCCTTTTTATTTGTACATGGTTCCCTTTTATTGGAATCAATTTATAAACTACTATATATGTTTCTATTTTTGCTTGTACCATATAAATATTATAAAGAAAGAATGAACTTTAAAAATAGAGCGAATATTACATTTATGACATGTTACACACAAATACTTACAAAAAAATGACCATGAGTTTTACAAAGAACCAAATAAACTTTACAAAAGAATATACCCAATTTACTAAAAACATTGATTAAGAATGTAAAAATTTTATTAACAAAATTTACAAAGATGAAAATTATTTGTATAAAAACTCGTTAGAGTATACAAATATAAGGTTAAACTCAATCCGTTGAAAATGAAGTTGAAAATTAATTAATAAAGGTATTAAAGGAAAACATATCAAATCTAGGCAAGCCTAAAATGGTAAATCAAAGCTAATAAATGAAAATTTTGAATTTAAAGAATCGAGATGGCAAAAATACCCTTTAGGATATCGTTTTAGAAGCATGTGTTGAATTGAGATCCTATGAATCTCATTTATGGCTCACTATGGGGGTGAGAAGCCTCAATCTGATATGAAGGGGTCCCTATATACATATATGTGTGTGTATATGTCCGTCAAATGATGTGACACCTTTTTATGATTGAGGAAAGCATGTTATAGAGGAATTTTTTGTAATGTAAACTCATTTCCTTACAAGATGTATGGTCCACCCACCTACTATTGATGTATGTTTTCTGGCATCTAATCTTAGATTGCATTACATCAAATATATGAATAACAAAGGCTATAGGAAACGTTGAAAATGCTACGTCAGTTGGCAATGACAAGTTATGCTAAAGAAGTGCCCTTCATGTGCCATACATCATCAAAGAGATGCTATAAGAAAAAAATTCATGTAATGGTAGACAAGAAGTTGTCGAAAGCTGTCAAAGAGGGTGCATAATACACATCCAAACATCATAGATCGCATATGCCTTCTGCCCACTGCATAAAGGACATGGCACCTCATCTCCATGGGAAGAGATGGGTGATGCCATTGATGGTTGGAGCCGGGTGCTGGGGGAAGGCTGAATGGCAGTGGGGAAAGAGGGGTTGGGAGCCAGGTGATAGGGGAGTGGGAAAAGAGGAACTAGAAGCAGGGATAAGCATTTGGTTGGGCCGACCCAACCCATACTTGAAACAAATTTGGGTCAGGTTCATGTCAAAAATTTCGACCCATTTGTTAATTGGGTCAGACTTGGACTCAACTCATCCTAGACCATCATGCTCGAAAGCCCAACCCGTAAGAGAGCCTGAAAAGGGGCCCACGACCCCATCCCAATAGAGGGACCACAAGCCTTGTTATTAGCCTAAAAGACTCCCCTTGCGGGCTTTAGCCAAGGATTTTTTCTTCCCTCGTGCGAGTGCCACCCCCCTTATGACCCTACAAAAGAACGCACCTTCCTTCCATGTTCTCACCCGGCACCTGCTAGTCCTAACTGTCAAACCAGCCATCAACCCCGGTCACCAGTTGCATATGTTGTCTCACCATCCACCCTTGTCTGTTGTAATGACGTGGAGCAGCAGCACACAACAACCTTCATCACATAGAGTGCCTCCCACTCCTGCCTCTCTCTTTCAATAAGCAGCTCCAAGAAGGTCTGTTTTTTCGTAATATTTTCTCATTTCTTAATTTAGTAATATTATAGAAAATGGTTGATCATGTGATTATAGCTTATAATCGATTTATAGTATTATTAACCCTAATTATGTTCAATCGTCTTAAATTTATGATATTATTAACTCAACTTTATTATTCAAGTAGACATCCAAAAGGCCATCAATCTAGTAATCTATCATAGTTTATACTGTAGATGTTAAACACCAATCAAGAGATTCAAGACCCACGCACACAACCCCAATAGGAAGAGAATCCCCCAATGGTACCTTCGGAAGAATCTTTGGAATTCGATGAGGGTGTGCATGTAAAGAAGCATGGACGGCAGTTAATGTCATGGGTTTGTAAACATGTCAAAAAAATCATGATGGTAGATGGACGAGAGATGTGCAAATGTAATTATTGTAAAGCACAATTATTTTACATGGACAAAAGGTGGGACATTTCACCATGATAGTCATTTGAACCTTGTTTGTCCATATTATAGCAAACAATCAAAGTCCTACGGCTTTGAAATTTGTCAACTCTGAACAAGGAAGTGTCATCTCTACATGGAAGTTTGAACAAGATAGTAGCAGGGACGATTTCACGAGATGAATTGTATTTAGTAAATTATCCTTTAGGGTTATTAATAATCCAAAATTTCAAACTTCCATTATTAGCCTTCAACCCAAGCACGAGTTTCTTGCCTTCAACACAAGTACAAGTTTCTGTCCATATTTACTCTCCAAAGAGATTGTATGAAATTATATGAGAGTGAAAATTTTAAATTGAAATAATTATTGAAATTGATTGGTAGAATTTCCATTACAATCGATATGTGGACATCGATTCAAAATCTAGACTGCATGGCTATTACTACACATTTTATTAATAAGTGCGAGCTACAAAAGAAGATTCTTTGCTTTTGACTCTACTCACGTCATAAGGGGAGAATATTGCGGACATAATTGTGAACCACTTGAGGGAATGGAACACGTGAATTTGTGCACCATAACAGTTGACAATGCATTAACTAATGATGTTTAGAGAATATGGTTGATTAATTATCTATGAAGGAAACATTATTCTTGGGTGGATGTTTTTTCCATGTGCGATGTTGACACACATCTTGAATCTTGTTGTTCAAGATGGGCATTCTAAGATCAAGGAAATAGCTATAAAAATCAGTCGTCTTATTAAATTTATGAGGCACTCGGTTCGAGATTTTGAAGATATTGCCAAACAAGAAAGGATTCAAATAACATGATTCGGGTTTGATGTTAGTACCCAGTGGAATTCTACCTATTTAAAACCTTAGTTTGCCATCAAATATCAGAAAGTATTCAACCATTTGGGGTGTTATTTTCATTTATCAGACACATCTTCTATGAGCAAATGGAAAAATGTTGAGATGGGTAGTGGTATCTTAGAAAAACTTTTATATTCCCACGAAGGTTTTCTCTAGACATAAATATTCGATTGTGAATTTATTTTTTGGTTTGATTTTTGAGATTGAAAAAAACCCTAAAAACTATCTTGAATCACGATGATGTGTCTACAAGAAATATGACTTTGAAGATTTATGCAAAGTTTGATAAAAAGAAAATGTGTTTTGCCTATATCAGTTGCAGCTATTTTGGATTCACGGTACAAGTTCGAGCTCATAAGATTTGCTTATTCAAAACTTTATCTCGATTGAAGCAGATGAACATATTAAACGGACAAAACGTATTTTCTATCACATTTTTTATGAGTACTTTATTAAGTACATGTCAAATCTTTCCAACAAAACATCTACATCATGTTCTATTTAACAAGATATATTCTGCCCAGCAATAATGAGGGGGGAATGATGAGCAAGTTCTTCAAACAGAAAATAGTAGTTGGTTCTTGTGATGTGGAAAAATTAGATGTTGAAATTTGTTTAGAAGATCATCCGTGAGATAATGAACATGTTGACAACTTTGATGTCCTAAGATGGTGGGATTTGAACACAAGCAAGTATCACATCTTTTCTGTTATGGCTCGTGATATTCTGTTCATGTATTCATTGTAGCTTCTAAGAGTGCATTCAACATAGATGGTAGAGTGCTTGATACACATCGTAGTAGACTTAATCCACAAAGGTGGAGGCATTGATTTATGTAGGAGATTGGATCCGTGACCATGAGCAAAAGGATTCGAAATTTGATGAAAAAGATGAAGAGGAGGAGCTTGGTTAGTTAACATTTTTAAATCCATTTAATATTTTCCATTACCATATCCATTAAACAGTTATCCCTCTTGTAGATTCAAAATGCAGTTAAACTTGAACTAGTTTAACATCATATTTGATAAGCAAGTTCAAGAATGCAAGGTGAAATCTGTTTAATTCAATGTCAATAATTAGTTACAATAATATAATTCTTTGATTTCTAACCATTATTAATATACTTTCGCATGTTGAATCATTGAGAGGAACTCTCATTTAGTCTTCCTGAAGTTTTTTAAACTATTTTTTAGTTCTTTTAGTCTCCCAGAAGTTTTTATGAACGATGAACTGTCTTAATTATGTACTAATCATGTACTTATTTTGTGGATCGTTAAGCTTCTTTGTTGTGGGGAATGTTTCCAATTTCTACCTGATATAGTTCAATCATCAATTTTCATAAACCAATGATAAAATGCAGCATTTTATAAAGGTTAATATATATATATATATTTATAAGCCTTAACCTTGTAACTACACCGAGGTACATTGTGGATATCACTTTGCATATCGTATTATCAAACATAGAAAGAAGATCAATATGTTTAATTTTCAAGGTATTTATTTTTAGGAGATCATACATATCCAAATTAGTCCATCTCTTATTTGGGTGTTAGGGAATCTACAAAATATTTATTGACTGATGGATTCTTACTTTATTGCAAAGATTGAATTTGGCGTATGTCTCAGAACTTTGATCTCTCACAACCATGAGAATTGGTATTTAAAGTTGGCGACAATCTAATCCACTAATTCCACTTTCAGTATGTTTTTCTTAACCATTGATGATTGCTTGGTTACATTAGACACCTCACATATGTTGTGATTAAATTCATGGAAAATACAAGAACTATCCAACAATAAAGATGTAAAGAACTTATAAAACCACACCTCATGATTAAAGTTACAATCAAAATCAATAGTCAAGGGGTGTGTATGAATAGAAATTGTACAAACACGTGGGCCAGCCTGGTCCAGGCTCATAACAATTAGATTGACCCAAGCCCAACCGATATCCAATATTTAATAGGCTAGTCTGACCCATAATATTTGGGTTGGGCTAGGGGCCTAAAAACAAAATAATGGGCCTAGACCCGGTCTAAAGCACACAAAAATAATTGGGCTTGGGCCTAGGCTCGGTCCATGCTCATCCCTAACTAGTAGTTCAAGGGTAAGGGTTTATTGAAATCACAACTATTAACCACTTATCTTCCAACAGTCCCTTTACGCATGCTCTCAAAAAGAGTTCCCCACGTAGGAGGGTGAATATTGTTTATAATTTCTTGATTCTTGTTATCTGAATTTCAAGTGGTGAATTATAGTAGTGTTTAATTCTACTATATGAAAATTCACCCCCGGTGGAGTCTAGCAGTGGATAATTCTGCTAGGAGAGAATTCAACTCATGGTAGAGTACAGTAATGGTTAATTCTGTTATATAAGAATTCAATCCTGGTGGAGTCTAGCAATGGTTAATTCTGCTAGTGGAGAATTCAACTCATTGTGGAGTAATAGTAGTGATTCATTCTGCTATATGAGGATTCAATTCAAGGTGGAGATTGTTGATATGACTTGAATCCTAACTACTTGTTGGGCTGCTGATGTGGTTGATATGTGTCATGTCTTCTGATACGCTGAGAGCAGTTGGGCCTAGATTGCTGACATGTCTGATCCATGTCCTACCTTCTGATTGGCTGAGAGCTGTTAGGTCAGGATTGTTGACATGTCTGATCCGTATCCTGCCTTCTAATTGGCTGAGAGCTGTGAGCAAGTATTGCTGACATGTCTGATTTGTGTCCTGCCTTCTGATTGGCTGAGAGCTGTTGGGATGGATTGTTGAATACAGATGGTATTCTCTTATTGCAGTATAAAAAAGGCCATAGGACCACCAGATACTTCATCCTCATTCTGATCATGTTTCTCATCCCATATTTGTACCTTCTCAGTACCCTCTGTAATACCTTTTTCTCCATATAGTGAAATCGATCGTGGCCGTTCAAGGACGTAGCGCATTTATGGGTGAACCTTGTAGATCCTTTTGTTTGCGTCTTGCTTGTTTGGTCGTGTTTGTGCGTGTTTGCTTCCGCGATTCGCAACATAGCCCATGATTCTTCACATGTCAAATGTTAATTAAGATGAATTATCCTTTATTATGATTTTATATACTAATTATGGTTATATTCTCTAATTATGATTAGTATACTTAATCATCTAACTCTTTAATCATGATTAATTCATCACAACAAACAGAGTTAATGGAAGTCAACGATATTAACATATATGTCAATCTTCCTTCAAAAATTTATAACAATCTATAAGACTTCAATTTAATGCGAACCGAGTTTCCCTAGAGTCGTCTTATTAATTCATATTTAAATGATAATTTTTATGATGGACCCATAGAAGTTGAATTTAGATCTTTTCGACTATAGAAACCTCAAAGGAAATATTGTCCTTTGAGACTCAAGATAGAGCTATAAAAATCTTAAAGAGGGTTGAAGTCATAAGAATCTTAAGGAGAATGAAAGTAATTTTCAATCACAATTAAGAGTCTACATCCCAATACATGATATTTCTCTCTCATATAAGTCTTAGGCTCCCATGTAGCCTTTTAATATTCTGTCTACGTTTTACCATTAATCAAAGGCACCTCTTTATTTTTTTGGACTTCTTTATACTCTTTTGGAGTATGTTAGATCCGTATCGATCTGTAGATTGACATACTCCATTCGTCAGAGAAACTTGTGTGAGTGCATGCATGAGTGGAGAAATTGCTAGTATATAAACATGCATATTTTAATGATAACAAAACTTCTGTAGTTAGCTTGCAGTTAGACCAAGAGCATGAAGCTACTGGACCAAGAAGCATCGCAAACTTGAGGAGGCCTAAGTGAAGAAGAAGCTCAAAAGAGTTCATAGCTCAAGCCGAAAAAAGGATCTCAAGTTCAAATAGAAGACACGATCTTTTCTTTCATTCTGTAATTGTATTAGAATGTAAAAGACCTCAAATCATTCACATTGGATTTTAGCCCTTTAATTTTGGCTTTGACTTTCAAGGCAATGAATCAAGCTGATCTATCAACCATTCTCACCAGATCGATCACCACTGATCGATCGCTCTTCTTTTACGATATGATCATTATTTGAATTATAATGGCTATATTTTTATCGTTCAATTTCAATCTCCAATCGACTCATTTCTTGATTTTGTTCATTATTTTTTATCGATGAATTATAACGGCTAAAATTTCATAAAGTGTTGAGAAATAAGCAAAGGATAGATAGAAAATCTTTTTGAAAAAATTGAAATGTTTACAATATAAAATATTGTCAAAATAAGGGTATATGAAAAAAATAGGCTTCATAGGATGCCTAACCATCCCACATAGCTAAAAAAAGCTATGTCCTCATGTATATGAAGTACACCTAATATCTTGGGATATAAAAAAAGGTAGAACGGAAGTTGTAAATTCTATGGACGGTTTAAAGAAAAAGTGAGTGTGAGATGATAAATATAAAGGGAAAAAGGAGTATGCTCTTCGAGAGCTTACATGCTCACTTCTTTGCTTCACGTACTTTTATTTTTCTGAAATAAAACTTAGTGGAATTTAGATCGTAATATGCTACCATGTTGTCATTCAAAATTCGACTTAATTTGAGACTTCTATCCACTCCATGAAGATTGTCAAATTTTAATGGTATCATAATTGCTGAAATTAACCACCTTCAAATTGAAGCATTAGGAACATATGTTTGGCACAAAATTTGAAACACGTATTTCACTTATTATTCTAAGTAAACTCCCCATATTTCATTTCAGAAAATTAAAAAAATTTAAGGAAAGAAAGGTGGGACATTAGTCTTATATGCTCTCAGGAAGCATACTCATTTAACCCAAATATAAATATAGCTAAGCAAAGATAAGTCCTTTTTGCATAGAAAAAGTGCTTTGATATATCTCGTATTGTGTACTACATTTTCTGTCCCTAATTGGGCATAAATGTTAGAGATATGGATATAGAACAATCTAAGAAATGAGTGAATAAAATTAGATTTTGAAGATGATTAGGAGGGAATTTTCAATATAAAAAAGATGATAAAGTTTGTCGATGTTTGAGAACTAACATGTATGGATGTTTGTGGTTTCTTGAACATGAAAAATGAAAGTTCCTTACTATAATGATCTATCATGAACGCGATGAGAGAAGACTCGAATAAACAAGGGTTGCTATGTGTGTCCTTGCATTCAGCTATTCTTGGAGGAACGACAACAATGAAATTATGGGATGAAAGATAGGTTTGCTTTAGTGAATGGCATACTTGATGAATGTGTTGGGTGATCAATTCATATTATTCTAGTTAATTATTTTCTCCATTGCTTTAATCAAATTCTTTTTTATTTATGTTGAATAGTCTCGGATTTCCCATTTTCTTTGGCATTAGTTAGTTTTAGATTAATTATTGCTGCCTTATGAAATGGAGGTTGTGAACTTTAAAGCAAAATATTGGCTCTTACTTGCATATTCTGAAGTCATCTTCATAGCTCCATTAGCAAGGACGTATATATTCTCCGTATCTATTCTATATATTAAAAAATTGGATCCTCCAGGTGGCTTTCTCCTACTCCTGTCCTCCATATCTATTCTAACCTCTATATTTCCATGTTTGACACATCTTTTTTACGATTTAATTATAAAAAATAATGTTTAACATAAAAGGAAATATCCTAGAGTTATACATTATATAGATGTCATCAGATGACTTTCGTCAAATACATTAATTTTATTATAAGTTACAAATTGTACTAATAAAAGTATTTGTATTGTAAATTATTTTATGCCAGAAGATACATTTTGTGAAACAAATTATTTGTATTATAAGTTATTAATCCATAGTATTAAAATTACATGTTGAATTATTTCAATAATAACTGATTAAAAAAGTTACATATAAATATATATACATCATGTAACATTTATTAATGTTTAAAAAATATAGAATGTTGATAGAGTATACAAAAACCTGGATAAAGATTTTCCAAGAAAATTTAAATGCTTTAATAGCGAGGGTATGAAATTCATTTTGATTACATAGTAATAAAAAAACCTTATTTTTTGTATGAAATTTATAAAAAAACTTTGAATACATAAAATGGATTAAGATAATGATTTGAAAAATGTAGAAAAGAAAGGTAAAAGTCAATGTACAAAAATTCATCTTTAATTAGATTTCCGTAAATATATAAAAAATCCAATGATAAAGATCAACTCTTTTGTAATGAGTGACATTTTGTATGACAATTCCCATTATGAGTTATATAATACACCTCTTATTTCATTGTATTGCATGATTAGGTTCAAATCTTATATGCGTTGTTATTTTGTATAAAGATTAAATTGAAAAATATTTAAAAACGTTTGAAGCTTAAAAATTAGAATTAATTTGTAAGATACATGAAATAGAGACAGAAATATAGAAGAGGGGAGAGGTAGGCGAAAGGGCATGTTGGGAAATGAACAGATGTCACCAATGACATTGTTTATTATAATTTATGTATTTTATTTCTCTCCATATAATCATATTTTAATATTTAGTATAGAATAGTTATTTCCTTCAATAACATTTATTACAAAATATAATAAACTCATGTTTGTACATTTAGTTTAAGTTTTGTGAAGTTAAAATCCATTTATATGATTAGAATCATTGCATTATAGAAAACAATAATTTAAGTTGATTTTGAATGATATCGACTGTAACTATTACATAACCAAATATTGTATTATATACACAGTAAAAAAGTACAATATATATACTTAACCAATAGTTTGTATTCATATTATCACTGCTATAAAAGAATTAAATATCATTCTATTTCCATACCTATTATCACCACTATAATAAATTCAACCCACAAATTCATTTTTCAATATATCTTGAGAAAAATTAAATACGTAGATGAAAAATGATAAATGGAGTTTCAATAGAAAAATAAAAATACCATTCCATCTTATCAATAAAAATTAAGAAATAAAATTCAATATATAGTCATTTTCTCATATTTCATGTCTGGATTCTATTTGCGTCTCCAGCCCCGTCTGTTTAGAAATAATACTTTTGTATATATGTTTATATGACTAGGTTAAAGTTGGGTTATCTAGCTGACTTTCTCCCATCCCTTTTCTCCATTCCTCTTATACCACACAACGTGGCACCTTCAATTCCCCTCTTTATTCATATATGTATCTAGGGTGGAGTATTGGGCTGAGCTGGTCCGGACCTGACCGTGACTCGACCCGATATCCCGGATCCGGCCCGAATCCAATGTAATTATGGGCCGAGCTTGGGTTTAAATTTTGGCAAATTTTGAAGCATGGACCAGGCCCAGCCCGAACCAGAGTTGGCCCGATGAAACCTGACCCGGCCTGCACTTGCGTGTATGTGAGATTTGGAAATTAGAATGAGTACATCCACTCGAATTTTTGTCCATCAATTTAGATCTCTAATTTATTTTATGGAAGGGTGGAAAAGGTAGGTAATGATGACTTAATTTATTTTAATTGGATAAGTTAATTTTGCATGGGAAAATAGAATGCAATCTAGCCATTCTTACCGTTAAAAAAGAAAAAAATTTGGGAAGGAATGAACTCTTTAGAGCTTGGAGGTATTCCATTCTTGCAGGAAGCAATTTTTTGGTTTTGGTTATTCTCAAGGTGGAGATAATATCTATCTTATGAAAGGAGTGGTATCAAGAGTTGAACCTACCCAGTATGTGCATAGTGCAATACAAGTCATGGCCATTCAGATTGATGCAGCCATCGATCCTGGGAATAGCAATGGCCATGCTATAATGGGTGAAAACTTGCTAGTGTTGCTTTCCAGAATCTTTCAGGTGCAGAATGTGTAACCTCCAAATGTGTTATAACATCAAATCCAAACTTAGATGCAGAAGGAATTGTAATACATGGACAATTCAATCGAGAATTAACAACAAACCCAAACTTATTTGTTCAATTTTTAAGAAAGTAGACAATGAGTGGGTTAAACACGATCCGAACCCGGGTCCGACCCCTCGGGTCTTGGGTCGAACTTGGATCCTTGTAATCATTAAAAATCCGGACCTCGACCCGGCCCAAGGCCCATGGAAATTTTGTGGGCTCGAGTCAGGCTTTCATGGGTTGGATCAGGTTGAGCCCAATGCTCCACCTTATAGGTATCCCTGGATTTTAATTTACACACAATACACACGCACGCACATATGTATGTATGTATGTATGTATGTATGTATGTATGTATGTATGTATGTATGTATGTATGTATGTATGTATGTATGTATGTATGTATGTATGTATGTATGTATGTATGTATGTATGTATGTATGTATGTATGTATGTATGTATAAGGTTAAATGAGGCTACTCTCTGGGAGTAGCCAATTGGCTACTCCCACCCCTATTTTCCCTCTATTTTTTTATTTTTTTAGAAATAAAAAATATGTATATTCATCATTATATCCCCCAAAGATGCCATTCCAATTTCGTCAAAAACAGAGACTCATATGCCCTCCATCTGAAGGAGGTCAATTTCAGCAATTCTGAAACCGTTAAAATTTGACAGCCTTGATGGAGGGGATAAAAGTCTCGAATTAAGTTGAATTTTTTATGACACCATGGTGACATATTGCGATCTAAATTCCAATAGGTTTCATTTCAGAAAAATAAAAAAAATACAGGGGAAAGGGGTGGGAGAATGTAAGTTGGCTACAACCAGGGAGCATACTCCCTTTTCCCATATATATATATATATATATATATATATATATATATATATTGGAAGATGGTTTATCCAAAGAGCTCCGTACCCATTAGATATGAGATGGACCCCTAATATTAATCGTTAGATCTTAATCCAACGTTCAGTAACTTCAATAACTTTCATATTGCCATCAGTAATTGAATGTATCAGTAACTTTCGTGTTGCCATCAGTGATACTTTATATCAGTAATATTGAATGCATCAGTAACTTTAGTATTACCATCAATAACAATTTATATAAATAACACTAAATGCATCAGTAACTTCCGTACTGTCGTCGGTAACTTTGAATCAATTGTAATTAAGTAAAGGAGATAATTTAGTCAGCAACTTCGGTTCGCTCTTAGTTGTAACTTTATATAAGTTAATAGAGCTATGATATTGTGGACTCATCTCATTTCTAATGGACACGAGCCTCATTGGATAAAAATCCTATACTGGAATACAATAAATCTTCTCTATCTCTCTCGGCCCTATATTTCCATGTTTGACACCACCTTTTATGATTAACCATTAAAAATAGTTTTTAATATAAAAGGAAATATCATAGATTTATACATTAAATAGATGTCATTAGATGAATTTCATCAAATACATTATTTTTAATGCAAGTTACAAATTTACTAATAAAATTATTTGTATTGTAAATTATTTTATGCCACAAGATGAATTTTGTCAAATATATTATTCGTATTATAAGTTATTAATCCATAGTATTAAAGTGTTAAACATGTTAAAATATTTTGAGAATAAATGATAAAAAATACATATAAAAGAGATATACATCATGTAACATTTATCAATATTAGAAAAATAAAAATAACCTATATAAAAATATGGGAAAATATATTTCAAGGAAAACTAAAATATCAAATGTTTGAATATAGAATAACTATCATTCTCATGTATTCTGATTCTTAAGTTATTTGGGAAACCTTGATCTGATACGACTTCTGTCGTGCCCTGATCCCCTATGCTTGACATGGTCGGTTGTATCAAGACATGATGGACGTTAACTGCTGCCCAACCAATAACCAAGTAACGAGATAAACAACAATACATGAATATAAACCCACCTTACCATATAAAACACCCTTAATTCTCTACAATCCAGTCAAAACAACGTTGACATAAAAAAGCATACTGAGAGATACATGTAACTGAACATATATCTGTGTATTTCCATAAGCAAATAATCTTCTCATTAAGTTGTTGTTGCTGTAACGTCTCGGACTTAGGTCCCTGATCCGTTATCGAGGAAATTGGTCCTGACAACTTGTTAGGTTCAGACCCAAATGGATCTGTTAACAACCACCCAAAATGCTTAAGCTCAAGTTGTCAAGTAGTAATCCCTGTTGGAGCAGCGGAAGATTGGTAGTGTATAAGAAGCAAATTAGAGGGAGAGAGTATGGATCAATGTATAAAGTAGATAAGAACTCAAGAACTTCTTTTCATTAAAAACTTGAACTTGCATACAAATCTTGGACTTTACAAGAAGAGGACTTACAATGCTTACAATAAAAAAAGAGAGACTTACAACACTTGGAAGGAGGAGGACACTTGAAAGACTCTTGTATTGGTAGAGGACTTCTTGTTGTTGTGTATCAAATGAAGACTTCTTGGGTGGTATTTATAGGCCCCCAAGAGAGATCTAGAATACTCTTCTATGCTTATCTTTTAAGAGGAAATATCTAGATATTTTGGTGGGAGGTGGAGAAATATCTAGATATTTTCTCCACCTCTCTCTTTTCTAAAAACTTCTTTCAAGTACATATCTTAATGAAACCTCTCCTTATGTGAGTAGAGGATATAGGCCTACATCTTATCATATGGTGGAGTATTGTAGGTCTATGTGTATAATAGCTCATTAATATTTCATGGACAAATTACAAATTATATTTTCAACACCCCCTTTTAATTTGTAATTTGCATTATTCGTCTGAAGTGTTGGAATTTTTCTGTTGGAAGTGGTTTTGTAAAAATATCTGAAAGTTGGTCCTCTATGCTGATGAACTTCAGCTTGATGTCGCCATTCTCCACTAGCTCTCGTACATAGTAATGACGAAGTTCAATATGCTTTGTTCTTCCATGAAAGACTGGATTCTTTGTCATAGCAATGGCTGACATGTTATCGCATGGTATAGTTGTTGGAAGAATATTCTCTTCTTGAATATCATGAAGAAGTCTTCTCAGTCATACAGCTTCACATGATGCACTTGTAACAGAAATATATTCTGCTTCAGCAGAGGAAAGGGCTATTGTCTTTTACTTATTAGAATTCCAAGATATGGCTTTAGATCCCATGCAGAATAAATAACCGGATGTACTTTTTCTATCATCTATGGATCCAGCTCAATCACCATCTGAGTAGCCTTTGAGAGAATTATCTTCTTCTGAAGTATATTTGATTCCAAAATTCTTAGTACCTTGAACATAACGAAAAATCCTTTTTGCGGCTGCATAGTGAAGCTTGCTAGGCTTGCTCATAAATCTTGATACAGCACTAACTGCATATGTGCATATACTATATCTGGTCTTGTATTAGTTAATATAACAAGCAGCCTACAAGACTCCTATAAAGAGAACCATCGGCTTCTTGAGCTCCATCATTTGCAGAAAGTTTTGTATTAGCAGCCATATGAGTTGCTTCTGCCTTGCAATTTAACATATGGAATTTCTTGAGAATATCATAAACATATTTTTCTTGAGAGATAAATATTTCACCTTCTTTCTGTTGAACTTGAATACCACGAAAATATCTCATAAGACCGAGATCTGTCATTTCGTACTCTTTCATCATTGCTTTCTTGAATTCCTCAATCATCTTGAAGGAATTGCTTGTATATATAAGATCATCAACATAAAGACATACGATAAGGAAATTTTGCATACCTTCTTTCTTCACATAAATAGATGGCTCATTAGGACTTCTTAGAAATCCATTATCACGAAAATATCCATCAATTTTATTATTCTAAGTTCTCGGTGCTTGCTTTAAGCCATACAAGGCTTTGCGGAGACGATAGACCTTTTCTTCATTATCTTTGGAGATGTATCCTTGAGGTTGTTCAACATAAACCTCTTCTTCAAGATCTCCATTAAGAAATGCATATTTAACATCGAATTGATAAACTGGTAACTTCTTTTGAGCAGCAAGTGCAAGTAAGGTTCTAATTGTCTCCATACGAGCAACAGGTGTAAAAGTTTCATTATAATCAATACCTGGTTGTTGCGAATAGCCTTTAGCAACTAATCGAACTTTATGCTTATGAATGGAGCCATCTTCATTATATTTGACTTTATAAATACATTTAAGACCAATGACATCTTTATCCTTAGGACGGTCCACGAGCTCCCAAGTGTGATTTTTATTAATGACTGCAATCTCTTCATTCATTGCTTAAATCCACACTTCTTCTTTAGCTGCTTCTTCAAATTTTTGAGGCTCACAAGCAAATAAAGCAATAGCAGAAGATGATGCATAAATGTTTTGAAGAGACCATACCTTTTGTTGTGGATGTTCTGCATCAGAAATATTTGGCCTGGCTGGTCTTTGAATTGAAGGAAATACATCTTTATCATTTGGGTTGACTTCTTCACCAACAATATGCTTTTGTAAAGTTGGAGAGTCTTCCCATTTCCAAGAAGACTTTTCATCAAAGATGACATCTCTTGATATAATCAATTTTCCTTCTTCAGGCTCATATAATCTGTAAGCTTTAGATTCATCACAATATCCAATGAAGATAAATTCTTCTCCTTTTTCATCAAACTTTTCTTGTCTAACTTGAGATGAAATATGAGCATATGCTATAGAGCCAAAGATTTTGAAATGACTAACCTTGGTCTTCCTTTCATACCGTGCTTCATAAGGTGTTCTATCCAATACTGCTTTAATAGGAGATCTATTCAATATATAAACCGCAGTATTTACTGCTTCTGCCCAAAGTTTATTAGGAAGATCCTTACCTTAACATGCTTCTTGCCATCTCAACAATTGTTCGATTTCTTCTTTGAGCTTCTTTATTCTATTGACGAGTATATCTTGCCGTTAGCTCCTTCTTGATTCCGTGAGTTATGCAGAAGTCTTGAAATTCTTTGGATGTAAATTCTCCTCCATGATCTGATCAGAAGACTTTAATTTTTCTTCCACTTTGCTTTTCAACAAAAGCTTTAGACTTGATAAAAGTAGAAAAGACTTCTGACTTTTCTTTCAAGAAGTAAATCCACATCATTCTACTGTAATCATCAACAAATAATATAAAGTATCTGACTCCATCGATAGAAGGAGTTTGAGTTGGTCCACATACGTCTGAGTGTATCAACTTAAGTGGAGCTTTTGCTCTCCACGACGTCTTTGTGAATGACAATCTATGCATCTTTCCATATATACATCCTTCACATATGCTTTCATCTTTCTTGATGAATGGAAGTCCGACAACTAAGTTCTTCTGCTTTAATAATATGAGTCTTCTAAAATTTAAGTGTCCAAATCTTAAATGCCATAATAGAGAATCGTCCTCATTTATAGCTTTTAAAGCATAACCTTCTTTTAAGGGCAGTGATAATGGAAAGACTTTATTTGGAGTCATTTTAATATCCGTGATTAGTACCTTTCTTCTTTTATCAAAGATTTTGCATACTCCATTATCAAATCTTAGAGAATGGACATTATTCATAAGTTGGCCAACACTTAGAAGATTCTCAGTTAAGCCTGGAAAATAGAGAACATCATTAATGAGTTTAGAACTACCTTTCTTTGTTTGTACTGCAATAACTCCTTTGCCTTCCACATTTTGCAGCTTTCCATCTCCAAGCTTAAGTTGTGAGCTATAACCTTTTTCAAGGCTCACAAATGCATCTTTGTTCCCTATGATGTGGTTACTGCAACCACTATCAACATACCAAATGTCTTTAGACACTTCTTTAGTATTCATACAAAAATAAAGTAATGGATTTGAATCCTCATCTTGTGCAATATAATTAGACTCATTCTTTTGGAACCAACAGTCCCTTTGAGAATGATTTGCAATTTTGCACCTTTTGCAGCGGAATCTACAATCTTTGAATTCATTATTATCTTTCTTGCAAATAATGCAACGAGAAGAAGATTTTCTTATACCTGGAGCTCTTTGATTATATCCTCCTTTAGATCTTCCATTATCTTGACCTCTGTAAGATACATGTCTTTCATTATTCTCTTTTCTCCTTAGATATTGTCCCCTTCTTTGCTTGGCATGATCTCCATTCTTAGCTTTGGAGATGCTCATTTTTGTTTGAAATGCTTGCTCCAAGGGTTGAGTAGTAAACCTGCTAATTCTTTGCTCATGTGCTTCAAGTGAGCCCATTAATTCATATATAGAAATAGAAGATAAATCTTTTTTTCTTCAATAGCAGCAACAACATGATCAAATTTAGGAGGTAAACTTCTTAAAATCTTTTCAACAACCTTCTTATCAGTAATGGTATCATCATAACTTCGAATTTAATTTATAATAATAGAAGCTCTTGAAAAGAATCCTTCGATATTTTCACCATCTTTTATAAAGAGATTATCAAAATTCCTCCATAAAGATTGAAGCTTGGTAGAAATTATCTTGGCAGATCCTTGAAATTCTTTCTTTAAAATCTCACATGCTTCTTTAGAAGTAGTTGCTCCAGAAATACGAGTAAAGATAGATTTACTTACTCCTTACTGGATGAAGAGAAGGGCCTTTGCATCTTTCTTCTTGTTATCCTTTAACTCTTTCTTCTTTACTTCACTTAGTGAAGCAATTGCATCTGCATGTTTAACATCTTCATAGCCTTATATGACAAGATCACACAAGTCTTGTGAGATGAAGAGGGTCTTCATTTGAAAACTCCAATAATAATAACTTTCTCCATCTAATATTGGAATGGAGTTTTGGGTGTAGTTGAATAAAGATATGTTAGAGGTGGATGCCATGTTGTTGAGAAATAAGGAAAAGGCTTCAACAAGGATGTAAGGATGGTTATGGCTCTGATACCAAACTTGTTGCAGCAGCGGAAGATTGGTGGTGTATAAGAAGCAAATTAGAGGGAGAGTATGGATCAATGCATAAAGTAGATAAGAACTCAAGAACTTCTTTTCATTAAGAACTTGAACTTGCATACAAATCTTGGACTTTACAAGAAGAGGACTTACAATGCTTACAATAAAAAAAGAGAGACTTACAACACTTGGAAGGAGGAGGACACCTGAGAGACTCTTGTATTGGTAGAGGACTTCTTGTTGTTGTTGTGTATCAAATGAGGACCTCGCGGGTGGTATTTATAGGCTCCCAAGAGAGATCTAGAATCCTCTTCTATGCTTATTTTTTAAGAGGAAATATCTAGATATTTTGGTGGGAGATGGAGAAATATCTAGATATTTTCTCCACATCTCTCTTTTCTAGAAACTTCTTCCAAGTACGTATCTTAATGAAACTTCTCCTTATGTGAGTAGAGGATATAGGCCCACATCTTCTCATATGGTGGAGTATTGTAGGCCTATGTGTATAATAGCCCATTAATACTTCATGGGCAAATTACAAATTATATTTTCAACAATCCCCACCACTTATAAACTACACCCACAGTTCGTGAGTTTTAAATGTAGCAATATGTTTTGAGGGTATGTGTGTTACAGTTGTATTTGTACAAAAGAAGTACTTCCAAAAGTTAAGCTAAATTGACTACAAGCTATACAACTAATTAACATCAACTAAAGGTTAGATCAACATCTTATATTCATAATCATAATGGGTTACAAAAAGTACATCTCCATTTGTCAATCACTAAAAACAAAAAAAAAAGATTCTTCCCAAAGTTATTTTCTTTTGATCATTCCTCGTTTCATCTAAATTACGATTTAAGGCTGGTTTGAGCGTCATGAATATCAGAAAATCTTTGCAAAACAAATAATGTTCCTAAAAAGATCCAAATAAAGCAATAATATGCTCAATTGTCATCTAGTTGCATCTATTTTCATCAAGTATCCGTGACAAGTTATCAATGGATACAATCGAGTCTGAGTCCAATAAGTTGTCATGATCTGTTTTCTTAAGAATCCCGACTTCTGTCCTATTAGTTATTGTGATTGTTCCATCGGGATTTTAGTAATATGAAATTTAAAACTTGACACCTGCTCGGATAAATTTCTGTTCCCAAACCTGGTGGACTGCGTTACGAAGAAACTCTGCTCTAGAAGGTATCCTCCTCCTCCTGCCATTTCTACCACTGGGGTTCGATCGTCTGCTGTAAACGACTTTTACAGGACCTGTTGCAATGAATGAGAAACGTCAGATGCGGATCCGATGATGCTCAGCCTCGACATCTCGACAACACCTGAGGACACGTATCTCGAGGCTGGGGAGAGACGATGAGACGGCTGTTGTTGTAGAATCAGCTGCAGCAGAGGCTACATCAGACGATCCAAATTGTCTACCACTATCTACAGAATTATCACTCCTTGTCCTCTTAAGATTTAAAAAAATAAGGATTTCCATGTGGAACGTAGACCTCTCTGTTATCCGATCATAAGAGCAAACAATTCCTGGATCCATGAATATCCAGCAGGATCTTCTCTGCTTCGCCCGGATTCCGTGGGTCTATTGACTCGGTTGGTTGTCGATTCCCGGGAGGTTAAACGTGTCGACGAAGCAGATCCGATTCAGGTTCCACCAACCACGGAGCCTTGGTGGCATCGGAGATCTACGTGTGGACTGGTCTGAAAGTGTTGGCTCGTGCGTCACTGGAACGGCTCGGCACCGTCCCTGCACACGTGGACGAGTTCCCTCCGTACGAGGTTTCGCACGCTCTAGCTGCACACGTGTTCCCAATGACTGCTACACGTACACTGGTACTGGAAGCATACGAACCCTGCGGAAGTAGACTTAATTGAGAATGGTCGGTCTGGCCCCTCGACGTGGCTGCACCTTAGCAAAGTACCGTGGGATATTTATATTTATAATTTTGAGTAATTTCGTAATTATATTTATAATTTTTTATAATCAAGAATTACACGAAGAAACTTCAGTAATTGTTAACTCTCACACAACATGACCATATGTTAACTTCCATCCATTCTCTCTGTTATCTTCGACGGAATCCATAAAATTTTGATCATTTTGTCTCTTGAACTGAATTATATTTGCAAAAGGTGACATTGTTTGCTCCTTCCTCCATGACGACGATAACGAGTCATCATGTCCTTATCTTCTGTACGATCCGAATTAGCCTTGGCATAGCACGAAGAACACATTGTCGAAGGTGGGGTCATTGGGACACTTCCGTGCGAGATTTTGCGATTCTTGTTGATCTTCATATATATTCAGGTTGATCTTCGTCGATGGTAGCAATGAGTCTGAAGGAAAGTCGAAGCACTGCCGTAAGAACTTGTTGACGTCATGTACCACAAGGTTTCCGTTGTCGAGGAGCTGCGATGACTCAGAGTTGTTGACGTTGGGCTTCCACAGCTACTGGACGAAAGTGTCATTGCCATATATGGCAAGACCACCAACAAATGTGAGGTTGAGCGAGCAGATTGGAGTCGGTGATGGGGTTCTGTTTGTTGAAGACAAGGATCGTCATCATAGTTAGGGTCGATGAATGAAAGGAGGAGGAACAAGAAAAGGACCATGAGAGGAGCTCCTATTGCTTATTCTATTTAAAATCCTGAAGGTATGGACATGGGTTGTAGTGGAGAGGGTTTTGGGCGAAGGAATGGATGGAGGGGAGGGAGCTTCAACCAGAAGGGTCTCGATGGGAGGGGGCTCGAGCAGAGGGAGATGGAGGAGAGGTATTCGGTGGAGGAATGTGCGTGTGTGTGTGAGGAGGGGGGACTTGGGCATAGGAGGCTGGAGAGGAGGGGGCTTCGGATGGCGACGATGGAGGAGAGGTGTCATCGAGCACAAGGGGGCTAGAGGGGAGGGGCTTTCGAGTGCATGGGGTTGGAGGAGATAGGGATTCAAGTAGAGGAATTGGTGGAGGGGAGGGAACTTCAAGCGATGACGATGGAGGAGAGGGTCATTAGACGTAGGGGACTGAAGGGGAGGGGGCTTCTAGCAGCGATGACAAAGGAGAGGGGACATCGGGTGGCAGGGCTAAAGAGTTGAGCGTGTCAGTGGAGGAACAGGGGGTGGGAGATGAAGGGGGATTATGGTTTTTGAATTTTATTTGTATTTTAATAATAGTCGGTCCATGAAACATAGGTTAGATTAACTCAATGGTGTAGTTGAGTTAATGGATAAACTAATGAAGGGTAGTGGATGTGAGACGGAGTGACTATTCATGATTTCTCATGTAATTCACGATTACGCGAGATTATGAGCGTAACTACAAAATTACTCAAAGTTATGAGTGTAAATATCCCTTGTCAATTTAAGCACACCTCACTTAACCTCAACGTAGGTTATTGTATGGATACCAGTTTTTCATCATGGCTTCTTATTTCCATGTCTTTAACGCATCGTTTGTTACGTTAGAATGGAGGAGAGAATAAAAATATTATTCCTATATCGGCTCCATGATTGCATTTGTTAGATTATATTAAGCATGAATAATAATTTCAATAGAAATCAGATTTTCCCATACATGGAAATAAATCATATTAGGAACCGAGATTCCATTCCTTGTAAATACTAAATAAAGTATTCTTCTTCAATATTTTTTAAT
This sequence comes from Ottelia alismoides, assembly GCA_037367405.1. Lineage (NCBI taxonomy): Eukaryota > Viridiplantae > Streptophyta > Magnoliopsida > Alismatales > Hydrocharitaceae > Ottelia > Ottelia alismoides. Next base: position 130,592 of record JAZKJV010003893.1, read on the forward strand.
TCATTTTTATCATTATCACAAATATATGTATATATGACGTAAACAATCGAACAAGTTACAAATATATGCATGTATGGATACCGATATAGATATGGATTTTTCTTTGTTTGCGGATATGTATATTGATATGGATATCATTTTCAATTTTTTCTAGTATATGGATACAAATATAGTCAGAAGTTACAACATATTGTAGTGGACAGATATAAATATATTAAATATATCTATTGTATGAAAAAATATGCCATATCAATTATTTTTGCGAGTATGATATGAAAATGGATATGTGATTTTATATTTTATGGATACAGATATGGATAAGGATATGTGTTTTTATTTTTTTATTGATATGGATATGGATATGGATACCATTTCTAATTTTTTGTAAGATAAAGATACATATTATACTCTAGCAAATACAAATGTGGACATGTATATGAGTTTTTATTCTTTTCGGATACATGAACATGGATGTGGTTTTTTTATACGACTACATGGATATAGGTTTTTATTTCTTACGGAAATGAATGTGGATACCATTTTCAGTTTTTTATTATATGGATATTAGATTATATTCTAGTGGATGCGTATACAGAGAGGGATATGTGTCTTATTTTTTGCGGATGCAGATACATATATCATTTTTAATTTTTTTAGGATATGGATGTAAATATGTTACGAAATATTCTAGCAGATATGGATACAAATATGTCAATTATATGACAGAAATATCAAAATAGTCTCCATTTCATATTAACTATTGACTCATTATATGAAATATATCAATTATATGAAAAAATAAGCCGAAGGATGGCATGTTTTCTACATAGAAAAATATATCAAAAGAAAGATTATCTTTCTATTGTTTTCTCCTTCAAAAATAAGGAAGGAATTCTCCTCAAAAAATAATTCGAAGGATACCATTTTTTAAATTTTTGAGGAAAGCATAAACTTGTGGTTTCTTAATTGGTAGGGTATAATTTATAAGCAAGTCCATAGTTGAACTATTCCAACTCTTCCAAAGAGGGCAGTGTGCTAGGTTTGATCCAATTGGAGACTATTTTGGGATATGAAGTTGCTACCCATTGCTTCCTTATTTTATATTTGTCATTAAATTGCATTTTATCTTTTTCTATTACTTTTCTAACGGTCATGAGTAGTGGTCGATTTTCATTCTATTACTTTATGTAATAGTTTCAACAAAATAGTAAACAAAAAGAAATCAAAGAGGTACAGCCATCCAAATAAATCAAAATAGAATTATTCTCAATTATATTATATGAAAAATACATCAAAATACAGTACATCTGTGATTATATTCAATATGAAATTAAGATAAATAAATAAAAACAAAAACAAAAGGCAAAATCAAGAGGGTTTTCTTCCCCATTGTTATAATTATATCAATCAATATAAAGAACCCTTTTTAAGTAATTTCTATTTTATTGTTCATCTATATATAACTTATATATTTATTTAAAAAAGTACATAAAAATAATCATACATATAATAGATAGAGGTACAATATATGCGTGTGTGCATGTGTATATGCATGTATACCTAACTTTATAAACAAAGGAATTGAAATTTTCTGCTCAAGGACAAAGTTGTTTTGCTCTTAATTAATTTCAACAAATTTTATTATAAAAACTTTGTTTAATTCTTCTTATAATTACCACGTGTCTAAGGGAAACACGTTTTTTTAATGCTTGAGAATGTTTATTTATCTTCTTATTTAAACACATAAAACATGTGGGATCCATATTTCTTCTATGATCATCAACCTTCTTTAATGATTCTTGCATCATGTGGATATCTACCCGTCCCACTATCAAAAAAAGGCATTTTGAAGTTGTTTCATGAAGGTTTGATGATTCAATATTGTGTTAATAAATTGAGGTTTAATCCCTTGACCGCTTTGATTCGTTGGTCTCTATTGACACCTTCGACCGACCAACCTCGAGTCCTCTCTTGTGGCATCCATGTTTATTGAACCTAGGCATCAATAGCTCACAACAACTTTTTCAATCTTCTAAGCCTATCCTTAGCCAATATATATTATGTGGCATCCATCAATTGGAACTTTGCCGTCATATTTTTGTTTTCTATCTTCATGATTGGAGATCAATATCTACATCTTTTGTGATAGCAAAGAAAAGCTCTCAGTATCTACAATAATAGGAAGTGATCCTTTTAAATTGTATCAAAGGTTATACAACCCTCTTAATTGAGTTTTGATCACAACTTGCGAATCTTTTAGCCAACTAGCTATTGATGTGATGATTTTAGCTCGTTTGGAGCTTGATCGACTTGGTAATCATCATGAATATATTCTGAGTATATTCCAATTTTAGTTTTTTTTTTCAGTTCTAACTTGTTTGCATGCCCGGTCATTTATCTTCATTTGAGAAAATGCCAAAAAATCCTTTGATTTATTCTAATATTTTTGTCATCTAAACTTAGTCTAAGATTTCATTAAAAAATGCTTTTACAAAGAGGATGCTGGGAGACGGGAAACAAGCTACACTACCAATCCCTTTTGGATGACAAATCCAATTCTAATATAAAATTTTCACTTCGATCGGATCCCATTTTGATCAGTTTGATGTGCACCTTGGGAGTCTTGTCCTTATCATTTCATCCTTCATTGAGAACCTCGTACATCCATTTCTTTGCCACCTACTTGATATCATCAATGTTTTGCCATTCATTTAAATGCCTTTCATGTTAATATTTAATCCGTTTGATATATGAAGCTTGCTTTGACCTAAGCTATAATTTTGTATTAGTTTCATCCTTAATCGATGTATCTTTGATGTGATTCGAGTCAACCATCAAGCTTGAATTAGGTGAATTTGTTCCATGGCCTATAGCTAACTCTTAACTACATTGCTCGATCAAGATATAGAAATACAATCATTCACATACCCCTCGATTTTAGAAGATGTAAAGGTGATTGTGTTGGTCCATTCAAGCAGTTAGGATCCAACCAAACTTCATCCTTAACACATTTTGTGGTATAACTCAACCATTCATTGAGAAGGAGGTCAACTACATCCACTCCCCCTTCCCACTTTTGATTCATTTTTTATTTCTTAATCCTATGTAAATAGGTTTCTTCACACTACAAGAAAGATTAGAACAGGCGACGGTCAACATCCGTCGCTAACGATAAGTTGACCGTCCCCTCTGATCAATAGGGACGGTCATAAGACCGTCTCCAAAGGTCGCGTCGCATTTGGTATACGCGACGGTTTCAGTAACCGTCCCCAATACCAGCACATAGGGGACGGTCAGGACCGTCCCTAAAAGTTTGTATTATTGGGGACGGTTATGACCGTCCCTTAAAGTCTATCAGGGGAGACGGTTTTGACCGTCCCAAATAATTAAAGTGAAGACGGTCATACCCGTCTCTAATAACGAAGGGGACGGTTACAATGACCGTCCCCTTTGTTAGTCTGCTAACAAAAAAAATTTCCATTGCCCCCTATTTGATCCTCATTTTCCCCTGTTACAAAAAATATGTATACATAATAAAAATTACAATGACCAGACAAAAAAAATTTAATTCACATTCATAAAAAACTTGTCCAACATACACATGCATTCAAAATACTACATTATCCTACATTCATAAAAAACTTGTCCAAAATAAACACGCATTCAAAATAGTACATTATCCTACATACACAACAAAACACATGCTATCCTACTCGTCGTCCTCATCCTCGTCCTCGTCGTCATCAGCATCATCTTCTTCTTCACCGTCATCGTCGTCGCCTAACCTCGTAGCGGTATTATCATCAACTCTTGGTTGGCTAGTCGACGCTCCACCTTGATGTGCCTGCATGAATGCATTGAATATCGCCATTTGTTGGCGCAAATCCTGGATCTCCATATTCATGCTAGACACCTGACTCTCTAGTTCCCTCTCCCTTTGTGTCTTCTGAGAGGTCGAGCCGGGCCCTACTCCATACCAATTCCGTATGGTGGCACCACGACCACCACAACGGATGCGTCCCTGATGCTCGGGACCAGTCGCCTGGAGGAAAGCCGCATCGGGAGTAAGAGGTGGATTACTCGTTCCGGTGGGGTCTACAGAGCCAGTGGTTGTGAGCCTGACCATCTCCTCCTACAAATTTATATAAGTTCAAATTCATTTAATTTGTATCCACCCAAGTTGAAAGTTCAAATTCATAACTTACATGAATTGGACCATAGGCAGGATCCACCCAATGAACTTCCCCGCCCACATCGCGGCTCTTAGACCTCTCGAACACTTCCATTCGGCTGGGCACTCTCTCGTTCTCCACTTCCTAATGTGAAAAGATTAGTAAACTTAGAATACCATTTTAATACATATATAATAGTTATAATTTTAACACTAATAATAATCTAGATTACTTACGAAGTCATCCTTTAGTTGATTCGTGTTTCTTCTCCCCATTCTATGTGTAGACTTGAAACCTTTTCTTCGATTTTCAGCATTTCTCCTTGAGATGCCCTATACGAAGATAGAATTTTATTAAAAGATTTTCAAATGATATATGTATAGAATGCACATTTTTATGTCACTTACCGTATGTTCTTCTCCAATCCAAATAGAAACCATCGCCATCCATTGGTCAGTAGGTACATTCGGAGGACAATTTGCCAAATTGGCTTCCAATGGTAGCTCGGGGTCGAAGTACTTTAAAATGTAAAGAAAATTAAATATATACCTATATGATGAAAAACATGTTTATACATAAATAAAAAGAAAAGTACTCACTCGGGCCTTCACACGACCTCGATATTTACGCAACATCTCCGCCCCATGGCCTAAAATCAGAGCATCAGTGGCCGGGTCACGGTCCCAGGAAAAACTAGACTGCAAAGTTAGCAAAGCAATCGTAAATAAGTTTATATATATATTGAGGAAAAAATTTGACTTGTTATTATTCTAAATACCTCTAAATCATGAAGAATGGCATCTTTAATTTACCGCTCCACTAAACGGAAGTCTGTAATGTGGAGAGGGACCCTGGCTCTGCACACCTGCCCCAAGTAACTCTGGAAAACAGCCGAGTTCTCCCCTACCGCATCGCCTCCAACGATCCGCACCCTAAGTGTCTCACCAGGACGCAGACGGTCCAACACTCTACACTGAGATGGACCTCTACGTCTGGAGCCCGAGCCACTCGATCCGTCAGGATCGGAGGTCGAACTCCCTCGCTGTGCTGTAGGCGGTGCGTCCCGGATGCGTCTAGGACGTGGAGGCATATCTGCATATTATAAAACATTCGAATTAGATATAACAACAATGATATAATTCATATATTAAATCAAAAAATTGGAAAATAAATGATGGTAAACTTACATGTTAGAAATCCGCATCTACAATTTGTGTTGGATTTTCCTGTATTTCAGCTTGATATGCCTCGTTTATATTTAGCAATTCGTCATCATCGTTGACATCAAAAAAATCTCTTGGCACTGTTCTCACGGGTATGATCCATCCCTCAGTTAAGTTGTCTGGAATATAGAAAACTTGTTCTACCTGGCTGACCAGTGTAAAGGGCTCATTTGTTTGCAATTTCCCAGATTGTTTCAATGAAATGATCCCATTTCGGTCTCTTTGGTATCCTATCCCCTCGCGACCCACATCAAACCAATTGCACATAAAAAGAACACATCGACAGTCACGAGTAAAACTGATCTCTATTATGTCAAGTATTTCCCCATAATAGCCGTCTAAACCTGAAGGTAAATCTGTTTTTACTATAACACCCGACATTTGCGTCGATTTCATCTCGTCGGCGGACTTTGTTCTAAATCTGTATCCATTCACAATATAACCCTTGTAAGACATAACTTGAGAATATGGTATGCTTCCAAGAATGTCAAGGTTAATATTCCACCTATCATCTGCCGTTTCCCGTAAATGTTTCACACGTGAACGGAACCATTTGAGGAATTCAGATTTATTATGCGTCTCATTAAAAAATGAATTGTACTCATCAAAGAATTCATCTATTTCTGACAACTGCATCAAGACATAGTATTGTATGAGATCTCTATCTTCATCGGATATTACGCGGCGTAAACCACTGTACATATGCCTGCCACAAGATTGAAAGACCCATAATTTAGATTCGTCCTCTTCCACCACGACCTCGCCTTCATCATTTCGTTCATATCGGTTAAAACGCGCGCTTTCACCGTCCATATACATTTCACATAAATTAATACACTCCTCACAAAGATAACCTTCAGCAATGCATCCTTCGGGTTGTGCCTTGTTAAAGACCATATTTTTTAATTTTCGAAGGAATCTTTCTATTGGATACATCCAACGATATTGAACCGGCCCACCGATTCTAGCTTCACCTGCTAAATGAACTATTAAATGAACCATGACGTCAAAGAAGGCTGGTGGGAAAATCTGCTCCAATTTGCATAATGTGATAACAATATCATCTTCAAGTTTTCTCAAGATCAACGGATCTAAAACCTTCGCACATATTAATCTAAAAAAACCACTCAATTCTGTTAATGATTGGAGGACAGCATCGTCAACAACTCCGCGAAGGGCTAATGGCAGTAAAACTTCCATATAAACATGACAGTCATGACTTTTTAATCCAGTTATCTTACGTTCTCTTTCATTTACGCACCTTGATAGCTGTGATGAGAACCCATCAGATACCTTCAGACTTTTAAGGAAGCTGAAGATTTTATCACGCTCAGAATTGGATAAAGTATATATTGCTGAAGGTACAGTAGTCCGTCCATTGTCTAATTCAATTGGATGTAGTTCTTCCCGTATACCAAGTTGAACTAAATCTCGTCTCGTCCTTAAATTATCTTTTGATTGACCCGAAAGATCTAACATTCCCAAAATATTTTCCAATACATTCTTCTCAATATGCATGACATCCAAATTATGACGAAGCTGTAAGTGTTTCCAATATGGTAATTCTCTGAAAAAAATACTTTGCTTCTTCCAACCGCCGGCTGCACTTTTCTTGGTTGTCCGTCCTAGGCAACTGCTTCGTACAAGTAATTGTTGTTCCCAAATAATGTTGCCATTCACACGAGCTAAGTCAACTCGTTGTCCATAAGGTGTCCCGTCGAATTTCTTGTTATTATCTGCCCTTTGCCATCTATGCTTTGGTGGAAGGAATCGACGATGACCCAAGTAGCAATGCTTCATACTTCCAGACAGCCATGTCGAATGTGTTTTTTCAAAACAGACCGGACATGCGAGTTTTCCCTTGGTACTCCAACCAGACAAATTTGCGTACGCGGGAAAGTCATTTATAGTCCACAATAGTGCAGCTTGTAATTTAAATGTCTCTTTCCTACATGCATCATATGTAGGTATTCCCGTAGTCCATAAGACTTTTAGTTCATCCATTAACGGTTCTAGGTACACATCAATTGCGTTGCCAGGACCTTTAGGACCAGGAATTAGTAGCGTCATCATCATAAATGACGAACTCATTGACATCCATGGTGGTAGATTGTAGACAATCAGAATCACGGGCCAAATGCTGTAACTCAGGCTCATATTACCAAACGGATTGAAACCATCTGAGGTTAATCCCAAACGAACATTTCTCTCATCATTAGAGAACTGCGGATATCTCTGATCAAATTTTATCCATTCTTCTGCATCAGATGGATGTCTCATAGCTCCATTAGCATCTCGTTTATTTGAACGAGAATGCCACGTCATCCACTTTGCAGTTTTTTCAGACATGAAGAGACGTTTTAGTCTTGGAATTAATGGGAAGTACCGTAAAATTTTCACCGACTTCTTCTTTCTCTTTAAATCATTTTTTTCTTCTTTATACCGGGAAGCATTACAATATGGACAAAGATCTAGATCCGAATTCTCTCCTCGGAAAAGCATACAGTCATTAACACAAGCATCTATCTTCTCGTATTTCAGACCAAGCGATCGGAATCGTTGCTTCGCCTCTTTCCAATCCTTAGGATAATTCTGAGGATTATTTAATAACTTTCGTATTAAACACAACACATCTGTCATCATAGCTGCAGTTGATCCGTTCCTTACTTTCATCTTAAACAGCTCTAACAAAAACTGCAAACGCGTCATTTCCACCCCAGGAGCCAATATATCTTCTGCATCTGGCCAACTGCTCGAGAACCTATCATCTGCACCAAGTGCCTCAGGTCTTCTTAAATCGTCTATTAGTTCAAATAACCCGTGCTCAACATTATTCAAGGTTTGGGTAGTCACTCCTGCATCTACGCCCATATCCTCATCCATTCGCACATCTAAACCCTCTCCATGTTCTGTCCAAATGGAGTAATGTAACCAAAATCCGTTGAGGATGAGATGGTTATACACTACCTCTCTAACATCCCATTTAATATTCTTGCATCTCACACATGGACAATAAATCTTTAGACCATCAAATTTCTTATCAACTCTCTCTATTTGAAATGCCCAATCCAAGAACGCAATCACTCCTCTCTTATATTGTTGAAAATCATCGTATCTCTTATCCATCCATGATTTATCCATTTTACTGCACAATCATAATAAAATCCACCATTGTGTTATTATAGGCAACAAGTTTTCTACCCTACCATAATGAAGTATACAAAAATTTGTCATTCATTACGCCTAACTATGTTTTATGTTTTACCCAAATCTATTGTATACATTGTGTTTTATGTTTTATGTTTTATGTTTCTACCCTACCATGATAAATCTATGTTTTACCCAAATCATTACGCCTAACCTATTGTATACACACTTGGGGAATCAAGCAAATCTAAGCATATCATCAAGAAAACCTAAACAAATCAAGCAAACTTAAGCATATCATCAAAATAACTAAATCCAATGGGGAAAACAATTCTAACAAGATTATCAAGCAAAATAAGCAAGAAGAAAAGCTAAGGAGTGTTGATACTTACCGGAAATGAAGATTAACGAGGTCGGAAAGCAAGGAGGAGCCGGAGGCGACGTCGGGGCGGAGAGGGCGACTTTGGGGCGGCGGATTGGGAAGGGAAGAATGGGATGAAAACGCAGGTCGAAGGGGTTTTTTTCGACCTGACCAATGGGGACGGTCGTCGACACCGTCTCCTTTGGTGACGATCGGCGACGGTTCACTAAAGACCGTCGCTTATGGTCTAAGCAAAGGGGACGGTCCACCACAACCGTCCCCTCTGGTTGTCCTCTTTGGTCCAATCGTCTGAGGCGACGCCAACAGAAGACATATGGGGACGGTCAGGACCGTCCCCAAAGCTCCTCCAGGAGGGTCGAAAGCGTCCAGTAGCCTGGTAGAGGTAGAGGGGACGGTCACTATAACCGTCCCCTCTGGTGGTCCTCTTTCGTCCAATCGTCAGAGGCGACGCCAACAGAAGACGTGTGGGGACGGTCATGACCGTCCCCAAAGCCCTTCCAGGAGGGTAGAAACCGTCCAGTAGCCTGGTCAAGGTAGATGGGACGGTCACTAGAACCGTCCCCTCTGGTCGGCCTCTTTGGTTCAATCGTCAGAGGCGACGCCAACAGAGGAGAAATGGGGACGGTTAAGACCGTCCCCAAAGCCCTTCCAGGAGGTTCGAAAGCGTCCAGTAACCTGGCAAAGGCAGAGGGGACGGTCATTATAACCGTCCCCTCTGGTTGGCCTCTTTGGTCCAATCGTCAGAGGCGACGCCAACAGAAGACGTATGGGGACGGTCAGGACCGTCCCCAAAGCCCTTCCAGGAGGGTAGAGACCGTCCAGTACCCTGGTCAATCGTAGAGGGGACGGTTAGTAGAACCGTCCCCTCTGGTCGGCCTCTTTGGTTCAATAGTCCGAGGCGACGCCAACAGAGGACAAATGGGGACGGTCACGACCGTCCCCAAAGCCCTTCCAGGAGGGTCGAAAGCGTCCAGTAGCCTGGCAAAGGCAGAGGGGACGGTCATTACTGACCGTCCCCATTGAGTTAACACAGTAGGGACGATAGTCCACCTACAGTCTCCAATTAAGGACTTGTTGGGGACGGTTGTCTGATGACCGTCGCTAAAAATAGGCATTAGGGACGGTCATTGAGAAACCGTCGCTAGTTGTCGTCCCTAAATGGGGCAATTCCTGTAGTGTCACAAATTTTGTATTTCTCAATTTCTATGTAGAATTTTTATTTCACCATGTGCGCTGAAGGAACTTAAGGTGTAGTTGTAGGAATTGTCAGAAAAGGCTTTACACTAAGATTTCGCTCAATCAATATCAGTCCTTCTTTAACTAGAAGGATTGATTTATTTGCATGTGCATATGCTATAATAGTACCACATGAATTTATGGGTTTCACATTAGGGTTTGCTAGGGAACATGGGTGCATATGCGGTAGGGATTGCAAAACCATAAAATAGTATCACATGGAATACTCGCAAAATGTTAGGCGTAATTAGTCACAAGGGTAAATATTTACAACTTAATAACTTGACCTTAAGTATTTTGGGTTACTATCAAGGCAAGGTTTTAAAAGCCGAACCGAACCGGCCGGTTCAACCGGTTAAACCAAGAATCGGAAGAAAAACGGTCCAACCAGTCGATTTTTATTCAGAAACTAAAAACCAGTCAAACCTGGTCAAAACCCGGTTGGACTGCTTAAACTCGGTTGAACCAATTGCACCAAACCACCGGTTCAACCATCCATTTTGACAAAACATAAATTTTGATAATTTAATAAAATGAAAACTTTTAAAAATTATTCATAATTTAATCTCATTCTAACCTATAATATAGTACTCCTTTATCTCTTCTCCTTTCACGTGCGTCAATGACCCATTATCACCGCTCACTTCCTGTCATATAAGCATTGCCTCTCGTCTCACATATTACACGTGTTTGTCTACTTCCAACAACAACAAAGGAAGAATATGTCATAGTTATACAATGAGAAGAAATAAAATAAAAACACTTCTTATTAACTATAGTTTAAACAGTTTTAAAATTATTAATTTTATACATCACACACACATGAATTTTACAAAATAAGTTTATTATGCCCTTTGAGCTTTTCTAATAACATTTATATCCCTAACATTTAGATGTGTCTCTTGTGCTCCTATATTCTTAAAAAATCCACAATATTATTCTTATGTTGGTATAATATAGGAGCACACTTGTACTAATAAAATATCACTACTATCCATTTTGTAAAAATATATAGAGGTGCATAATTGTAAAAAAGGAGTATAAGTGTTATTGGAAAACTAGGAAGGACGCAAATATATAGATCCTTTAAAGATATGATGTAGTATTTTCATATTTATTTGTAAGATACTACCGATCTAACTCGGTTCAACCTGGTTAAACCATATGAACCAAACCAACAGTACAACGGTTCGGTCTTTTTCGATTTTTATGAACTGCTGACGTCATCACTGATTCGACCAATCGGTCCCATTGGTCCGACCATAAAAACCAAAAACTGATACTTGCCTGGTTTGATGTCCGGTTCGATTTCTAAAACCTTGATCAAGGGATATACTTGGGTAAAATCCATCAATTGTCAAGATCATTTTTTATAATGGATCATATTGATATAAAATCTTACAATTTGTATCAAAGCTAAGATTCTCTAATAATGAAAGGCCTACTTGAGGAGTGGAATTAACCCTATAAACTTTATGATAGAAAAGGCTATCAAGACTCAAGAGTATGCAACCACCACTATTACCACTGAAAATAGTTATGGTCGTATCGCAAAAAGGACAACGCAAACATGAGCAAAGAGGCTATAATGTCCAAAATGGTATCACACGAAATACTCATGAATGTTATGTGTGGTAAAAAAAGGTAAGGAAGGTTTATTAATTAACATCTTGGACTTAAGCTTTTTCATTTGTTGTCATCAACTCATTAGACTAATACAACAAGGACGATGTAAATATAAGTGACGGAGGTGGAGCAGGGTACGCATGGAGGAAAACATCTCGCTCGTGCTAATGGAGCTCACAATGGGATGCAAAGATGTTTAAGGGATGAGAGAACACAAGCTCGTGAGGTGAAGAGTGATAATAGTTAGTTATTGTAAGAGAAAGAGGAGAAGGAAGGGATTCCATTAGTAATTTAATGCACTGCCAAGGATAAATTTGAATTTCCCACTGCTTCTTTTTTATTTATTTGTGATAAGTTAAAAAATCCCAAGAATAGTGGCCTCATCAACAACCCTTTTAGTGAATAGGGTCCAATCTTACAAAGGATCATTTCCATCATAAAAAAATCAATGCCTACATTCATATTTTAGAACTTTTATAATTATGTCCTTGTAAACTTTTCCAAGAACAATTATATCTTTACTTATTTTACGGTCGCTTAATAAGACCTGCAAAACATGTGTATTTATACTTGTACCCTTCATTAACATTAATGACTCAAAGTCACTGGAAAATTGAATAAATTCGAGATAAAACTGATTATTACATGGACCCTTCCTCATTAGTAAGGATGGACTTCGATTGTGTGACAAGTGGGAGCTAAAAATGAGGCCTATTATACATTGTGGAAAGAAGGGCTATGGTGAAGGCTAAGGAGGATATTGTAGGGGAGGAGGAGATCGATGAAGAGAAGGCAAAGGTCGAGGAAGAATGAGAAGATGAGGCTTAAGGAGGATGAGGGATTTAGGATGGAGAATGTGGTTTATGGAATTGGAAGTTATTTTTCTAAAAAAAGAAGGGGTTACATAGAAATAGATGGGAGACGAGCAACAAGCTGCACTGCCAATCCCTTTTAGATGGCAAACCCAATTTTTCGGAACACAACATTCATAGATCTAGGAATCATAACATTGCTATGCATAATTTTTTGAACCCTCTTGAGGAGCTCAACATCTTCACTTGTCAAGAACTCAAATGTATCAAAACTAAAGGGGATGAATACAAGTTGATTGTCCATACAAGCCTTCTCATGCTTAGCCACTTTAGCTGAGGCAGCTTTTTGTACAGTGTATCCTACAACAAAATCACTCCTTATAGGACCCACCAAAGGAGAGACTCCAGCCAAATCAACACATGCATGTTTCCCTCCAGCACATCCAAATATTAAAATATCTACTGGTCTAATTATCGATCACCCTTCCTGTGGATTCGTCAGAAAATTCACAGGTGCTTTTTTCTTTGAAGCAACCCCTGCATGCCTGAGAACATCATAAAGGACATCCATGATAAAATCATGCCTATATTTAAAACCTGGCAGTTCACAACAATGAACGGCATGCCCTCCAAAGGCGTCAAAGCAGGATTTGTGACATACTGGACAAGCCTCATCTGCTGGAAATAGAGAAATTATGAGGCGATACTTGAGTACGATACTCAATGGGTGACATATGCATTGCAAGCCCCATAATAGGAATGGCAAGAATAAAATTTTGAGCATGATTAAGCTTAAGGGGAGGGTTAAGTAGGCTAAGAGGAACATGAGTGCAAAAGGATGTACGGGTTTAGGGAGAAGTCATGGATTAGGGAGGAAGGGGGAATTCAAGGGGTATGCATTGGTTGAACGGACAAGACGAGATTTACGAGGTGGTAGGATCTTGGGAAGGTGTAGGGCAGCGAAGAAGCACAAGTGTCCAACTGAGAGAAGGCCGAGAAGGAGGTAGTGAATGTGAAGAAACATATGTCTGGGAGAAGGAGGGGAGTTGGTCAAGAAAGTTGAGGACGAGGAAGGAATCGTCAATAATCATACCTCATGTTGTAGGTTGCACTCTTGTCGTGAGCTGCATAACGAGGTGGTCATTCAATGCTATAAAATGAGACTATAGTAATTTTTTCTTCATAATATGTCACCAAGCCATCCACTAAATATATAATGATGAATAATTCATTGTGAAATTATTTTAATATTTAAAATTAGCAACGAATGTCTTATATGTTATTATATGATTAGTGACGATCCATATAACAATGTTTAGCCTTTGTTATTTTGAAGATTTTTTACTAATCATCGCTAATTCTTAAGCTCAAAATTTAGCATGGATTTAGCTAAAATCAAGGTTTTAAAATCGGACCAGACATTAAACCGTCCAGTCTTCGGTTTGGTCAAACCGAGTTGAACCGTTAGTCCCAACCGGTCGGACTGGTGATGACGTCAGCATGACGTTATCATTCCTAACGACCCGAAAAAAATCAGACCAATCTTAATTTACTGGTCATACCGGTCGAACCTATTTTTTGAATCAATAAAATCGGATACATATGTGCAAGTATGTATTTATATATCAATGAAATAATCATTAGAAATTTCAAATCTTTAAATAGAATAACATGATTGCCTATTTCAAGTAAAACTCTACAAAGTTAGTCACATTTTCTAGAATTATATATAAAGATAATATTGTAATTATTTATTTATAGTTGCTTCTAGAAAATTACTCTTAGAAAGTATTATCACAACATATATTCCAAAAAAGAGAGGAACGTACCTTTTATATCGTAGAAGTTAATAAGAGCATACATGATAAAAAAACATATTATTTCATTTTTTTAAACCTTTATTTTTAAAAAAATTCCAAACCATCAAAATGTGGCAATCCGAGTCAAACTAGTCCGACCATTCTGCTCAACCCGATCCGATACATTTTTTTATTTTTTTTGAAATTAATCACAAAAAATCGGTCGAATCGACCGGATCAGGGTTGGTTCCCAGTCCAACCTGTCCGACCGATCATTCCGGTCTGTTTTTTAAACTCTGGCTAAAATTTTGAAAAAATAGCAACAAATAAGCGTGCCATATTGACCTTTGCTAATGATATAGCGATGAATTTGATATCCATCTTTAATTTCAAGTATAAAAAATCCTTTCACAATGAATAATACCATAATTCTATGGTTAACGATGGATGATTTCGTGTGGAGTTTTGAAAAAATATTACAATATCCCAATATTTTGTAGTGATTATTAAGAAGGATATCTGTAATATCACAATTTTATTTATATTGTGCGTGTGTAAAAAAAATAACGTGTAGTTTGAGATTGTCTTGTAAATACGTTTATTTTGTTTTTGTCATTGGATCTTTATTTCAATCGTTTTGAGTGATAGGAACACAATGACACAAAATTTGCATGGACACAAGTAAAAAAACTCATTATATTTTCCTTGGCATGTCTATAAAATGATAAATGGGTGATGAAGTCATATTACTTTGTGTTAAAAAAGACTA
The DNA here is from genome assembly GCA_037367405.1 of Ottelia alismoides. NCBI lineage: Eukaryota > Viridiplantae > Streptophyta > Magnoliopsida > Alismatales > Hydrocharitaceae > Ottelia > Ottelia alismoides. Next base: position 145,758 of record JAZKJV010003893.1, read on the forward strand.
CTCAATCACTGTGCCATTGAAATAAATGGCAAGAAATTATGTCGGGTTAAATGGGGGTGAACCCTGGGTCTAGCTAAAGGATTGCTCCCATCCTTATTTTTCCTTTATTTTTTATTTTTTTGAAAAATAAAAATATGTATATTTATCATTATATCCCTCTAACATGTCATTCAAATTTCATCAGAAACAGAAACTCCTATGCTCTCCATCTGAAGAGGGACAATTTCAGCAATTCTGAGACCGTTAAAATTTGGCAGTCTTGATGAATCCACATTTCGTCATTTTTATTCTATCATTTTGGCCTCAAAAATCCTGACAAATGCGTGTAAATACCATTAATTGCAGCATCTTAGCATACATGCATGTGCATATAAATAATGTATAAAATACTATTTTTAAAGCTAAAATTATAGGATAAATAAAAGAAAAAAAGAATAAAATATTGTAAATATTTTATGATCCGAAACCTCGAGACCTAGGCATCTAAATGAATAGGTCGACAAGGAATAAAGTAGGGGGAGATAAGGGCCGGAATACAATAAAAATACCTATTCATTTTATTTATTCTTTATACATTTTGGGACCTATTTTTGGTTCCACTTTTTATACTTCAAATAAAGAAATTTTGTACATGAAAGATGTAGATAATTAAATAAAGAAGAACACAATATTGATTTCACTCAAAAATAATATACAAATAAAAAGTTATGATCTAAATAAGATTCCAGAATCCCAACTTTCCAGACCTATATCTCTCAAATAAAAAGTCCAAATGCATCAAACTCACCTTTAATTGTATAGTTAAATAAGCTATTTAATGGCGGCGGGTTCGCATTTGGCGGACCTACGGTTTGAAAGTTGAGTTTTGGACCCCTATTGTATACTTGTACAGATTAAAATATTCATTTTATTATTTATTCATTATTTTCATAATTTTATATTTTTATAATTTAGTAAATATTATTTATAATATATATACATTAAAATCAGAATAAAAGTCTCAAGAAAATATAAAATAAAGTACTTGTATATAATACACCGAGGTATAATACCTATACACATACCTATATTATTAATACTTATATTTTATTAAGTGTACAAAATACTTCAGAAAAATAAAATAAAAATATTTTTAAATGTATAAAAATATTCTACAATTTTATAAAATAATAAACAAAATAAATAAAATTAAATATACAAAATAAAAATTAAATATTAAAATACATAGATATACATACCTATATGGGCCTAAAATGGTAACTTGTAATTATAAACCTCATAAAAATAATAAAAAATCATATTAAAATACCTTAGAAAATAACAAATATTTTTCATTTTATAACCTAAAATAATAAAATCATTTTCTATTTTTGAATGAATTAATAAAACTTTTTTCGGGGATTTTTCCTGGTTGGTCCACGTGGACCAACCAAGTGCCTCTGAGAGTTGACCGGCGGGTCAACTCTCTGACCCGCCCCATGTGCTCCTGTTAGAGTTGATTTTTGACTCCTATTCGCATTGTTTTCGAGGAGTCCTCTTGCACCAAATCGCCTCACTTCCTTCACGACTTTTATTCCTTGGGCAATGGTGATTCACGCCCTTAGCTTTCCTTGGGCGTTGAATCACAGATCCACCCCCGACACCTCGTTCTTCCTCGCCTGATCGTCAACCCTACTTAAACTACCCCTCCTCTTTCCTCTCGATTTGAACCCCATTTTGTCCAGTTCTTCTCCACCTTCTTTGCGCTACAGCTGGCTGGAGGTGACAGTTCCAGATCTAGCCAACCAGGGCGGAGTATCGACGCGGATTCGGGCGTGTTCCACCACCTCCGGCGAGCCCCGCCATCAAGGTCGTCCTTAGGTGAACCCCACTTTCGAGGTTATCCTTTTTCCCTTATTTTCTTGCACTTTATTGTTCGGCGTAGTCGTAGGAATCATCCCCTATCGTTCACAACACGATTCGTCCATCAGACCACCCTAATCGACCCTTCACCGGAGCTTGCTCCGGACACCCTTCGTTTTGTCGCTCCTCACCGCCACTCCACCACCGCGGGGTCCAGGCACTTTTCCCTGGACCCTCTCACGCTTTTCTGCAGGTCCTTGAAGCACAACTCGAGCATGGGGCTCGTTTTGATTGCTCGCAGGAGGTGCCTGGAGCCCCACAGCTCCGCTGCCACCTTGCGAGAGTCCGGCCACCGCCAGAGCCTTTTGGAGCCACCAGGAGCAAGAGGAGTACCATAGGAGGAGCCCAGGCCACCTTGCACCCTTCCAGACCGTCGGAGGGCCGAGATCTAGCTCGGGGAAGTTCACCCTCGCTGGTGTTCTTCCCTGTTCTTGGAGCTTTCCTCTCCGCCGTTAGATCAGGCCCTCGCTCCAGATCGCTCAGCCATCGTTGGATCGCGTCGCGCCATCACCGTCAGATCTTCATGTATTTTGAGTATTTTCCCTATTTTTATCAAAAAATTTAGGAAAAATCTGGAAAAATCACAAAACATTAGAAAAATACAAAATTCACAAAAATATTTTATTTCTTGTATTTTGAGTATTTTCCCTATTTTTATCTCTCTCTTATCTCTCTTGTATTATATATTCTATATAGTTTTATATATTTCTTAAAAGAAAAAGAAAATACAAAAATATAAAATGTAAAAAGAAATAGAAAATCAGAAAATTAAAAATCAAAATATAAAAATATAAAATCAAAAATTAAATAAAAAAATATAAAATTAAAAACCCACAAAAAAATAGCGTTGGTAGACACTTCATCACATTCATCTTTGTGCATCATTTTCATTGATCTATCTTGTTTGCTCCTTGAGTTTGACCTCTACACACTTACGCACTATACACATTTTTGTAGAGTTATAATAAATTTTGACTCCACATTTGCTTCTTATTGCTTGATACACATTGTGGGTTGATTGTTGACTTAGTCGGGATTTACCAAGGGTCGCCGCAGCGACCTTGTCTCCGCCTTGTGTGAGACATTTAGACCCTAGTATTTCATGATTAAATCAGGGATAGAAGTCTCGAATTAAGTCGAATTATGAATGACAGCATGATGACATATTGTGATCTTCATTCCAATAGATTTCATTTTAGAAAAATTAAAAATACATGAGAAAAGGAGTGAAAACATATAAGTTAGCTACACTCGGGGAACATATTCTTTATTCCTAATTATGTCACGATTTTTTAAAAGGCATTTATTATATCTCGTATTTGTCTTCGAGAAAAGGTAATTGTTATAGCAGTTAAAATCCTACTGTTTTTTCCCATGGTTGGAAGACCATATTTGTAGAATATTCTTTCTTGTTAAAGTTGCCCCTTGATTTGCATCGTCTTCTATCGTCAAAGGTTGCTTTTTATTAAATAAAAATAATCAATGGCAAAAAAGGAAGCGCCAAAATCGGCTGGGCCGAAGTGGGACCCACGACAAATATCGCCTTCCCATCGATCGACACCTCCACGTATTGTCCCCGAATAAATCCCAACCGTCCACGTCTTCCGCGCAGAGATCCACGTCTTGATTCTTCTCCGCACGGTCGTTCCCGCGCGCCGCGATACGTGCCCCTCATCCGTTTCCCCTCCCTTTATCCGACGGCTCCAATTGATTTCGCGCTTCCCCCTCCAAAGCCCATGAAAAGAACGCCCTCCCCTCCCTTCCCCACCCAAAGACTAAAGACGGAAAGTTCTCACCACTTCGCCGATGTGTGAGACTGTGAAGAGGTCCGATGAAGGAATCAAGATCGACTCCCCTGCAGACGACCCGCCCGCATCCTCCCTGGATCTCCCGCCGTCGGATCCGCATCCGACGGCGGCGGATATGGGGTGCGTGATCTACGGCGCGGCGAGCGTGATCGGGATGAGAAGAGAGATGGAGGACGCCGTGGCGGTGGAGCTGGGCTTCTGGGGGGATCACGACTTCTTCGGGGTTTACGACGGCCACGGGGGAAAGGAGGTGGCGGAGGCGTGCAGGGAGAGGATGCACGTGGTGGTAGCTGAGGCGGCCGAGAGGAGGAAGACGGTGATCGGCGCGGCGCGGGGAGGGGTGTGGTGGCGGGGGACGATGGAGGAGGGATTCGCGAAAGTCGACGAGGAGGTGGCGTGGGGCTCGGCCACAGGGAAGACGGTAGGGGCCACGGCGGTGGTGGCTGTGGTCGGCAAGGGGAGGATCGTCGTGGCGAATTGCGGGGATTCGAGGGCCGTGCTCTGCCGGGGAGGCGTGGCCGTGCCCCTCTCGTCCGATCACAAGGTTTAGCCTTTTCTTCTAATAATATTGATGGAAAACAATTTTTTTTGTATTTACACACGCTCATAAATAATAGGAAAAAATGAGGTTGTCCCTTGCGGGCAGTCAATATGGTTATTTCGTTTTATTTTTTGCACAAATTTTTTATTTTTTTGAAAATTTTCACTATGTACATTCATCTATATATATATATATATCTTATATGTCATTCGAATTTCGTCAGAAAAAGAGACTCGTACGACCTCTATCCAGACAGTAATTTTTTAACGATCACAGGATTTTTTAAATCAACCCTATTTGGATGAAGGTTGTACGAATCTCTGTTTCTGATGAAATTTGAATGACATATAGGAGATATATATATATGAATATACATGGTGAAATTTTTTAAAAAAATAAAAAAATGCGGAAAAAATGGAGTGGAACAGCCATGTTGGCTGCTCGCAAGGGGCAGCCCCATCGAACCTTAAATAATATATAATAATTATACGAAAGGTGATAGCCAAATGATTCACGTTACTGTGCCGTAGTCCCATAACGGGGTCTTTATTGTCCGTAGGCCCGTTCGGTTCGGGAATAAGCAGGAATAAGGATGGAGAATAAGGGTCTATTCTTTGTTCGGTTGGAGGATAGGAATAAGGAGAATAAGGTGAAATAAAGGTAGGTAAGGTGGGATAGGAATAAGAGTGAAATAAGATGGAATAATGAGGAATAGTCGTACCACTGGGAGCCGTGTCGTGTGGAGAATTGGCCCCTTATTCAAAGACTTATTCTCCAACCAAACAAGGCCGTAATGTGCACGGTTTGTTGTCTAAGATATTTTTCATGGAAGAAATTGCTCTCTGGCAGATGTCTATAGTTACTGTCGGATATGGGGTTTTTAATATCTTATTTCGGCATGTGATTTAGCACCTTCTAGCTTTTATTATTATTTATATATTATGTTGGTGTATGTTTGGTCATGTGTGACTCACGTTGGTGGTAGCCGGTAGGTACAAGCTATGCCGACATCACTTTGACGTTTTATATAAAATCTATTAAGTGGTTACTATACTTTTGTTTTAAGTATGATGAAAAAGATAGATTACAGTATGAGTAGCGTGTGCTTTTGGGCTTATGTTGTTAGAGGACTAATGCATGCAGCGTGACAAGACCTTCTATCGTCCGTTTCATGTGGATATCCCATATTTGGAATATCACTTCCAGGAGCGTGATAGTTGATGCAACCTGTTCAATTGAGTAATAAGAAACAAGATGCCATAATTGAGATTGATGGCTCATTTTTATTAAGTTGATTTTAAAGATAAGATAGTGCTATCTACTTGATTCAATCACAATATGACCACTTATCTGTTATAGCTAGTCCTAGGTGAAAGTAAAATATATTTTTTGACCAATATATTTTTAAGGAGTAATAAGGGCCAAAGCCCTTTGATTGGATGGTTGTTGTGAGGATAAAAGCTTGTCAGAAAACATACCAAAATCTCTGTAGATATTCCTATGAATCGAGAGTTTCTCTGAAGTTGAAATGAAGAAGCATTGTAATGGTTCGTCTGCCTCCATATGCATGCTGATTTTTACTTATTGCTCCTCTGCCTTTTAAATGCAATAGCATTCGAAATCATGTTTCTTGTAATGGTTGTAGCCTAATCGACCAGACGAGATGGAGCGAGTGGAAGCAGCTGGAGGAAGGGTCATCAACTGGGGTGGTTACCGTGTTTTAGGGGTCCTCGCAACTTCAAGATCCATAGGTATTTGTTCTGTTTTGGACAATTGCAGTTTGTTTTTGTTCTTCTTTTCAAGTTCTTGAACACATGAATTTCAGACAATGTTCTTCTCGGATGAAGTTGACGTGTTGGCACTAGCTGTTTTTGGCTTGTTCAAAATCCCAAGACTTCAAAATAAACAGGTCAAACTAGTAATTGTTATATTCATGATACGCAACACGGCAACCCCAGAACAGGTCATGCTGGATGTAATTAGATTCTGTTCCAGTTTACCAATTATCTGAATTGTTTTTAGTTGCTTCCATGTCTACATGAGGTTGATTCTGGATTAACATCTTCCAGTATGTGTTGTCGTGAAACGCCAGTATATAACATTGGGATTCTGGGCACCAGGTTAAGGATTTCCTGTACTTGATTTTACTTGCAAATTAATGATCTGGGTTTTGTTGCATGAGCTTCCAGGTGATCGGCATCTGAAGCCTTACGTGTCATCGCAACCGGAGGTCACTATTACCACCCGCACCGCCAGTGATGAGTTCCTGATCCTGGCCAGTGATGGCCTGTGGGACGTCGTCTCCAACAAGGTTGCTTGCAGCATCACGCGGCGATGCCTTGCAGGCCGCATGGTAGATATGCCTCCAGGTGGTGCTGCAGCTGCCCTGGCACTCACACAGCTTGCGATCTCCCGTGGGAGCCAGGATAACATAAGTGTCGTGGTGATCGTATTGAAAAGCCCGAAGGACGAGGCGAAGCTGCGCAAGGATGGAGGAGCTGCTGCATCCGATCTGTTAAGCTGACTGACAGGAAGGAAACCCATGGAGGTAATTGATATTGTCATGTAAAATTGATACAGGAAGAGCCCAAGATCTACCAACATGTAATCGAAATCTACCACCTTTTTTTGCAGTCCCCTTTTTTCTTGCTTTTGGGCATGTTCTATTTATACACTTCACCTTTAGATGAATTACATGATCTACTTAACGGAGAAGTGGGTAGTGAAGGTTTATACTGCTGTATAATTAACCTTATTTATTTATCTTGAGAATGGCAAAATATTAATGCGTGTTTCATGGACCTTTATGTGGTATTTATTTTTCTATAATCGAAGGATTGGATGAAAATCTCTGTGCTCAGTTCAATAGTATAATTAACTCATTTATGTGTTTTGATGTTTGGTTGATGGGTTTAGAGTTGGGAGGGTTTGTGTGATATGATTGTATTAAAATTTGAAATGGGTAATTATTATGATATGATTGTATTGAAATTTGAAAAAGCGGGTAGTTGTTGTGATGTAATTGTATTGAAGTTTGGAATAGTGAGTATAAGTTAAGTATTTTATATTTTTTAGATGATGTTATAATATATATTTTTTGATGGAAAGAAAGTGAGCCTCACTAATGGGTTAGAAATATGGGATTTGGGGGTAACCTGTCCACAGTAGAGGTAACCCCCAACCGAACTGGCACTCTTTAAAAGTAAAAAATACCATTATTCTTATATGGGATAATTACACCCATAACCCTGAGTAATTTGGTAATAACATTCAGAACCCTGTATAATCGCGAATTACATGAGAAACCTCGAATAGTCACTCCGTCTCAGACCCATAACCCTCCGTTAATTTAATACGTTAACTCAACCATATAAGTGAGTTAATCTAACCAATCTGCCCATGAACGGTTAGGATTAATCAAAATAAAAAAGAAAACAAATCATGCATGCAGACGGTGGGAGAGGGAGGTTGAGCGGATCGACCGTGGCGAGTGGTTCCAGTTGGAGCTCCATCGGCAGGGGGGTGCTGCGGTGATGGGGGGGACTCCATCGGCAGGGTGGCCCAGGTCGAGCAGTGGAGCAGGGAGGCTGTGAAGCTCGGGGGCCCTCGAGCAGGGAGCCGCGGGACTAGGGAGGCGGGCTGTCGAGCAGGGAGCCTGCGGTGCTCGTGTGGGGGGGGGGGAGGGGAGCAGGTCGGCATGCGGAGTGCCGAGGGGGTGGGGGCTTCATGCTCGGGGGGAGGGGGTTGGGGAAGAGGCTTCGTGCCCAACACAGGGGGGTTGGGTTTCGTGCTCGGGCAGGGGCTTCATGCCCAGGGGAGGGAGGCGGGGGAGAGGCTCCGTGCTCGGGCGGGCGGGAGGGGGGGTTCTGCGCGGGGGTGGGGGCTTCGTGCTTCGCGGGGCGGGGGGTGGGGGAGAGGCTTCATGCCCGACACGAGGGGGGAGCAGGTCGGCGGGCGCGGAGCGTCGAGGGGGGGGGGGTGCGTGCTCGGGGGGAGGGGCCTGGGGGAGAGGCTTCGTGCCCGACACAAGGGGGGAGGTTGGGTTTCGTGCTCGGGTAGGGGCTTCATGCCCAGGGGAGGGAGGGGGGAGAGGCTCCATGCTCGGGCGTGCGGGAGGGGGGGTTCTGCGCGAGGGCGGGGGCTTCGTGCTCTGCGAGGCGGGGGGTGGGGAAGAGGCTTCGTGCCCGACACGGGGGGGGGGGGGGGGGGGGGAGCATGTCGGCGGGCGCGGAGGGGGCTGGGGGAGAGGCTTCGTGCGCGACACAGGGGGGAGGTTGGGTTTCGTGCTCGGGCATGGGCTTCATGCCCAGGGGAGGGAGGCGGGGGAGAGGCTCCGTGCTCGGGCGGGCGGGAGGGGGGGGGGGGGTTTCTGCGCGGGGGCGGGGGCTTTGTGCTCTGCGGGGCGGGGGGTGGGGGAGAGGCTTCGTGCCCGACATGGGGGGGGGGGGGGAGGGGTTTCGTGCTCGGGAGATCGAGGGGGCGGCGGGCCGTGCTTTGCTTGCCGAGGGAGATCGACGGGGGCGATCTCTCAAGTGGGAGGAACCTGGGCACGGGGCTCGGGGGAGAACGGGGGCTGCTAGCAGGGGAGGCGATGCGGGGTTGCAGGAGGAGCTCGCAGCGGCATGCTTCGAGGGGGCGAGCGTGGGAGGAACTTGGGAATGGAGCTCGGGGGATGACGGGGGCTGCGAGCAGAGGTTGCAGGAGGAGCTCGGTAGCGACATGCTTGGATGGCATCTTATCGTAAATAAGAAAGAACCTTAAGGGTACTTTTGTCCTTTTTCAACGGAAACTGTCAAACATAACGGGTACTTAAACGGAACATAACACAGGGTTATGTCATGTAAGAGTTAAGCATTACTCAGGATTTCTCATGTAATTCGCGATTATACAGGGTTATGAATGTTATTGCCAAATTACTCAAGATTATGGGTGTAATTATCCCTTCTTATATTATCCCAAAGTTCATAAAGTGAATTAGGGTATGTTCATTTGCGCTTGTCCCCTCTACAGTATCGGCTTGTCACATAAACCAACATGATGGATAGGATTTGTCTCTTGTTAATTCTCCCTTGCAGCTATGCAAATATATTTTTATCTCTTACACCAATATAACTAACAAAACTAACTTATCTCAATTATCTTTCTTATCCAACCGAAAGGAGAATAACAATTAAGTGATATAACTATCACTTATCTCTTCTTATTCCTCAAAATTTCATCTATGAAAACGAACCGAAACGAGGGATACAACCCATTTATCTTTTATCCCTCCTTATCTTACCACGGAATGGAACCTAAGAAACCCCAGCTTATTATCTTGAATGTCTTGAAGGATAAATGATAATGAAGATATGTTAAAGTTAAAGAGGAGGTTAATGAATAAGCTCGTATAAGTGGTAGGTATGTTAAGGAGAAGAGTAGAACATGCTTGTATAGCCATGTATTATTGGCATTAAACTTTACTAGAGTTAGCTTAATTATTGTGTAACCTGTGCTTTCTAACTCTATTCTATTTCAAGAAAATAAAATTCTTATAAATGAAGTCAACTCCATCTCCAAGAATTAGAAATGAGAAAGAAGAAGAAAGATAATGTCAGAATCTAAAGAGCATTATTCTACCCGACCAAAAGTGATGTTGGTTAGCAACATCATACATTATAAATAAATAAATAATGCCACAATCCCTCTTCGCAAATCTCCATTGCAAAACTTAATCATATGATAACGTGTATGTTTCAATTTATGACGAGAACTTTACGATGACTGAATCTATGGTGGGAGGAGAGAGAATGGGATATTATACCTGACTTTATTCTCAGTCGGAAGTCTGCATCACTTTCGCACCTTCTACCATATGCAAAGAGCTTAAGTGTTTGAATCGTTATTGAGGAAAACTGACATGACAACTTGTTGGATTCGAGTTCGAATGGAGCCGTCGACAATCATACAAAATGCGTAAGCACAACTTGTCAAGTACTAAACTCCACTACTTATAACTCAATATCACGTTTCGTTAGTTTCTGATATGGGACTATTGTTTAGGTTGCTGTGTTACAAGCGCAGATCTCATGGAGGTCCTTGAGGCTATGGAGGTGGCAGTCTCATGGAGGTGGATGAGTGGCTCCTAGACCTTGAGACGATGGTAGTGAGGTTGTCGTTGAGGGGGTGAGGGGTTAAGGTTGGGGCGCAAGTTCACCAGGTGGAGGTTAGGGTAGAAACGAGGTCAAGACCATAAGATGACGTCATGGCGGTGATGTCAACCGTGAGGGGCATGCACTGTCATAGTAGGGCAACAATGGTGACTTGAACTTAGACGAGGCAAAGGTCACATAGTGAATGGCGATGCTATGGTAGTACCAATGAGCTCGCATGTCTAGCTCCCAAGATAGGGGAGTTCAATCACAATGGTAGCCTGCCACGGAGGTAATGCTAGGTGGCATCATGGAAGTTGTGCACTGAGAGAGGAGCACGAAGAAATCCTCCATTCCATATGGTGGTAGTAGTCGGTGCGATTTGGGATATCCCTTTGTGGTTGCTCAAATAGTCCTCGTGGAAGGGGGTGATGTTGTGACAAGAGGGATGGACGCCACTGTCATGGATATATGGGAGAGGTGTAGTGGTCGAAAGTCATTGGTGCGATGTTGTCAATGACAAAATGATCCCACGCTCTCGCTTGCGCCGCAATAGAGTAATCCTTGGAACATGAATTATTCTTGTAGAAGTGTACATTAGGAACTTCTCTTCCTTTTCGATCATGTTGCCATTCTAATCGACATGCAATACCAGGGAATCACCCCATGCCAATTGATGCACTGAGCTCCAATGCTGATGGCCTTATGGAGACTCCGAGAGCCATTGGATTCGACATGGGAGCATGCATCCAATAAAAGGGTGTTTCGCATCATGGGGGTTTCACATCATGGATGTGGTGCCATTGTGGCTTGGAGGAGGCACTACAAGAGGCAATGGGAGTGGGGTGAGGAAGAAGAATGGCATGAGTTTGTAATTCTAATAAATAAGAAGGGTAGATTTGACAAATTCCGTCCACTTTAAATGGACAAATGGATAAGAGTTAAACACAACGGTCGTAGTATAAAACTTAGCAACTTTGCATGGATCTGGAGTAAATATGAAGAAGACAAGGGTTGTAAGATGATTGACAAAGCTTACAGGGGTAGTAGTGTAAAAATCTCTATTATCAAATACTCAAGTATATATGATCCCAAAGGAAACATACCGTGAATAAGAAGCTGCAAGCTGCACCTGCACGTGCCGAGACCACATCCTCCTCGTGGTGGTCCGCGCCCGTTCCCGCGGACTTGTGGCGAGAGGTCAGATATTTGCAATGTTGAGGCCCGACTCAGGCACCCACGCCGCCTACGTCCTCCCCCACGCAACCACCACAGCCCCCTCTCCCCGTCTCTCTCAATATATACTTCACGGGGAGGGATAGAGAGGGAACTCCCAACCTCTGGTAATGGCCCTCTGCTGCGGCGTCGCCCTCTCCTCCGCCGCCCCTGACCAACCCCTCCTCCTCCCCTGCCGCCACATCCGCCCGCTCTTATCCCCGCGCCCCTGCTGGAGGTCCGCCGCCCGATCTCCTTCCGCGATCTCGTGCTCGAGTTCGGTCGCCGCCGGATCGCCCTTGGTGGAGGAGGAGGACCTCGACGTGGCACCGGTGGTCAAGTTCGATCCCTCCGATTTCGTCGTATTGGATCGCGTCAGTGTTGGCCTCTCCGGGAGAGTAAGCCGATTTTTTTCTGTTGCGAGAGCTCTGTAATTGAATTGGCGGTTTAATTTTTTTCCTTTGAGGTGTAGGCGGATGAGGTGATCTTCGAGGCGGTGGTGACGGCGCTCGAGAGGTGATTGTTTTATTTTGTTTTTGTGCTGTGTTATTATTTGACCATAGACGTACTCATAATGCGGTAAGAGTAAGACCATATATAACTTTACTGTAAAGTCGCCCCACGCGGACATAAAATATGTATCTGAAGGCATTGTTTGAACAGTAGCTCACAGTTCAATGGAAAGATGTCGGAATATGAGAATTTAAAAATTTCATGTATTGATGCAAGCTGATCCAGTACGGATTAAACACCGCTATCAGCTATGTTTGCATGGGATGATTTGGGTGGGAAGGGGTGGGTAAGAATGAAGATGGGAGAAAGGAAAGAAGAGGCTCATTATTTTGTCTTTTATATATCTGTTTTGCCTCCTTCACTCCATCCTTAGCAAAGAAAAAAACTAGATCATGGTTACATTGGTAAAAAAATCAGTCTTCCTTTTCTTTTATTGCATAATAATTAAACATATACTACAGTTTTTTTATTTCCTATCTCTCATATTCAGCAACATATATTGTAGTTTTGAGTACTCTTATCTTTGTCTCATGCCATTTTAGTCTCCTCACTTGATTTTTTCTCTCATTAAATCCTTGACTTGCATGTATATTTTAGTTTTTAGATTGACGAATCATTTCATTGTCAGCATTAGCTTCACATCCTTTTTCGTGTTTGTTTCATCGTCGAGGTTGTTTGTGAATGGTGCTTTAATTGGACATATTTAGGCAGTCATATACTTTAATTTGACCTGTAATTGCTCTAACAATTAGCGGCCATGCCTTAGTTGATAGCAAGGTAAGTAATATCGGTATCAGTATTGTATGGAGATGGCCATATCACTGATTTCGACCTGATTTAGTGAAGGAAATGGCCTTGGAAGGGCATATATCGCACCTGACAATATCGATATATCGTGATGTGGTTTACCATGGTTGATAGTAGGTTGTATTCCCCTGTAAGTGTCGATAGGTGGAGACTCACGATTGGATCGATGTGAGAAGCGGAGGTGCTGGCGGTATCATAAGCAATTTAAAGTGTAAAACACCAATGATTTACATACCAGATTTCGCGAAATTTCGGTTTTGACAAGGAACTGAAATTTCCAGCGAAATGGCAATATGAGGACAGTTTTCAGTCATTTCTTCACAAATGATGATCGATATGGGAGAAATGTCGTCAAAATTTCATCGAAGATGAAATATCGTGTTGACATGGTATCCATACGATATCCGAAACCGATTTTAAACCCTTGGATTTACCATGTTTCACCTTATAAATGAGGTGCATGTCTTAAGGAGGCATTATCTCTAGATGCCATACGGTCGTGTTGTACGGTCCATATACCCACTGTCCACTTGGTTACCGAAAGTCAGTTGCTCAAAAAAGTACAAGGACAAGGAGGTGCTAGGTGAGTAAGAAAAGTGTATTCTCCTTGGAGGTTCTAGCTTGCCACCCTTAAAGGTCTTCCTCTCCACGCTTTACGACATAGCAAAAACATCAACAAAGCCTTTTTCCACATTAAGTAGGCTGACTACATCGATTCTTTGCCTCCATTTAGATCTATCTTTGCTTATTCTCAGGCTTAGATCCAAAAAACTAATATCCATTCGTATAATCTCATTCCAACACTTCTTGGACCTTCCTCACCCTCTCTTAGCTAGCTCAATATCTCAAAAATCGCATCTCTCACCGGTGCATCGGTCGACCTTTTTGCAAATGGCCAAACCACCATAAGCAATTATCTCGCATCTTATCTTCGATCGGAGTTATACCAACTTTCCTTTGATTGTGTTATTCTGAATTCAATCTTTACGTGTGTGTCCACACATCCACCTTAGCATTTTCATTTCTACTACTGCCATTCGTTGCACATGTCCATGGTTCACAGGCTAACATTCATGTCCATCGAGCATAGCATGTCTCCCAGTTGCTTTGTAAAACTTTCTTTTGATTTTCAAAGGATTTCTCTTATCATAGAGAACAACTGAGGCTTTTAAGCAAACACTTTATGACATAAGAGGAGAGATAATAAGGAGATGTTAAAGGACATAATAATCAATACATTTTGATTTTGTACATGTTGGCCTTTTCAGCTTTGGTGGTTGGACAGTGTCCCCACATCATGCTTTGCCTTGCATAAAATATGTTCATCTGATGGTCTTCTGATGGCATGGGAATAAAAGTTGGCATGGTCAGCAAGGAAGTTGTCTATCGACCTTCCTTTTTCTGTATATTACATTTGTGCGCATTAGAATGTTTATGAGGTAGCTTTGTAGGAAGTGTGCTAGCTTTATTTGTGATAGGAGGCTATCGGCCAGAAAGGATATTGTGAGAAGGCATATCCTATAAATCAAGAATCCTAGATAGCTCACATGGCAATTCCTTAAACAAGGGGATCTAGGGCCTAATAGGAGATTGGCTCATTCTAAGAGTGATCATTTATGCCTTTTAGAGAGTCGTACGCCTTTCATGAGTGGAATTTTGTAGGTTTTAGATGCTAGTTAGCCTAAATTGATTTATGCTATGACAACTATCACTATTTATTGTCGATACATCATTTGACATATCCTTTCGACAAATAGGTATTGGTACCAATATATACCTCCCATTTATAAGATCTTGCCCAGTGTATTCGATGCATCATTCATATATCAAATCAAGGTTGCAAAAGTCGGTAGTTGGTATTCCATCGACCGGGTCACTGACTAAGGACTAATCAGCTGTTGTGCGACTAATCAGATTTGGTCGGAATGGGGCAGAGATGAAGACTTATGTTGCAAACTGATTCCAAGAATTTATGATGTCTATATGCAGGACCATCTGACGCAATACCCTTCCCCTCCCACCTCAACTTTCTGGAAGGTTACTTGTTGATGCCACAGTTTCCTGAGTTGTTCCGCTCGATCTTTACCTTTGATTTCTGTGTAGACAACTGGACTGATAATGGTCCTCTTGAGACCCGCTTTCCATGCCTCTTTGCCTGGTTGCAGATCGACATGCCTTGATAGCAGATTGTTGGGATAATGGTTCTTGGATGCCATCTTTTGTGTCCGACCTCTCTGATCAACAGGCAGCGGATCTTCTGGGTCTTCTTGATTCTATTCGTCATATGGATGGTCAAATGGTAGGGAGAGATTACTGGTTTTGTGAGGGGGGAGGGGGTCTTAGTCAAATGGGCATACAAAGTGATCGTCGTGCCTCCAGCTCCTTTGCCCAAATCTCTTATCCAAGATTGCAAACTTATCAGTTTCTCAATTACCAACTCAGATCATTGTTTTCATGTGGCTTTTGCGAAGGGGGACAGATCTTCACTAGAGATCGTTGCTCTGGATTTTTCTTGGGAAGTTCTAGTAGATGTCCGTTTTGTAATGGTGCATTGGAGGATATCAACCACATGTTCTTCACTTGTGTGAAGATCAAACCTGTCTGGTAGGAATTGGAGCTTGACTAGGTGTCGATCTACAATGCGAAGAAATGTTCTCCCAATGAGCTACTTCTCCCTTTGGCATTAATTTGAGCGATTTGGCTAGCGAGAAATGGGGTGATTTTGCTTGATCAGTTTTATTTTGAAAATATATTTTTTTATGCAAGGACTCTCCTTGAGTCATAGCTCCTGTAAGGTAACCATGCATTTTCTTCTTTATTTTTTTTATAATGATGCAGTAATGGGGCGGACGCCATGGAGTCTTCCCCCTTTTTTTGGCCTAAAAAATTATAGTTTGAATTTGGTGATGATGTTGTGCAGTCCCCTGTATAATGCGAAGGTGGTGCTTCGCCAACTCAAGACCGTGCAGGCACAGAGGAGGGGCAGACGGGCTCTGCAGGTATAGTGTCTCTGTATGTTGGGCAGTTAGTGATGCAAGATATTGTGGGTTTTGGTTATTTAAGTGGGGTTGTTGGATTTATATGAGACAGGTATTGAAGAGGCTTGCACGTAGGCAATTGTTGTATCATTCTTACACGATGCAAGTACATGGGTATGTCTTACTTCCCAGCCACGGAGACCGCAGATACTTTACTCTGGTGCATGGTGTAAGTAATTCAATAGAAAATATAATTTATATCTGACTGAATGCTCTATGCTCTGTTAACGGAACTGTGTCCAAACGCCTTGTAAATTTATTTTGAGTTTCTGGCTTGGCTCTGTTTCTCCAATTGCCATCTCAAATCAATTTATTACTTTTTAATTGTTCTTTCTGCTTTATTTTACGGAGCATGTCACTACTAACCATCTATTTAAAAAAAAACTTAAGAAGAGTTAAGCTTAACAGAAAGTCTTGGTTTTTTCCCATATGTAGTACCATGGTAGTTACTCCTTGAAACATTGGCTCCAACTCTCTGATTGGCTTCCAACACTTGAAACTACGTTAGCATTAGGCGAAGAATGGGTGAGGAGGATTGGAGATGATACTATTGGTGGTCCAGCTGTGACTCGTCAATTGCGACTCACTAGAATCTTGATGAGGGATCTTTTGATTGGTGTAAGCTTGTTTATTCCAGTAAAATATTCTCAACATTTTCCTCATTTCTCGTGACTCATTTCATACATAATCTCCCCTTCTGTTCTTTTTTTACCTAATCAGGTAAATTATTTGCACAGCCATGGCCTTGCTCACACCGAATTAAGGCTCGAAAATGTGCATATATGTCCAGTGGACAGACATGTAAAGGTAAGATGAGTCTCCGACTATTATGATCCTAGTTCTTCTACTTCAGATCCTTGAATTTTTACATATTGTTCAGAAATTGTATTGTCTCTATAAGTTAATGCACAATCTCTCCTATTATGCAAATTAAATAAAAGTATGATCCTAGTTTTTATTATGACATCACTCATTGCAACTGTGAACTCAACAACCGGATTTGTAGGAAGTTAGCTTTGGGCTAGACGAAATTCTTTCTTAAGCATATTTATCACCCATGCCTCAAGTATCACTTACATTTGTTCCTATTCTTATATTTTATCATGGAAGTAAAGGAGTGATAGTGAATATTAGTCATGTCCTAAATTTCTAATGTGTAGGTTGGTATTTTGGGAAATGCTGCGTTCCATGACAGCAACCTGGATGGCACAAAGGATTATGCAGGCAGACGCCAACTAATGATTGCATATGACATGAGGTAGATGTTAATCTAAAATGATCCTTTCAGTTTGTTTGAACTCACAAAGCATAATGTTTTTCCTTTGTTTTCAGATGTGTTGGTTTCATGATGGCCAAAATGGTGTTGCGTGAACTGCTAAACCCTAGAATCTTTGTGTTGTTCAAGTCTTTCTTGACTAAGGTGCTCCTTTTTACCTTTAATCCCAAATATTTTGATAGAATAATGTCTCCAAATAACAAATGATTTTACTACGTCACATAATTGATTTTTTTTGAAAGAAAAAAGGGCTTGCACCGTATATGTGTGTGCCTAAAAACTTCACCATTTATCACCAAGAGAAGTTATTACAATCCTAATGTATGTATACATATATCAGAATTACAAGTTCCAGCTCTCACTCAGCGCATTGGCATGTGCCAACACAGTCTCAACATAGAATCGATCATGCCTAAAGAGTAAGTCATTCCTTGCCTTCCAGAGTGCCCACACAACTGCCAAGATCCTCGATTTGTCCTTTTCCGTGCCACCCCAGTTCGCCCCAATGGAGGTCCAAAAGTTTGAGGCATTATCACTAGTCACAATGCTATTATCATAGGTGGTTCCATATCTCCTTAGCGCCACCACAACTGAAGAAAAGGTAATCCACATCCTCTGCATCATCCAAGCACCTACACATAATTGGTTTTGATTACAAGCATTGTTTTTAAAAACGCACCTCGAGGCGCTGAGGCGTACACTTCGAGACGTTTTTCAAAGAAAAACGCCTCAAGGCTATAGCCTCATTCAGCCTCAATGAGGCGTACGCCTCGAGGCATAAGCCTCGAGGCGCTGCCTCATGAATGGACTGTTTTTTTAATTTTTTTGTGCAATATTTTTTTCCTTTTCTTTTGGATTGTGAGCTTTTCATCTTTCTTAGACATGTATTTTCAAGTCTTTAAGCTCATGAATCACTGAAATGTATTTTTTGAATTTATTAATGTATTAAGCTTATTTTTACTATGTTATGCATGTTTTTTTATAAATCATCATGAACAAAAAATCGAGTCTTGAGTGCTTAAATCTAATACCTCTATTCTTTAGTATGAATCAAGCATACATGCTTTCTTTATTGAAATGTTTGGATGCAAGTCCTCTACTTTGATCTAAATTCTGAAAAGTATATTTTTGTAAACATGCCTCATCTTTTCTTCAATTCAATCAAGACTAAATTAATACACATCAAATCAAGCATGAACAAAGATGATCATAACATGCAATATTCAAGTATTTTATCCCCCAATCATTATGTTAGAGTAAAAAGTGATCACATATTCATTGCTTACTCTCTTATCGTTCTTGTAGACGTTTACGTTATGTTGTGATGTACCGTTGAGCATTTCTTATTTATCTTATGAACATCTATGTAATTTACCCAAGGGTTTTCTCTCTATATAAGAGACCCTAGGGCTCCATAGAATAATATAACAAAGTATTCTTGGTTCTCACATGGTATCAGAGCCAAAACCCTAATCTAGGGTTTTCTCCACCCGCCCCCACCCCTCCCCCGCCGCCGCCGCCGTCATCCACCACCCCCAGCCGCCGCCAGCCCTCCCGCCGGGTCCTCCTCCCGCCGCCTCTCACCAGGACCCCCCAGCCGCCGCCAGCCCTCCCGCCGGGCCCCCAGCCGCCGTCAGCCCTTCCGCCGGGCCCCTCCTCCCGCCGCCTCTCTCACGCCGGGGCTCCTCCAGCCTCCTCTAGTCGCCGCTGACCACACAGCCGCTTTTTGCGGCACCACTTCTTCGGTCGGCCTCGGTTCTCCAATTGGTTCAAGTGCATAACGTCTACATATGTACTTGAATCCACGAAGGTCTTTGTAGACACCATTTCTTCTGTCTATCAACCCTAGTTTTTCTTCTCCGGCAATATGTCAGAACAAAAAGTTGATATGCCCTCCATAGGTGCCTTTAAAGGTTCGACACCAGTCGTCAAAATGGATGGGACGAACTACGAACTGTGGGCTATGCAGTTCCTCAGTCTTATGAAGTCATGTGGTAAGAAGCATATTCTTACCGAAGATGAACTGCCGGAGAAGACGGGAATATATGCCTCATTGGAGGCAGATGACGCCTATGCTAAGGTCTGGCTGTCAGGGACACTCACGATGGAGATCGCCAACGACGTCCTTCATCAACCCACCGCCAAGGCGATGTGGGATATTCTGGCTACAACTTACTCTCAAGTGCGGAATGAGATGAAGATGCTGTAGTTGCAGCATGATATTTTTACCACGAAGCAAAATGGCCGGCCCCTTCATTCTCTATACACGTCCCTACGTGGGATGTTCGAGAAATTATACAGCACCATTCCGCTCACAGCCACCCCCGAGCAGCAGAAGACGTTTCGCAATGCCACTATGGTTGGAGTTCTACTCGCTGCCCTTGATCCGGAATACGAAGCAGCCCGGTCTCAGATCCTTGCCGATGCTACTATTCCTCCTATGGAGGAAGTCTACAGGAGGCTCAGTCGGATATCCGTTCCCTCTAGTGCCGCAACTCCATCTCCGTCAGCAATGGCGGTCTCTAGAGGACGGGGTAGTTCTTCTACCTTTCGTGGCCGTGGTGGTGGCGGACGTGGCCGAGGAGGTCGTGTGCGTCCCACATGCTCTTTTTGTCGACGTACTGGTCATACCGAGGATACATGCTATTCCAAGCATGGATTTCCTCTTTCTGCACGTGTAGCTGATCATGTTCAGGCTCCATCCACACCTACTTCAGATCACAGGTTCGAAAAGCTAGTGGCACGGCTTCGTGACATTATGCCACAGACATCATCAGAGGGTGTTGATACCCCTGACGTTGCGGCTTCTGCATCCGCTAGTACATTTGTTGCTGCCAGTACCACAGGTAGTACTTCTGCCTCTAGTCATAACCATGATCTCTCAGGTTGGATTGTTGACTCTGGAGCCACCCATCATCTCTGTCGTGATAGAGATAACTTGCAGTCCTACAGACCTATTCAGTCTGGCCGCTCCGTACTCATAGCTGATGGCACTCATTCTCCTGTTGTCGGTCAGGGGGAGACTGTTTTATTGCCCTCCATGCACTTACAGAATGTTCTACATGCACCAGAATTCTCTATGAATTTATTATCAATCAGTCAGATTACAAAAGATTTGCACTGTCGTGCTATATTTGACCCATCTTCTGTCGTTTTTCAGGACATACTAACGGGCAGGGTGATTGGCTGTGGTTCTGAGCACAATGACCTCTATCGTCTGGTACGACAATCCTATGCAGGCGTCTCATTACACTCTCAAGGATCCGTTTCTCCATATACATGGCACCTTCGCTTTGGTCACCTACCGCTGCAGAAACTGCGTCACCTCCTGCCTCATATATCTCCTTCTTCGTCATTTTGTTGTGAAGCATGTCAGTTAGGGAAGCATCATCGTTCGAGCTTTCCTCGTCGTCAAGGTCGGAGCAGTCGCTCCCCATTCGAGTTATTTCATATAGACATTTGGGGTCCGAGTCGTGTCCCAGATCATCAGGGGCACATGTTTTATCTTGTTGTAGTTGATGATTTCTCTCGTGTTTCTTGGACTTTTCTTCTTAAAAATAAATCTGAAGCAGGAAGTGTTATCCAAAATCTTATCAATGAAGTGCAGAATGCTTTTTCCTCTACTGTCAAATATGTGCGCACGGATAATGCATTGGAATTCTGCACTACTTCTCTTGCTCGGTTTCTTTCATCTAAAGGGATTATCCACCGAACAACATGTGCGTACACATCTCAACAAAATGGTGTTGCGGAACGAAAACATCGACACTTTCTTGACATTGCTCGCACATTACTTATTCAAAGTTGTGCACCATTAGCCTTTTGGGGGGATGCCATACTTACAGCATGCTATCTGGTCAATCGCATGCCATCTACCATTCTTGGGGAGAAGGCCCCTATCTCTGTTCTTTTTCCTGACAAGGACTTGTTTTCACTTACTCCTCGAGTCTTTGGGACAGTCGCTTTTGTTCATCGCTTATCTCCAGGACTTGACAAGCTCTCTCCTAGAGCTGTTAAGTGTGTTTTTGTGGGTTACTCCAGGACACAGAAAGGATATCGTTGCTATGATCCCATTTGTGGCAAGTTTTATGCCAGTGCTGATGTTACATTTTTTTGAATCAGTTATGTACTTCTCTCCTGCAGGTGACAGATTTGTCCTTCCACATCCACGGATCCTAATGTCTATGCACCCCTACCTCCAAGTCTGGGTCAATCTGAGTCCACCACACCACCACCATCCGTCCTACCACCACCACCACCACCACCACTCGTTCCATCATTTCCTAAATTTTACACAAGGCGGTCAGGGCCAGCTCAAGCTACACACCAACCATCCACCACGCCTTAGGTATGTTCTGATGTTATCACTAATGATGGGTTGGATAATGCACCGGTGCAGGAATTGTTGCTACAGTCGGAGGATCCGCCAATTAGTACTGTTACAGATTACCTTGATCGTCCTATTGCCCATAGGAAGCAGAAGAGACAATGTGCATCCTATCCGCTTGCCTCTCAGGTGTCCTTTCATCGTCTCACTGGTGATTTTGAGAGGTTTGCTGCAGCTGTCTCGTCGGTTGACATCCCGCGGACTTATCATATTTGCTGCAGCTTCGATTTTCTCTCTTCCTTTATCTTGCTTGAGACTATCGAATCATATTTGGACTCCTCATCATAGGTCATCGTCTGATGTGAGATTTCCCCATTGTTTTGGATCTCTCAACTCAATACCACTTAGATTGCCCTTTTTCACATTAGCTTTGACCTCCAATAATGAAAAGACATATTCATGGTAAGGAGATGGATTACTATCTTCATAAGAACAAAGTATATGAAAGGGCATATTCATGAACAAAGTATCCACCATGTGAGAATTCTTTTTTTTAAAGCAAAATATTGCTTTTGTGAGTGTTGAACCCATGACCTTTGGTTTACTTTACTCTATTTGCTAACCAACTCCATATGAGAATTCTTGTGTTGAATTTCAGTGATGACTTTCATGGATCACTTGTATTGAATTCAAGCATTGATGGTTTCTTGGGTCCAGCTGGACCTGAACCCTTGTATTGAATTTTAGACCCGAATCATTAAATTCAATATGCTAAATACTTGGTTTCACTGAACTCTAATTTTCAATTATATCCTTCATTTATTTGTTCATAGCCTATAATGTACCTTGATATATAAGTCAATTTGGGAATTCAGATTCATAGTTAACTGGATGATACATCATACGTGAGCGGTAAATGCTTGGTTTCTATTTGCATAAAAAGCAGCTGTGCATTGTTGTTCGATCACATGTCCAGAACCTGCATTGTTCTTTATCATATTATACATCCTCTACACACTCTATTAATTATAATAATGCACATGATGTTTTCTTGCTGCTAGCCATTTGTGTAGCTATAGTTGTGTTTTCCTATTTGCTTCCATAAAAAACTTTGCTTGTCTCTATTTTTTTTTGATGGCTCTGCTGGCGTTTCTAATAAAAAGCTGTCATGAGAGAATAAACTTGGTTGAGCCATATGTGTATATTTTCTGTTGGGTAAAAAGTAGTCGGATCTTTCAACATGGATTTGAGCAAAAATCCATACCCTACTTGAAGTGGGAGAAGGCTTTTTCAACATGGATTTGAGCAAAAATCCATATAGCCTACCCTACTTTAAGTGGGAGAAGGCTTCTTGTGTTGCTAGCCACCATGCTTGACAGAAGTATTCGTCTCTTTTGGACTCGTTTTTTGTGTCTTTAGAGTGCAATATTTTCATTTCTTCTATAGGATGTTTGCATTTATTTTCATGAAATAATATTCATTGACTATATTTCCCCTTATTTTGTTTATTGCTGTAGGGAGGTAGTCCAGCTTGTCTGCGTGAGTTTCTCCTGCCATTTTTATGCAGAAATTCTCCTTCTGGAAATCCTGGTCTACAAGTCAGTACCACCCCTAGATTGGTTTCTTATTGTGGAATGTCTTTCCTCTTACCCCCTTTTTCCTTTTCTGCAGATGATGGATAGAAATGGGGGCGCTGGTTGGAATCTCTTATCGTTGTTGCTTGCCAACAAACCGTCGGAAAGAGTTAGGTAAAAACTTGCTTCATTTTCCGATTTGACACATGATGCAGACGTTCTCGTTTTGTTTGTCAGTTTTTAGTCCAATGCCAATATTACCCCTAGCCACTCTTTGGTATGTCCAATAAAGTTAAAAAGGTGTGGCTAATCAACACATTGATAGGGCTGACTATTGGTTAACTCTGAAAAGTATTATTCATTTATTTTTTGTTTTTTAGGGTTCTGATTTATCCTAATATCACCAAAATTGTCAAAGCTCCATCGTGGTTTCTCCATGGTCTCCTTTTTAAATGACTTTAATTACCATGATCCAATAGAACTCATGATGCCATTAACTTTTCTTTTTGAAATTAAGCCCACCGATCTGTACATCTTTACTTTGTTTAAATTTCAAGTGGTACTTCTATTTAATTAGCTGATGACTATGTATAAAATATAAGAATATATGCATGAGATTTATTTTTTATTTTTTGAAAGAAAACGGTCTCCACCATATAGGTGTGTGCCCAAAAACTTCACCATTTATTACCTCAAATATCAGTACAGACCTAGTTTAGGCCATTAATAAAAGAAGGGAAAGAAGATACATGATTACAACAACCAACTCTCAGCAAGCGCCTTAGCATGTGCTACCATGTTTTCAGCATACACCCGCTCATGACAAAATATCACACCATTTCTAGCAATCCAGATCGCCCAGATCATCGCTACAAGTTCACCTCTTTCCTTCTCAGTGCCATTCAGTTCCCTCCCGATGGCTTCCCAAAAGCTCGACACCCCACAACATGTGTTGGTAGACTCCCCAACATGTTCCAGGCCTCCACACAGTCTCCACCTGGCACCCGCACGAAGGTTCACATTTGGAATAAAATGAGCGAACAGGTCCCAGTTAGAAGTCTGCTCCTCCTAAAGATTCTCATGAAGACCTTAACATGATTCGGAATTTTTCATTTCCAAATTCTCCTGTTATCTGCCTCACACCCACCAGGGTCGAAAGGTGTAGTTCCTTTTAGTGCGATGTAGGCCTTTCTCAACGAAAAACAACCATCACACCAGCTCCAGCAATCTCTCCCATCAGTTGGACTTGCAACGCTCTCAAGCTCCTCTAACATCATCATCAACTCCTTCAATCGTTGCTGCGAGAGCTCTGACCTAAACAACAGGAAAAAAAAGCATGTCCATCCCAAACCTCAGCCATCGAAGCTTTCCGATTTGTAGCCAAAGCCATCAGTCGTGAGAATCTTGTCCCCAAGACTCCACCCTCACTCCAATCATCCGTCCAGAAGCTGAAACCGTTTCCATTTCCTACCACAGGTCTCAGGTATGGGCGGATCTCTCGAGCCATACAATACAAGAATATATGTACAAGATATTTTTCTATTTAAAGTAATTAAAAAAGACAATTGAATAATCCCGAATAGTCGTCCGGATATTGTTTATTTGTTATTTAGTGACCCTCTGACTGAATATCGAATAATTATTTTTGCAACACTACATCTAAACTCTATTCTTGCTTCTTCAACATATTATATGTTAGAGAGCTTATTGCACGTTTATAGTTTGCATTCATTTATATGATGTCCACGCCATATATTGTTTGCACCCAATATGTGGCAGCAATGTCGCTTTTAGATTTTGGATGGACGATTAGCTGGAGGGAGGATCTTTATGTGATAAATAATAACAACAATAACAAAGCCTTTTCCCACATTAAGTAGGGTCGACTACATGGATTCTTTGCCTCCATTCATATCTATCTCAAGTCATTCTTGGGCTTAGATCCAAAAAACTAATATCCCTTCGGATAGTCTCATTCCAACACTTTTTGGGCCTCCCTTGACCTCTATTAATTGGCTCAACATCCCAAAACTCGCATATTCTAACTGGTGCATTGGCCGACCTCTTTTGTAAAGGGTCAAATCATCTTAAACGATTTTCTCCCATCTTACCCTCTATCATTTTTTTCTCTTAGCTTATACTTTTGTCCTCTCTTCTTCTGGCTTTGACATTAATCATTTTCACTTTAGCTTGATTGTCATTAACTTGTTTTTCTTGTTCCAATCTTGGAACCCCTATATTACAAGTTTCATACTACAAGAAAAATAATGTTTTTTATCATCACCCAAAATATGTACATTATGCATGGACTAATACATATTTCTATAATTATTAGTATCTTATATAATAAAAGAGAAACTCGTAGTCTGGGTTGGCACCTGTCTAGTTTCATCTTTAACCAAGGTCTGTTTAATATAAGGTATTCTAGCTTCATTATACATGTTCGTCTTTTTTATATTTATTTTAATGTACCCTAAAAGGTTAGCCTTTGCATGTAAAACTAATTATCCGAGCTTGTTATTTTCAAAACAAGTATTTCAACACTTCCCATTGGTTGTGCTTTTGTAGAGAATAAGAAGGCGAGTGTTGTAAACTACTGGTTAAACTATGGGGAATGGGCACCTATTTCTCTTTAGTGCTATCTAAATAACGGGTCCAAGATTACTCATGGTTGTTGGATGGTTTGTGTAAGGTAGATGGTCCCTCACATGGAAGTCGGTAGTCGGGATTCTGTCAATCAGGTCACTGACTAAGACTTAATTGGCTATTGGGCAACTAATCAGAGTCAGTCAGATACAATTAGTTTTCTATTTTATAATTATTTTAAATAAATAATTCAATTTATTATACATATAGTATCATATATTTACATGAATTTAGACATTTTCAACACTATCATAATAAAAAATAATTGAATTCCAATCTATCATGGAGAATCTTATATTTATTTTACTTTCAAAAAGTTCAATGTAGAACATATCCGTAAAAAAACTCAATAGATTATTGACTGATTAAAGTCAACTCTGTTGCCCCTTGGTTCCCGATCCGACTAACCAGATTCGACTAGTCGTTGATATAGTCAGTCGATTTTTGCAAACTCGATCATTGGATGTGGGGTGATGCAGATTTTAGTCAAGAAAAACATACAAGGTGATCTCTATATTTTGGATCCAGAGTAATGGATCTCTTGTCATGAAACTGATTTGTGGCAGACATACCCCATTGAGAGTGAAAATATTTATCTGGCTACTACAAAGATCCAAGGTGATGGTGGAGTATTTAGAGGACATCTATTCCTTTCAATGGATGTTACTTGCATATGTTGTTTGGACGAACATGAAGATGCATGAATTTTTCACCTTATGATTTTGCTTAAGAGGTTGGGAGGGAGGCAAAGGTTAATTGGGTGGATGCTTCTAGTGTCGCAAGTTTTTGGACATTTTTTATGCACATTCTAATTATCTTTTGCTGGTGAGTCTTTTTTGACCCAAGGTAGAAGACGAGATATTTTGCATTTCTTTAAGCCTTGTAATTGGCTAGGAATGCTATGATTTTTCAGATGCAAGTCTCTATGTTTCAAGCATTTTGATTTATAGAAGATTTTTTATAAGTTGGCTTTTTTAATTTTCTTTTTATGCCTCAATAATATACTTTATTGGTGAGGAGGGAAATGAGGGAGAACAGGGAGGAAAAGAGGGGAGAGCGGGGATGAGAAGATGGTTGAGAAGGGGAATGGCATTGTAGAGGATAACCAGAGGGCCACCATCAATGTGGGGAGCGAAAGCGACGAGCAGGACGATGTGGAGATTGAGGACATGGTTGGAGACGGGTCGTGGAGTAAGCCAAAGGGTCGGAAGCTATCGCCAAAGGCCGCAAGCGGGGAAAAGAAATGGTGCTTTCGTTGCAAACCGATCGAGCATCTCTCGTACGCATGCAAAGCAACCATGCAACTCTGCTTCTGTTGTGGTAGCCGGGTCACAAGCAATGTGAATGCATGACCTGGGGATCGTGGTTGAGGAAGATGACCCCGCAGATTTCGACTCTGATGAGAAGATGGTGGATCCTATGAAACATATGTCGGTGACAGGGCTCACAAATCTTATGCTGCGATTATCGAAAGGAGCGTCAACGGAAGATCCACGGATGGACCTTGTGGTGGGGGAGGATGTTGAAGAAGCTCCGACATGGGTCTGAGCTTGTGTAATTGTAGCAGAGGAAGGCACAAGTGTTGGACGCGAGTTGGATGCACGGAGTCCTGTTGTGTATCATAGGCATGTCTTCCGAGGGTGTCGAAGAAGCTCTGACATGGGTCCAAGCTTATGTAATTGTGGCGAAGGAAAGCACGTGTGTTTATGTGATTTGGTTGCATGGAGGCCTGCTGTGTATCATAGGCATGTCTTCCAGAGGGCGCTAAGGTAGTATACGTTAGTGCCCTGGACATGACCTTGCCACCGGAGTCGAGGGGCGCTATTACAGGGTGTGGCCACGCTTGAAAATTGAAATTTTGCGGGAAGCTTTGAGGAACGTCGAGGAGGTGGTGTAGCTTTGTAGCTTCGATCTTTGACCAGGGAAAGGTTCTGAGGTCGTGGTGGCGATGAGGGGGGGCACACCCTTCCTTTCCCTCTCGTACTTCTTTACGAATCAGAAAAAGCTCTGTTTCCATGTGCTTGACGCTGATGGAAGGGGGATCTAGGCCTGTGACGACTCTGGTGATCATTAGGGAAGTGGAGGGGGAGCATTCATTGGCAAGGAGCCCAAATGTCGCCCCTCGAGGAGTTGAGCTTCTGCTGCGTTACTTGGGTGTGCCTTGGTGACTTGGAGGATGTACGTCATTGAGTGTTTACGCATGATTGAGAAGTTGGAACAAAGGTTGGTTAACTGGAAATTTGTTTGTCTGTCTAGGGGTAGATCGGTGCTACTGTGATCGGTTCTTTCCACTATATCGATCTTCTTCCTATCTGCTCGTCTGTTGCCAGCGGGGGTTCGGAAAAGGCTCTAATCCATCATGAGACGCTTCTTTTGGTCATCGACTGGACAATCGCATGGCTTCCCTTTGGTGGATTGGAGGTCGTTTACTGTCTTCAAAGGGGACAGAGGACTTGGTGTGCGTAGTTTGGAAGAGATGAATAAGGCTTTGTTGAGCAAATGGGTTATCCGTATTTGGGGCGACTGTGACAACCTGGTCTGTGGGTTGGTTCAAATAATCTATGTCCTGATCTATCTTTTTCGAGCTCTGGGAGTATGACCTCTCACATATGTTTTTCTAAGAGGCATCTGCAGCGTGACACAAGAGATACAACCTTTTCTGGGATCAATTTTGAGGGACGACACTGGCTTCCGATTGGTGGATGATTGGAGTGAGGGTGGGGTTATGCAAGAGATGTTTACACAACTAAAGGCCTTGGCAGTTAACTTTGATTGCTCGGTGGAAGAGGCATGGATGAGCATTCTGTTTTTCCGCAGCTTAGATCAAAACATTGTGATCGACGTTTGGAGGAGCTCTTGGTACTTCTCTAGGAGCTGGAGGCGGTGGCTGGGCCATCCAACGACCATGACTGCTGGATATGGTGTGATGGATCCTTTGGGGTTGGGAAATCATATATGCCTTTGAAGGTTCCCCAGATGTTTGATCCTGAGGGGGTGCGTGACAGACTGTAGGAGAATTTAGAAGTGGAACGTTTCAGTTCATGTGAAGGTGTTCCTCTAGCTATTCAGGAGAGGAAGGCTGTTGACCAAGAACATATTCTCGCATTTTGTGGTGACGTAGGATTTAGCATGTCCTCGATTCTGGGTGAATGTGGAGGATGTTGATCACCTTTCCTTTGGTTGTGGGAGCTTCGTGGCGTCTTGGAACCTCTTCGGGAGTATTGTGACTACTACTGTCAGTGTCGCTAGTTTTCTGGAAATCAATTGGGGGGGGGGATGGAGTGGCACTGACAGGAAAGTTGAAGGTGCGTGGCTAGGATATGGGCTCTTCGTTGGCTCGAAATGGGGTGGTCTTTCGACAAGATCAGTTCTACAGGGAGAATGCGGCGATGCATTAAAAGTGCTAAAATGAGAGCTGGAACCTGTAATTTTTACTTACAATGTACATGTTTAGCTTTGTAATAATTGGTTGGTGATAAATGGTGAACTTTTTGGGCATATACCTATAAGGTGGAGGGCCTTTTTCTGTAAAGAAAGTACTTTATTTGTGAGTGTCGTCACATTCTAAAAGAATTAGTTACAATTATGTTGGAATGATGATAAACTCAACTAGTAAGCTAATAGCTAGACTCCATTTGGTTCTATTTTCTTGATAAAGTTTAAGATTTCACTAAGGGACTCCAAAGAAAGGAGTTAGAATGTTTTGTAGGTGATTGAGCAATTGGACATGGTAGAGGATGAGTGGTCGTTGACTCCATAAGAGGCAAGGAAGACATGTCATGAAGTTGTCGTCAGGGAGGAGATGAAGAATGAGATTTAGTGGAATAGAGATCTCATCAGTTGTGGTTGATAGTGGGGACATTAAAGCATGCTTCCGCCACATGAAGACTTCAGAGAGGTAGAGAAGGAACACCATCGATAGATTAATTGTATGTGAGGAGGAAGTGGAGAGAAATAAGGAGGTTGAGACAACTGTGGCTAGTTAGTATAGTGAGCTCATGACAAGATGCAGAGACGGGTTTGGTAGTGGTTTGTTAGGTCAGCTGGCATTTTTAACGATCAATAAGAAAATGTTAATGACAGAGGGGGTAAGAACCACCTTGGCATCTCTGAAGCACAATGACTCGTCAACACATGGGGCATTGTGCTGATTGACTAATTGGAAGAGACTAGTGAACGAGGAAGTGAGAAATGCCTTGCCATCTCTGAAGCATGGTTGATCACCTGGGTTGAAATGACTTTTTATATTGTTTTGCAAGTATTTATGGGGGACAATGTGGGCCAAGGTTCAGAAAGTCAGTATGCGGTATTTGTTTGGTCAGAGGGTCTGAAACGAGTAATCGGGTAGTTAGAAGTGTATGCAAATTATGTGGTTTATCTTAATTAGACATAATAAAAAATTATAGTAATAAATTCAAATATTAGATATTTATGATTCAAATATATGATTTAGCCTACACACATTTAGTAAAAATAAATTTGATTCACCATATGTATTTTATTGCAAGCCATACATATCAAGATAAAGAATATGTGGCACGATAAAGAACACGCCATATATATCAGGATAACGAATACAATAGTATCCCATTCCCCCAAGCCGCCCATGAGTCACTATAGTATTATACAAAATGCAAAAATAAGCAAGTAAAGAATTGCAATACTTATTTTCTTGTATAAAGAAAGCCTAATTAGATTACATTGTCCAAATATGTTATAAGTTGATATCTGGTTGATAAATTTTAACCAACTTTTGGGGATGCATTCTCCTTCCACTGGACATGAGATAACGTACTGTTAAGATAGTTACTATTTTTAGTATGTTCCTTTTATGTAATTTTCTATTTTCTGTTTCATCTTTTTGTAATTTGCCTAGTGGTTCTTCTCCTATATAAGAGAACCCTTGGGCCTCTCATAATGCATCTCAGTATGTTCTCATAACATGGTATCGGAGCGACGATCCTAGACCGAAGTGACCGTATCCATCCCTATCACCTCCCTAACCCTAACCCTAACCCTTCTTTCCTCGACACCTGCGCCACCCCCCCTCCTCACGCGCCCCTTGTGTCACGCACCCCCCCCGTGTCACGCCCCCCCTGCGCCTCACGCGCCCCCTGCGTCACGCCCCCCCTGCGCCCTACGTCGCCCCCTGCGTCATGCGCCCCACGTCGCCCCCATGCCGCCCCCGTGCCCCACGTCGGCCCCCTGCACCACACGCCCGTGCCTCGGCAAGGCCTCGTCGCCTAGGTCGCCCCTGCGCGCCCTCGGGTCCTCTGTGTCGCCCTGCGCCCCTGTGCGCCCAGATCGCCCTCCCGCGTGCCCCCATGTCTCTGAAGTCCAGATCGCCCTCAGGTCTCTGAAGTCCAGATCGCCCCCAGGTTCCGCACGCCCCCAGGTCTCCCTCCCGCGCTCAAGTCATCCCCTGGCGCCCAGATCGTCCTCCGCCATTCTTCGTGCGTCCAGGCCTCTGAAGTCCCGCCCGCACAGGCCCTTCGTGCCTTGAAGTCCCGCACATCCTGGAGTCCCACGCGTAATCCCGCGTGCAGAGGCTCTTCGTTCCATGTTTTTTTATGTTCATGTTGTGTCTTTGCTGTCGTGAGTCGGCCCTTTCACGAAAATTCTACGCTGGAGAATGTGACTTCGGATCTTTAAGTCACGCTTTCTTGCAAGCAACAAGGAATGTTTCTGCAGACTCGATTATATCGATCTACTCTCCGGACGAATTCTGTTATTTGGCTATCTTACAACATATCAGACAACAAGGGTGACATCTTCTCGTCCGGAAGCTTCAAAGGTCTGGCTCCCATCGTTAAGATGAATGGGACCAACTATAAGTTGTGGTCCATGCAATTTCTCACCCTCATGCAATGCAACAACAAGGAGCACATCCTGACAGATCCAGAACCAACGGACAAGGCCGGGACAAATGCTTCTTGGAAGCAAGATGATGCATATGCATGTGTTTGGCTTTGTGGGACTCTTTCTACGGAGATAGCCAATGATATTCTAACTCAGCCCACTGCCAAGGCAATGTGGGACACTTTGGCATCCTCCTATGCACAAGCGAAGAATGAGGCCAAGATCCTTCAACTGCAGTTTGATATCTACAACCCCAAACAGAATGGTCGCCCCTTGCATGTTTACTACTCTTCGTTGCGTGGCATGTTTGAAAAACTTCATAGCTACATGCCCATTACGACATCTACTGAGGAGCAAAAGATATACAGGAACTCCACGATGGTTGGAGTCTTTATGGCTGGACTTGATACAGGATATGATGTTGCACGTACTCATCTTCTTACTGGAGCAACCATTCTCCCTATAGAGGAGGCCTATAGTCGTCTCAGCCGGCTTATCATGTCTTCGACAACCACGTCTTCACACTCCTCAGCGATGGCCGCGTCTCGTGGTCGAGGTGGGGCGATCCATTCAGAGGATGCACACCTCGAGGAAGAGGCAGTGGGCGCCAACGTGGTCCATGCACCTATTGCCGCAAGCTTGGACATAGAGAGGATACATGCTATCAGAAGCATGGATATCCTGTTTCTGGTCGAGCAGCAGAGCATATTGTGTCTTCAGGGACTTCAGCTCCCCAAGCCGATCCTCGCCTAGAT
Organism: Ottelia alismoides; assembly: GCA_037367405.1. Classification (NCBI taxonomy): domain Eukaryota; kingdom Viridiplantae; phylum Streptophyta; class Magnoliopsida; order Alismatales; family Hydrocharitaceae; genus Ottelia; species Ottelia alismoides. The sequence continues at coordinate 178,150 of JAZKJV010003893.1, forward strand.
GATATTGTCTCCTGTATTTGAGAGATCATGTCTCCTGGTGCTGACATCACAGATATCGCTGCAACAGCCAAAGCCTCTTCAAGCTCCTCATGTATCACCTATGCCTTTATTGGTAATACGAATGCAGACATGACAGAGTGGATTATGGACTCTGGTGCTTCTCACCACTTGTGTGGAGACAGAACACAACTGAATTCCTACAGGGCTATACCACCCGGCAGATGGGTTGTCATTGCTAGTGATGACCACTTACCTGTTACAGGACAGGGGGATGTGCAGCTGACACCGTCCATGCATCTGAAAAATGTTTTATATGCTTCTGCGTTTCAAATGAATTTACTTTCTATTAGTCAGATCACTAAGGATCTGCATTGTCGTGCCATCTTTGACCCTTCATCTCTTGTGTTTCAGGACATACTCACAGGCAGGGTGATAAGTGATTGAATGTGGACGTGAGCAACGGGGACTCTACAGACTGGTCCAACCTCCTCATGCTAGTGTATCTATTATACCTACTGGACCTGTCTCTCCTTATCTGTGACACCTTAGGTTTGGACATCTTCCTCTGCAAAAATTATGTCATGTTCTCCCTTAGATTTCTACGAGATCCTCCTTTCAGTGTGAGACATGTCAACTTGGGAAGCATCACCGTTCCTCTTTTTCATCCCGTCAGAGTCAGAGCAGTTCTCAACTATTTGAGCTCCATCATTTAGACATCTGGGGTCCTAGTCGTGTTCCTGATATCCAAGGACACCGTTTTTATCTTGTACCTGTCGATTTTTCTAGACTTTCTTGGATCTTCTTATTGAAGAATAAGTCCGAGTCTGGATCCGTTATCAAGTATTTTATTAATGAAATAAAGAATATTTTTCTGCAAATGTCAAATATATCCGTTCTGATAATGCCTTGGAATTTTGCACCTTACATCTTTCTGAGTTCCTTAGACCCCATGTCATTGTTCACCAGACCTCATGTGTCTACACTTCCAGCAAAATGGTGTTGCCGAGCGCAAACACCGTCACTTACTTGATGTGACCAGAACATTACTGATACAGAGCCGTGCTCCTCATACTTACTAGGGTGATGCTGTCCTTTTTGCTTGTTATTTGATAAATCGTATGCCCTCGTCCGTATTAGGAGAGAAGATTCCTTACTCGATTGCGTTTCCCGAGAAGGATCTCTTCTCTCTTACATCTCATGTATTTGGATCTGTTGCCTTTGTTCATGATGTCTCTCCAGGGTATGACAAGCTCTCTCCTAAAGCTGTCAAGTGTGTATTTGTCGGCTACTCTCGTACCCAAAAAGGGTATCACTGCTTTGATCCCCTAAGTCAGAAATATTTTGTTAGTGCTGATGTTACTTTCTTTGATTCAGTCATGTATTTTTCTCCTACAGGTGACAGACTTTACTCCATCTGACTCTGATAATGAAATATACATGTCACCATCTCCTGCAATTGGTCCTTCACCTTCACCTACTCCACCACCACCTCCTCCTCCTCCACCACCACCACCTCCTCCATTGGTTCAGTTCTTGTCTCGTGTTTTTCCTCGCAGACCTTGTTCTGATCGTCATGCTCACAAGCCTTGCCCATCATCCAGCACGCCTCAGGTATGTAATGAGCATATTGTTTCTACTGATGGCACTACTGAATTGACTGTACAACAGGATTCTAGACATGAGGAGAAGGTACCCTCTCAAGAGGGAAATATACAGGCCCAGGACTTGACAAATGATCTTGACATGTCGATTGCTCTACGAAAGCAGAAACGGGCATGTGCTACTTACCCTCTTGCAACCCAGATTTCTTTGAGCAAGTTGTCAGAGGATTTCAGGAGATTTACGTTAGCACTATCAGCTGTACAGATACCATATACGTATCAGGAGGCTCTCAAAGATAGTCAGTGGAGGTTAGCCATGGAGGAGGAATGGCTGCGTTACAGTCACGTGGCACGTGGAGCCTTGTTTCTGCTCCTGTCGATATACCAGTTGTGGGATGCAAATGGATGTTTACTGTGAAACACCGTGCAGATGGAAGGGTGGATCGCTACAAAGCGAGACTTGTGGCACGAGGGTTCACCCAGACATATGAGGTGGACTATCATGATACTTTCTCCCAGTCGCCAGACATTCTACTCTACGGATTCTCCTTGCTGTTGTTGTGACACGAGATTGACCTCTTTACAAGCTTGATGTGAAGAATGCATTCCTCTACGGTGACCTACAGGAGGAGCTCTACATGCAGCAACCACCAGGGTTTGCTTCTGAGGGGGAGTATCAGAAGGTTTTCAGGTTACACAAGGCTATCTATGGCCTCAAGCAGAGTCCAAGAGCATGGTTCCAAAAGCTCTCAGACTTGATCGAACAACAGGGATTTGTAAGATCAACTGTTGATCACTCCTTGTTCATACAGAAGACTCAGAGAGGTATTATAATCATTCTTGTGTATGTTGATGACATTATTATTACAAGAGATGACGAGAAGGTATTTAGGGTGCCAGTGCTTTCCTAGGACAGCAGTTCGTGACCAAGGACCTTGGACATTTAGGTTACTTCCTTAGAATAGAGTTTGCGAAGAATCAACGGGTCTTGTAATGACCCAGAGAAAGTATGTTATAGATCTTCTTTCAGAGACAGGCATGGCTGATTGCAGACCTGCCACCACTCCGCTTGACCCAAACATGAAGTTCTATGATGATGATACTGAGGAGGTTGATGTTGGAGTATTTGGTAGTGCACCTATTGAGTTGTAGCAGGGTAAATGGATCCTGGAGAAGATCCATTTACCCCATCCTGTGTTTAGTCCCATACCGCCCAATGGTGGGACTTGGAGGCTCTGGGAAGGCTATATAAGGAGCCCCAGACCTCTTGTACTCATTGAGAAAGTGAATAGAAAAACACGCCCCTTTAGAGGGCTTCTCCCGTGGTTTCATCCCGCTCCTCACGGAGTAGGGTTCCACGTTAAAATCCCGTGTTCTTATTTTGTTCTTTATCTTTTCCATGTTCGCTTCCGCATTCTTCATATTTTATAACATGGTATCAGAGCGGGTCGATTCTCGAGGATTTTATCATGTTCTTCGATTATATTTTGTGATCGATTTGAGAATCGTTTCTATTTCGGTTATTGTTGAAGATTATATGTTCAAATATCTTTTGGCCAAGATCTGTCCTGTTCTTCATTAAGAAAAGTAGGGTTTCTATTGGAACCCTAGTTCTGCCGAGGAGTACCGCCGCATGGCACGGCGGCTCCCAAAGCACCCGGCGGCCCCAAAGCCACGCGCGTCTTCAGATCTGGTGACCCAGACGCATCGCAGAAGCCCCAGTTTCATGCCCCTTCTTCTGGCGGTCTCGTATTCCCTAGTCTCGGCAAAGGAGCCGCAAGCGGCAACTCCTCATCAGCCCGCTGGCGGTGCCGCTCTTCAATCAGTCCAGGCCCAGGCGGCAGATGGCACCTCCACGCGGCCTCCCATCGCCGCTTCCAGCGACGCTCCCTCGACTCCAGGCCTTGCGCGGTCCCAGGCTCGCACAGGCGGTGTGCTCCGGTCATCTTGATCCCAGGCGGCGCGCCAGATCCCCTCGCCTTCATCTCCCAGCGGCTACAAGCTCGTGGCGGCACCCGTTTCCCAGTCACGCGCAGCCCCAGACGGCAGGCGTGACCCCCACGCGCTCCTTCATTGGCGGCGGCAGCCGCGATATCCAGCAAACGTCCCACCACTGTGCTCCAAGATCCATGGCGGCGTTCCCCCTCCCCCGCCGACCCCTGCGCACGATGCTCCAAGATCCATGGCGCGCGCCCAGTCCCAAGCGCTCAGTCCCGCGCGCTCCGATACCGCCGCAGATCCACACCAGAGAAATCAGACCGGCGGCTTCGCCGCTCTCGCTCCTTCAGGTCGCGCAACAGGGGGGCGACACCTCCTCCGAGATGGCCCAGACGGGCCAATCCTCCATTTCTCCAGCGCTGGCGGCGCATAACCCCGATGGGGGCAGGCGGCGTTCTTTTCTTTTCTGGGTTCCCACGATGGAACCCTAAGGCCGATGGCCTATTTATTTAAGAAAAAAGAGGCGTTCTGTTGTTATGGAACCACATGGGCGGATGATGTAAAAAAAAAGAAAAGAAGGGGCCGTCCGATGGGGTCTTTTGCTTGTGAGTCCAAGTGGGCTCCAATAAAAAAAATAAGAGAGGGGAAATTGAGGGAAAGCCTGCCGTTGAAAAAAAAAGAGGGAGAAAGGGTCCAAGTGGGTCATGTTAAAAAAAAGGATGCGTGCATTTAAAAAAAAAGGCCGCACGCAATTCAAAAAAAATGATGCAAAGCCGTAAAAAAAAGGAGGTTGAACGGCTTATGTTAAAAAAATCATGGCGGCTATTAAAAAAATGTCAAAGCCGCAAGTTTCATGTTCTTGTTGTTTACCCCTTATTTATCTTGTCTTCTCCCAACTTTGTCAATGTTCATGTTCCGCCAAGTATGGGAGAAAGGGAGAGTATATGTAGAGTTATTCGGCATCATCACTCTGACGATTCAGATTCCAGTTGCAGTTCCGGTTCAGAGATAGATTTCAAATGCCCAGTCAGTTTCAGACTCTATAAAGACAGTTTTTAGATGAAGATTATCCATGCGCAAGATTCGGACTCGAAGTTTAGATTCCGAGTCCACAGGTGTGATGCGCAGATGTTCAGACTCAACAGATTGGTCAGAGTCCAAGTTCGGGGCACTCCAAGATGAGAGGCCCAGCTTCGAGATCTCCAGAGAGAGACTCCAGTTTCAGACACGCACAAGTGTGCGGTCAATTTCAGATGAGCATATGTTGCCATCATTGTCAAAGGTCCCCATCATTCTTCTTGTTGTCAGGCCAGAGTTTTCATGTGAGCCATAGGGACTCCAGAGCAGAGAACCATTCCTTTGAGGGCAAGAGTTTTCATGTGGTATCATAGGTGCACCAGAGCAGTGCACCATTCTCTGAGCTAGATGGGAGAGACCCAGTTCTCCGACGAGGAGACTTCATACGCAAGTTCAGACTCGATGGTCATGTTCCGAGTCTTCAGTTGACTCACACTCTAGCCCGTTCGTCCTCCTCACCTGCACAGCGTGAGAAGCAACGTCCTCGACAGCAGCAGTTGTGCGCGTTGGGTTGATATTGTCCGTAGTGTCCTGTAGCGTTGAGTTGAGTTTATTTCTGTTTGTCCAAGCTGAGCATTGCATGCTCCAGCTTGAGGGGGAGTGTTGGAGTATTTGGTAGTGCACCTATTGATTTGTAGCTGGGTAAATGGATCCTGGAGAAGATCCATTTACCCCATCCCGTGTTTAGTCCCATACCGCCCAATGGTGGGACTTGGAGGCTCTGGGAAGGCTATATAAGGAGCCCCAGACCTCCTGTACTCATTGAGAAAGTGAATAGAAAAACACGCCCCTTTAGAGGGCTTCTCCCGTGGTTTCATCCCGCTCCTCACGGAGTAGGGTTCCACGTTAAAATCCCGCGTTCTTATTTTGTTCTTTATCTTTTCCATGTTCGCTTCCGCATTCTTCATATTTTATAACAGTTGACAAGAGAAGGTAGAGAGAGTTTGTTGGCAGGCTACTATATGTAACTATTACCAGGCCTGTCATAGCATTTGCAGTGAGCAAAGTGAGCCAGTTTATGGAGCAACGCAGACATGCACATATGGATGCATTCCATATGATTCTATGATACTTGAAGAATTCACCTGGTACTGGACTTCTTTTCAGCAGAGGCACATCTCTCTCAGTGACAACATGCGCAGATGCAGATTATGCTGAGTGTCCAAGGGATAGAAAGTCTACGTCTGGATTTGCTGGGTTTATAGGGAATTCTCTTGTTTCATGGAAGAGTAAGAAGCAGACCGTAGTTGCTAGATCGAGTGTTGAATCGGAATAATGGGCCATGGCACAGGCTAGTACAGAGATGATGTGGGTCAGATCCGTTCTCACTGACCTGACTTTAGAAGTGCCTCTTCCCATGCACCTCCAATGTGATAATCAAGCCTCTATCTTCATTGCAAATAACCCAGCCTTTCATGAGGACGAAGCACATAGAGGTGGATTGTCACTACACTCGTGACATGATACAGAAGGGTATTATCACTACTATGCATGTCAGCTCTGCAGATCAGACAACAGATATACTTAAAAAGGCTCTAGCGAGAGGACCTTATCAGAGATGTTATTCCAAGCTGAGTCTGATTAACATCTATGCTCCAGCTTGAGGGGGAGTGTTAAGATAGTTACTATTTTTAGTATGTTCCTCTATGTAATTTTCTATTTTCTGTTTTATCTTTTCATAATTTGTCCAATGGTTCTTCTCCTATATAAGAGAACCCTTGGGCCTCTGATAATGCATCCCAGTATGTTCTCATAACACGTACCAATTATCCCTAAAATGATTAAGATTCAATATCAAACACATTTGATTTCTATTATTAGAAAAACAAGATGTCTGCACCGAAGGTAGAAACCCTTTACAAGGGGATAATAAGAACACACGGGGAAGATACTAATGTCACAAGTGGAGCAGAACACACTAGTGCTGATCAAAGAAGTCTAACATGAGATAATAGCAATGTAGTGACGGGTAGGGAGAGCGCAACACGGAGAGAGGGAAAAACAAAACAAGCGAGCGGTTGGAGAGAAGGAGCAACGGCAAAGCAAGTCGGAGAAAACCGGAGTAAGATGGACGATAGTTCGGTTGGGGGTTTACTCGAAGTGGGGGGAAAGAGTTTATAGTCGGGTGAATCAGGTGTCTATTGGGTTGGGTTCCATGTTTAAGTTACAACTATGCATCTACATATGCGAATTACTCAGTCACATATGCGCTTTTACTGCATACTGAGTGAATATGGCCCGTGCAATGCATTGAGGCCTCTGAGTTTGCATAACCGCTGGGATCGTCGGGATCAACTTTCGGAACATTGATGTGGGCATTGATGTGATGTAGGTGGTAAGAAGTTCGCCTTGCAGAATTTTGATCTGAGAAGCTTAACAAAATTTCCCTCTTCTACTATCGAAGAGGGACTCTCCTGAGCAGGTTGGCAAGGCATACTGTTGATATGATATGATCTTTATGATTTTTCCATGATATAGTGTCACTCGAGGGTTCTGATTGACAATTGAGGCTATTTATACTTAGTGTGGCCATCATGCTATATCTAAGATTCGCATTTTCCATGGCTTTTCATAGGTACTATTCGAGTACTTTTAAGGTGTTGCAACCTTGAACTCTGAAGCACGCGATTCGAGTGATTGATATCCATTTCCATTCACCTTGAATTCTAGAACATGAGATTTACCCCTTGGCTCAAATGTCAGATTGCTTTGTCAAATGACATCCACTTGATTATCACAAAGACATTGAAATTATGATTATAGAGGATTTTGAATATCTTGGAAAATCGAGTTCATTCTTCCTTAAAGTCAGGTAAATCCTTATTGGATAATTTTGCGTTAGCAATGGAATTGGTGGTAGGCTAGGAGGGGGAGGATGTGGATGAGTTCTTGTGGAAGATGGATTTGGAGGATGTGGATGAGTTCTTGTGGAAGGTGGATTTTCTCTAGAGTACAATGTTCCCCCTTTCCTTTATTGGCTTGGATGAAGAAGTATGTTATGGCAATGCCCTTTTAATTCATGGTAAACTGTAGGTCGAATGTCGGGTGAGTTCAACCTATTAACACGTGAGATAAGGGTATCTGGTAGCTCAAATGTTGTTCTTTATGGCCACATATGTGTTGGCATTAGCCACGTCACAGGCTTGTTTCTTGATTTCATGCAAAAATGGGAGGGTGTTGTGTGGGGTCCATTGCTTCTGTATGCGGATGACGCGATATGTTTTGTGCATTGGGTGACATAGTGAACAACCTTGGACGTTGGTGGAGATCTTTGAGGTGGCATTGAATTTGCGAAATAATGATTAGAAGTTTGCATTCATCGTCATTAGCCTACATGAATTGGGGCGTTATCTGAGGAAGAGAGGTTCTCCCTTTCCTTTATTGGATTGGATGAAGAAATGTGTTAGGAAAATGCCCTTTTAAGTCATGGTAAACTATAAGTGGAATGGCGGATGGGTTCAACCTAGTAGCGGGTGAGATAGGGGTATGTAGCTCCAATGTTGTTCATTATGGCAATATGTGTTGGCATTCGCCATGTCTCTGGCTTGTTCCTTGATTTCATGTGAGAAAGGGAGGACATTGTCTGTGGTCCATTGCTTCTATGTATGGATGATACAAAATGTTTGGTGCATGGGGTGACATAGTGAACAGCTTTGGACGCTGGTGGAGATATTTGAGGTGGCGTCAAATTTGTGAAATAATGATTAGAAGTTTGCATTCATCGTCTTTAGCCTAAACAGATTGGAGCTTTATTTTGCGAGAAAGAATTGACTACAGAGCGGTTGCAATGATTGCAGGCTTATTTCAGTCAATTATTATTGAGCATATCGTGTAGAAGTTCGATTATGACTCGATATAGAGGTTTGAGCAATGTCTAAAGGGTTATGGGACAAAGATGTTGACTAGGGGATGGGAATTGGTATACGACCGACTATGCTCTTGTTTTACATGTCCATGTTCCAGATGCCAAAGTTGGTGCAAAAGTGGATGGATGCAAAAGTTCTTCACTTAGGGCGCTACAGTGCACACACTTGGTGTAGGATGATTTTTTACATGCCCAAAGGAAAAGTTTCTTGGGCATCTGGTTCCTGTTAATGGGCGTTGTTGGCCAAGTGGCTGGTGATTTTTTTGGAGGGGAGGGTTGTGGAGATGTTACGGAGGCCTCCTATTGGGGAGGCCTCCTATTGGAGATGCCTTTGTTTGGGAGAGCAAGATCATAGTGGAATATTTTGGCAGGGGTTAATGAAATTGTTAGCATTAGCAAAGATAGTCATGGTTCTTCGTCCACTTTAGCTTCTTGTGATTTTTATCATGTGTTAAAAAGATCTCACTAGGGGGAGACAACCCACTTAATGGTCTAGTGGTAGTACAGTGTGTCTACCACACAAAAGACCATGGTTCAAATCCCACTCTTGTAGGGGGTTGCATTAGGTAGTTGACGGCCAGCGTAAAAAATAGTCGAATCTTTCAACATGGATTTGAGAAAGAATCAATGTAGCTGACCCTACTTATAGTAGGAGAAGGCTTAGTACATTATTTATTTGTCGATTCCCATGGATGATTCTACTACTATGTTGAGTCGGGAACTAGACATCCTTCGGGGAGGGGGTGTTGAGATTTTATATGAAGGGTGTTGGAGAAGCTATTTCCTAGGTTAATCACACTTACAAAGGACATGTAAGATATGGCTGCTTGGTGCTAGAATGGGGTGGGGTTGCTTGGATTCGCCGTCCCGCTCTTGGAAGCAGGACAAACGACTTTGCCTCAATGGTGGAGTTGCTTGAGGGCATTGTGCCATTGGTTTGAATGCGGGACACTTGGGAGTGGGTTAGAGAGGAATTTGTTATCTATATGGCATATGATGCATGGAGGGAGATGCCATCATTTGTTATGAAGATTAAGAGATGTTATTGGCTGCTATAGAAGGCAAGACAAAGGGACTTTTGAAGGTGAAGCTGCTTGGGTGGTTGTTAAGGCTGGGAAGATTGATTAGTATGGTGCTTTGGATTAGACAAGGGGATGGGGGTAGATGACACCTGCCTGGTCTGTGGCAGTGGGAAGGAGGATGTCGAGCACATGTTTTCCATTGCACGTATGCTGTTGCAGTGGAGCGGAGCCGAGGATCCTTTGGATTGGTGCGAGTGGGGAAGATATGTTCTGTGTGAGCTTTACGTCCGGGAGATGAGGTGTGGACCATGTATTTACGAGACGAAAGTTTTCTGCTTGTGTTCCTGTGGGCAAGATAGTGTGAGAGGAACTCAGTGATGTTCAACGGAGGATGGTACCCTATAGAGAACATGGTGAGTTATGTTCAACGGAGGATGGTACCCTATAGAGAACATGGTGCATAATGTGAGGACATTGTACATGTCATGGGTTATCCTGTGTCGATGAAAGAGTGAACCTTCACTTCCTTTTAAAAATTTTGAATACTGTCTCTTGTTGGACACAAAAATGATCATAATGCTTAAAACCTACTATTTCTTTTTCTTGGTAGACAGAAAATAGTGTGGAAAAAAGTATCCTAACCTTGTTTTTTGAAACGGAAAACACATCTAACCTTCTATCACTTTTGCTGAGAGACTTTAAAACTTTTGCGAACCATAGCCAGGAAAATTTCCGAACAATAATATGATTCCCTTAACAATATGCCTCGAAATTCTGAGTTGGGATTTCACAAAAAATATTTTCAGTGGTACCTAAATTTCAGGTTTGGAAGTCAAATTAATCACAGATATTTCTAGAAATCATTATTGAGTATTTAGATAAACAATTAATCTTATTATCTTGCTGGGGTAACTTAAGAATTGAGTACTGTTTTATATATGAGAATCTGGATTCCTCTAAAATAGAATTGGAACAATGCTGTTAGCATCAGACCTGGTGATGACGGTTTTATTTGCACTGATGAATGCATAGCTGGAGCATTATATCATTTTCAAAGCAAGTTCATTCTGCAAATATTGCATCTCTGTTCTGTTTCCTAGTTTATAACGGCTAAGTCCTTGTGCAGTTGTCTGGATGCCCTGAGGCATCCTTTCCTTTGTGGACCTCGATGGCGTGTAGACCTCTCTGTTGATGTTATTAGGTGGGGCTTAGGTTCAACTGCTGTCCGAATAACTGAAGAATATATCTATGGAGTACAGCAGGTAGTGTTATTCTCTTTACTCGTCCAATTCAGTCAAAAAAGAAAGGCTTAGACTTCAAAAAAAAATGCTTGTTTTTTAGCTTGTTATTGCTCCTACATTCATATTCCATAATATGCTTTTTTAAATAAATATTTCATAGTATGTATCGTTTCAAAGGCAGACGGCTTTTTCCAGCAGTATACCAAAAATGAGTCAGCGAACCGATGTGTGGATAATTTTGTTTATATATCCTTTTTGTACAAACTGTCCCTTCGGTAGAAATTGATCTCTTAACTAGGATCATGATCCTTGGGTAGTTCTGTACACAAAAAATAGTTTATACATAGGATTATATTAAATTAATGATGGGTGAACTTTCATGTAAAAAGGAAATTGTGGAGGGGGGACTCCGTCTGAGCCACCTCAATCAGCTTTTGTCAATCTGCCATGGTAGGAATGTGACTGTTCCCTCCTGGAAAACTGATGCGGATCGCAAATTCGTCGACGGCGAAAATAATATTTTTTAATAGGTGGATTTTCGGTGGTAGAAGAAAGAGGGGTTGAGAAAAGAAAACACGCCTGTAGCGCGAGATTCGAGGAGGAAGAAGCGTGAAGAACACGCGTGGGGAGAGAGGGAGAAGAGAGAGATAAAATCTCAATTTTAATAAACTTCAACTGTCTAAAACAATGGACCCTCATCCCTTTATATAGGGGGGATGAGATTACAAAAATATAAAACTAATTCAAATTGACAACTAATTATCCTAAATAGACTCTAACTAATTAACCAACCAAATTTGAAAATGAAATCTCTAACTAATTGTTGGAGATCACAGGCGATCTCATTTATTTAATTAAAGACACGACAACTTAAATAAACGTAAATAAAATTGACGCCTATAATTAATTAAAATTTCGGCCCTATACTTGGGTTCCACGTTGCATCAACTCTCCTCCGCTTTTAAAAATTCGTCTCCCGACGAATTGCTTGATCTAGATGCGTCGTTGGAGAAATCGTCTTTGAAATTGTAGCATGCAATTAGATCTTTTTCAACATTACGTTTGTAGTTCTTTCCAATTGGAGGGCGCCTCTGCAATTTTCGTACCCCTTCACTTAAGTTGTAGTCATGGCATAATTCCTCCAAACAAATTTCTTGATAAAAACTTGTGGGAGTAGGGGTCTTCCTATAATTAACCCAATTTAACCTTTTAGCCCTCAATTGACGGGATTTGATCCCCGTAGGAAATGCGCCTTGGGCTTTCTCTTGGCATTGGCGGCGGCGTGGCCTCGGGTTCCAAGGGCGGCGCTGAACCGGGCGACGCGGACTGGGGTTCGCGGTCGAGTAGCTGCGCACGAGTGCGCGAGGGCGATCGCGCGGGTGCGGGTATCCGTGCTAGAGGCGGCGCGCGGTGATGTGGAGGTCGTGAAGGGGCGGCTTGTGGGGGGTCGCTGGGGGGGTCAGGCGGTATCGGGGGCTGCGAGGAGGGGTTTGTGAAGGGGCGGTGGCGAGGGAAGGCGGCGCTGGGGCTGGGGCCGCTGGGGGTGCGAGGTTGGTGGGTGGTGGGACTGGGGTTGATTTTGAGGGGGTGGCGGCGTAGGGGGGCGTTTGGTGGTGGCGTAATGATGGGAGAGGGTGTTGGGGTTGGGGGCGGAGCAGGGGGTATTGGTGTTGGGGTTGGGGGGGAGATCGTGGAGGGGTCTGACGAGGCTAGGGGGGCTGCCGTGGTTGCGGAAAGGGGTCCCGCGGATGCGGGGTTGCCAAGGCTGGGCGGCAGGGATGCTGGAACCGTCATCGGGGGTGTTTTCAACGGTGGTGGCTGGTCTGAAACCTCCGGGACAACAGGTGTTTCGGCCGTTTTTCCCTCTAAATCGGCCTGAACCGCGACCGATTCTTCGTGGACAGCGAGATGTTCGTCGTTGACGGCTAGATCTTCATCTTCAACTTCGGGTTCGGTGCTTGGAGGCTTCAATTTGGTGGCATTTTCCTCAAGTTGGCGTGCCATCTCAATGTTCAATGTATCTAGCATCTGGGATGCCACAGCTTGCATATCGACACAAATTTGACTCATATTTGATAATGTTTGTCTAACCTTGGCACGCCATGTACGGTCACTGGAGCGGGATCCGTTGGATTTTCCGTGCGAACGTCTGGACGGATCGTCAGATTGTGAGGACACGATCTGTAGGCCATGCTATGATACCAATTGATGCGGATTGCAAATTCGTCGACGGCAAAAATAATATTTTTTAATAGATGGATTTTCGGTGGTAGAAGAAAGAGGGGTTGAGAAAAGAAAACACGCCTGTAGCGCGAGATTCGAGGAGGAAGAAGCGCGGAGAACACGCGTGGGGAGAGAGGGAGAAGAGAGAGATAAAAATCTCAATTTTAATGAACTTCAACTGTCTAAAACAATGGACCCTCATCCCTTTATATAGGAGGGATGAGATTACAAAAATAAAAAACTAATTCAAATTGACAACTAATTATCCTCAATAGACTCTAACTAATTAACCGACCAAATTTGAAAATCAAATCTCTAACTAATTGTTGGAGATCACAGGCTATCTCATTTATTTAATTAAAGACACGACAACTTAAATAAACGTAAATAAAATTGACGCCTATAATTAATTAAAATTTCGGCCCTATACTTGGGTTCCACGCTGCATCAAAAACACTTAAATTTTGGTAGGAGCCACCTAAATTTATATTAAACGGTCCCGGCAGTCCCACCCTTTTTTCAAAATGCTGACGGAGTTTCTACAAATATCTCAATTTAATCTCGAGAAAGGCGTTCACATTTGGGCAACTCATTAGAAAAATTAATTTTCGTTAATTTTTGAAAAAAAGTAAATAAAATTCAGTGTCTCTGTGCAAGCATCAGAGCATATCCGCTGATTGCTGATTAATGTTTCATGCAGCGCAGTAGATTGGCACACTTCATTGAATTGATGGAGCTGGTGAACCCTAATCCAAAGCCAAAGGTATGCACGCCTTTTGAGATAGTTTCTTGAGAAGTCGGTAATTTTTTCAGAGTATTTTGGACCAAATGGATTCCTTGAATTTAGTGCTCTTTTTTCCCACGGTAAATAACTACTTTGATAATGTTAAATATGGTTCAAATTATATTGAGACATTAGGGAAATCGGTAGGATTCAATGGATCTGAAACTTCATTAGACTGCCTATAAATGACCAACTGGACATCCATTTTGTCAATTAAAGATTGACATGTTTCTGTTAAAACACCAACAATCCCATTTTTCCCCCAATTGCTCTTTCACGTGCAAGGGGATGAAATAGGTTAAGATTGAAGCTTGAATGCATCATGAGTGTTTGTTTTGAGGAATGTTTTGGTAGAAATGTCATTAGTAGCACTCAACTACCACATCCGAACAGGGATGGTGTGGGAGAATTGCTAGGCGGCTTTCCTTGGGTCATCTTGGCATGTGAAAGTTTCTACAGTGTTTTGTGAACCCTCTTGTAAACAATGGCTATGAGCTCCTCCGACGTTCATGGGCCCTTACTATAGATGTTATCATCGATTTGTTTTATTGATGCTGTTAAAATGAAGGCAACTAGCTTTTGATCCATTTGTTTCTTGGACTGGCCACAGTTATCCTATATGGCTGCTGGATGGTCATAGGTATGCTGTAGGGATGGAATAGGTTGACTTGCTTGCGTGATGCTCGGTTCATGGTTATCTTATATGTCATGTTTGGATTAAGTGGTTGTCAAACTAAGGACGATTCTCTTTTTCTGGCAAGTAAAAAATTCGTCTCTGGTATGGTGCGAGGACAAGAGGTGCATAACATTTCAGGGGTAAAAGATAATTAGACCGCCGGAGCAAGCAAATAAATCTTAATTATACTGGATAATAATTTTTAAGTTGCCATTAACCTCGGGGACCTTTCACATACTTCCCAAAACTGTGCCCTGAAGGATGAAATTGTTAGTATCAGTGGTTGAGTCTGAAATGTGAATGAACCTAATCATTTTGTTCTACTTTGGGAAGAGCAGGGACCTAAAACAAATTTTCTATCCGACAGTTTATAAAATTGGCATAATTTTATCTGTTTCTGAAATTGGGCGAACTTTTCTTTCTACAAATCCAGCAGCGACTTTTTCTGTAGAAGGATGTATTTTTTTTATTTAAAAGCATTTTTCCACGTTTCTTTTGGTGTGCACAGGACTGGCAGGAGCATTTGCCAGGGAGATGGCGACTGTTGTATTCTACAGGAAGGCATGTAGGTCTTACTCTTCGCGAGGCCAATCCTAGAGTCCTTATCGGCAGCTCATATCTCACGATTACAGATACTTCAGAATCAGATGAGGCTACATTCTGCCTTTCATCTGATATCAGCTTTAAGGTGATTTCTACTCCCCAGTGGCCACACGACAAATCCGGTTTCTCGTGCTCATTACGGATCAACTCGCCGTTGGTTGGACTGGCAGCTGGGAGCAGAGTCTATCTTAATGAATCCCAGGTGCCTGTAACGAGAAAACTACCGTCGAGAATATGGAAACATATCCAGCTGAAAGAACCTCCTTTCAATGTCCCGACAGCTAGACTGACGGTAACTGATATGGAGATCTCGATGAGTCTTGATTCATCCATAACTGATACAAGTTTGGCTCAGAATATCCTTCGCGAGGTTCGGATACAGATCCCACCCGAAATGTTTGATGTATCCAAGCTTGTCTGTGGGACTTACATCGACTCCCGGCTCATGGTTCTGCGAGGGGTAAATGGCTCTGCTCTGCTCTTCACGAGGTCCCCCTGTACATGATCTGTACAATTTTAAAGATTTTGTTTCTTGTTTTAGCTTTGGATTCAATCAGTGGTAAGTTGTTTGTAGAAATTGTAGAGTAGTTGTATTGTATGTATATATAAGTTGTATAGAAATTTGAATCATAAAATGTAACATCATGTTAATGAGTTCAGAAAGTAAGGATTTGGATTATGGATAACGAGTAAAGGTAGATAATGGATAAGCAAGATTTCTCTCTCATTCTTGTTCTATTGATTCAAGAGACAATGTGATGTGATCATGATGTACACACCGATGTAAATGGATGATGTAACAAGGATCGGTTTTCACTACGTGGAGAAAGAAGAAAGTACAGATGATTCAGAGTAGGGTTGTTAATTGAATTGAATCATTCGAATAAGATTATGATTCGTTCGATAAAAATTCGAGAAAAGTTTGATTCAGAATCAAATGAACTGAATTTGAATTTAACTTTTGGATTCGATTCCCAAATGAATCGAATATGAATTCATTTGGATTCGTTCGATAACAATTCGATTCGATACACACATATATGATATAGTATGAAGCATTATATATGTAAATAAATGTAATAGATATTTTTCCAAATCCCCACATATGATACACAACTTAATATAATAAATAAAAAATTTCGTCATCTTATTCTAAACATCCCAATTTTAGGATGCACATTGCATATCAAACTCTCTCTCTCTCTCTCTCCCTCTCCCTCTCCCTCTCTCCCCTCGTCACACATGAGAAAAAAATCCTAACATTTGCTTATGCTCTCCAACACCACCATCTCCAACCTCTCGCTCCTGCTTGCTCTCTCCGATGTTGCTGGCTCCAGTGTCCCGCTCCTGCTTGCTCTCTCCAACGCCGTCAGCACCAACCTCTCGCTCATGCTCGCTCTCTCCAACGTCGTCGGCTCCAGTCTCCTGCTCTTGCTCGCTCCCACCACTGACAACACCACCCTCCCAGAAGAAAACCCCACTACCAGCTCTCGCTCTCCCTGTCGTCGACAACGACACCAGTTCTAGACTTATCAATGTCGCCAGCATCTCTCCATCACCCGCACCGCTACGGGTATTACCACACACACCCCTTTCACCCTAAAATCTTACGATTTAGGTTCTATCCAAATAATTTATATAATTCTAAAATACATCATCTTTTTTTCTGAAGCTCAAAAGAGGGACCCTCAGCGGTGTTCGCCCTAATTATTAAATTAAGATTAAGTAAACTAGTAAGTTACACAGGTATCGAAACAAAAAACACAGAGGACACTACAAAAGCACCCAATCACCGATCAGACGTTCACAGTGTAGAACGATGTTATCCTTGTAAAAGCGCTGGCCCAAAAAAATAGCCGCATTTCTGCCCAGCCAGATCGCCCAAATGCAAGCCACGGGCCACAACAGTGCCCTCCTCTCCCTATCTTTGTTAGCCACTAACGAACCACAGAAGGAAGCCACATCAGTAGTGCAGTCCCAGTCGGCATTGGCCTCCTCCCATATCTCCGTGATCCTCGGGCATGCAAAGAAGAGGTGCTCAACCGACTCCACAACAGTGTCGCATAACAAGCACCTGTCAGAGATATTGCCAAGCAACCTCGGGCATCGATCTCTAGTCATCAACCTCTATCTACGAAAAAGCCACAAGAAGAAGCCCACCTGTTCAGGAACCCTCATGCCCCACAAGAAACTACAGTCATGCTCCAAAGCCTCCGAGCGCGATGGCGGGGGCCTACAAATCGCTCCAATGGTCCCTCCCTTCAGAAGGAAGACCGACATCCCTGATGGTATCCAGCATGGCAAGAAACTCCTCGAGCCTAAAATACATCATCTGCAAACAAAAGCTTACTAAATTTTTAAAAACCATCTCGAGGTTATAGATTTCAAATTTCTAATAATCTTTTCCTTAATCACACTCTTAATCCTCTCATCCATCACAATATAAAGATCTTGTGATAAGGACAACCAAGCAGTTGAATACAAATAATATCTTAGAGACAATTATGGTATGAATAAATTTCATGGATTTCGAGCTTTCCCTGAATGGCTAAATGTGCAAAAGATCATGGTTGCAACTATATTCCATTTCTCATCAAGATTACAAAGGGACTAGGTTATCGAGAAGGAAATATCATCGTAATCTTTGATAAGCCCAACTATGCCCCCATAAGAGTGCATTGAAATGAGGTAAGCATGAAGTGTTCATGCTTGATGTAGAAAAATGTTACATATCAGTAAATCGAAGATCAGAGCCATATCAACTGAGTTCTCAGTCCGGTTTATCGGTTTTTATACACCTCAAATGTTGGATTCAGATCCATAACTCAGTTCATATCGACCTTTTATGGTTCTGATGAAACTTAGTGATTCTTTTTTCTCAGATATTATGGAGATAGGTTGCAATAGGAGGGAAGATATGGAAGATCCTTCAGAGAAAAATTGAACACATTCTTCTGCTTATTGTTTTGGACATGTATATATATATATATTAATCTATTTTCTTGTATTTCTATATTGGTATGGAATTTAAAATATAGTTTTAAGTATGTGTTTTCATTTTATTTTTATAAGTCTAATTCAAACATGTCATCTTCTCAAGATAGTGTCCATGAAAGAGAAATTAGGCATGACGTAATGAAAAGGTGGAAGAAGAGGGTGAAGAAATAGAAAAATCAATTCCTGAAATAATTAATAAGATTGATAGGAAGAAAAGATCAATGATTTATGAATCATTTACTAAAGATAATGAGAAAGTTGGTGGAGTGCCAGTTGAATGGTGGAGATGCATTGATTGAATTTTCATCATAGGTACAAAAAGGAAAAGACCAATGGTTTATCAAGATGTCAATAATTATTTTTCTTTATATAATCAATTCACCGTAGGTACAAAAAAGAGCAAATGAGGATTGCAAGAGGCATACACGAACGACAAAAGTTAGGTATTTTAATGCAATTTATATTATCTTTTGAATTTTACCATTTATGTTAAAAGTTTTTTATTTATCTCAATTTATTTTTCACAAATTAGTATCACAAAATATATTCAATTCTTTAGAACTTAAAATATTAATAATATAAAATTTTTATTATTAGTTACATTATTAAATGAAATTCTAATTCGATATAAAATGAATCGAATTTGAATATTCGAAACTCCAAACGAATTGAATTTGAATGTAGATTAGAAATTTGTTTAATATTCGATTCGAATTCGGATTCGAAAATTTTATAATGAATTGAATCTGAATCTAGGTACATTCGAATGTATTCGATTCGATTAGCACCCCTAATTCAGAGAGTCCTAACCTTAGGGGATTATATATACTATTCCGAAACATATGGATCCCCAATATAAATGGATTTCCCCACATGATCGGGTGTATATGATTGTTCTTCAACTTAAGTCAAATGGTTAGGATTCAAGGCATATCAAGATTTGATGAAGTTGCCATGGAATTTTCATTTGTTGTCGCATACCATTCTTGAACGTGATCTCTCTCAAGTCGTAATAGTGATTGTTCAACTTCATTCAGAATTAGGAAAAAATCATATGTTAACACAATTAAATAATTAATGCTAGTAAAGAAAACAAGCAAAAATTCACAGAAAAAAAATTGTTAATTATCATATGTTACCTCTTTATGTTTTTTTTTTAAAAAAACCTGGTGTGGCCAATATATCCACATTGTAACGTGTCGGGCTTAGGTCCTCGGTCTGTTATCGAGGAAAACTGGTCCTGACAACTTGTTAGGTTCGGACCCAATTAGATCCGTTGACAACCACCAAAAATGCTTAAGCCCAAGTTGTCAAGTAGTAATCCCCATCTCTTATAAATCGCACCCACACTTCGTGAGTTTTAGGTATGACACTATGTTTGGGGTTGGGGTGTTACAACCTCCCCCACTTATATTCGCATCGTCTTCGTTGCGACATGGCACATCACTTATTTCCCAGTGATAGTGACGGCTGCATACTCTGGGTAGCCTTTTTCTCCAATCTCTTTGTAGGGGCGGCTCCACCTCTCGGGTGATCCTTTCCACTATCAGAGGGAACATGACTCTGATACCATTTGTAACGTCTCGAGCTTAGGTCTCCGGTCCGTTATCGAGGAAAACTGGTCCTGACAACTTGTTGGGTTCGGACCCAGTTAGATCCGTTGACAACCATCCAAAATGCTTAATCCCAAATTGTCAAGTAGTAATCCCTACCACTTATAAACCACACCCACACTTCGTGAGTTTTAGGTATGTCACTATGTTTGGGGTTGGGGTGTTGCACACATATTCCAACTTGTTCGTGCCACTAGCATTGCGCCTTTTATTTCTAAAATTGTGACCTTACTCTTGGCAAGAGCCACATCAGGAATCTTACACGAGGTATCTCATGTCCATCTCATTATGGATGTAATAAGCCTTTTATCCCCCTCTTTCCTACCAAGTGACGTAATAATAAGTGGATGTTCTTAGCGCCCATCAATCCAAACTGTGCTTTGCATATTGTCATGTAAAGGCTTTTATTGTATAAATAGAGAAAATACCTCTTATACGGCCGATGCAGCAAACATTATGCTGATCTAAAAAAAATGTATATACTGAGTCTTCTCTCACTATAAGTAGGGTCGGTTACATGGATTCTTGCTCAAATCCATGTTGAAAGATTCGACTATTTTTTACACTGACCGTTCACTACCTAACGCAACTTCTACAAGAGTTGGATTTGAACACTGATCTTTTGAGTGGTAGACACACTGTTACACAGATCTATCAAAGCAAAAAAAAGTCTTCAACTTTTCAAGTGTGAAGCACTCTACTTTATTGATGGTAGTCCATGCTTCACTATAAAGTTCATAACAAAATAAATTTAATTAAATTATGTCATTAAAAAGTAAAGCCGCAACCTATAAATTCCTCACATCTTTCAAAATAGCTTTGTAACTCTCAGAAGAAGTTATTATCGAATACCTAGATTGATAACATCAAAATGAAATAGTCCATTGCTCCTTACTGACAATTGGTGACATCAAACCGTTTAGCTGCATTATTATCCCATTCTTTTAATTTATCCATGTGTGTATTCACTTGAATTGTGAATGGGTCGTGTCAGTTCTCAATTACTATTCTCTTCATTAATAAATTGTGAATAGGTCATGTCAGGAGCACGGTCAGAAAACATATACATTGTGCCTCAACAACATCCAAAAATTACCACAAGCAATAAGGACCTTACAGTTTACCTTCTGCACATGTGGGTCTCACCAATATTCATGGTAATCCTGCAATGTCTAAAAATATTAATGCATGGTCCAAAGACCCAAAAAGTCCTCTCAAACATTTTCTCATACATCGATAGTGGATGTCTTTACATATGTCACAAATCCTGCAATGCTCTAAATAGATGATATAAAAGTTCAGTATATGATACAACACAATCACCACATGCAGTATCTGTACCATTTTGTCCAGCGTTCTCTACTGCTGACTAGATATCCATATTCGTTATTACTCATTAGATACGATAGTTTGCAGAGCAGAAACCTTAACTGACAATATATCTTTATTTAACTGAAGGAATAATGAAGCATAAAGCTACAATCAAGTTGTGGATAGTCTTGATATACATATGAATTCATGCATGTGGTACATCAACCTTAACTATTGCAAACTGTCCATTGATTGCTTGACGACGATCATGCAATCATCACATACAACCTCCTCTTTCTTAGTGCAATAAGCCACCTGGGTAGAAAGGACCGACCACCATTAGCAAGAGGGGTTGGGATAATGCCAGAGTGGATAGGGAAGTAGCAAGGACTCGCGCAACAACCAACAAAACATGTGTGGTATTGTTCTGGGAGGGGGAGGGGATTCGTATATTCAAGAGGCAGCTTTAGTTGTACAAATACACCCACTTCTTGAGGAGGTGATTTTTTTGTCAAATAACACAAAGCAGCCTCTTAAAAAGAATGGCGGTTTAAGTGTAATAACCAGTTGCCTCTGCAAGAGACAGCTTAGTTACGATACATAATAATAAAAAGGGTTCCACCAACCTCCATGACATGGTAGTTGTTACAGCTAGGAAGATCCGTTTAGTTACTGCTCTCACAAGATATTGACCGTCTTATTTGTAGTAGCACCAACCATTGCTTCCATGGATGGCAATCTCCTAAGACGAACACGGGATTTCCAGCTAAGTGAACAAGACCAAGCTAACAACTGTAGATGAACTGATACTAGTGACAACTGACAAAAACCTGACAAGTCCCCGTCTGTGCAACCATGTCTTCGCACCACATACAAATTTCATATCAGCATCTGCTGGATGCAAGCATATTGAACAAATCTCATGCCCATATTTTCTGATGATAATATTGTATTGGCCCACATGTACCAGAAACACAATTGCTTACCCAATACTGCCAACCTATATTGAGAATACGGTGAGGAGTTTAGTTGTCAATACTCTACAGCAGTATTATTCATTAATATTTTCCCTGGCTTTCATCAGAGGCCTCCTAATCCCTCCTCATCAACTTGATTTGGGCATCCTGGTGGTTCAGCTTCCAGCTATTACTTCTTTCACAGGGGTTTCCTAAAAAAATCTACATCATTCACCTCCCTTCCCAAGGAAATGATAACATGCGTGTGCATATGTTATCTGATGAACAAAGTACTCTAGTGGCCAGTTAAGAAAATATGAGGCGGCAAAGTCAAGGGTCAGTATTCTGCTGGTTTTTGTCCAAACACAAACTTGAACAATAAATTCAAACACATTTAAGTTGAACACAGATATTTCATGTCTATGTTTGAAGTTCTGCTCGAGGGTCTCTCTAACTAGACACATGGTACGTGTATGTCTGTGTATGCGTATACAAGTAGAAAAAGGACACAAGCATAAATTCTCATCAAGGCTAGTGGCTTCTTCTACAGGGGTAGCCTAGGATTCGAACTAGGAAGAAAAGAATCAGACATCTGAAGTTCAGTAGGTGTGTATGCCTTCAACATTAGATGATAATTCTTACTGGAATGGATCATATACCCAAACAGAGCATTTCATAGGATGACATTACCTGGTGTAAACTTAATGTATCATGTAAACTGTTAATATTTTTCTTAGAAGTGTAAGAAACTAACCCATGCGTTTACTTTTCACAATAAGGCGCCTGGGAATCTAGAAAGTAGCCAGATAGCTGCAGGCACTTCACAGGCCAAATATTGAACCTGCTGCAACAACATTACATGTGAAATATGTGATGAAAAATCACTTTGATTTTCATTGATTAATTACTTATCATGTGGTATTGTTACAAGAGAAGCTATAATTTACAACATGAGAATCGACACAGGCATGCCCTCCCTTTCTTTTTCCTCATTTGGGCTTTTTTATAATACCAAGATGATTATTGAATAAATTGGATCAGGAGATGAGGGGTAGGGATGAACAAATAAATTGAGAGAAAAGAATTATATTTCTCATGTAAAAGACGTGAGAAACGTGTAGCTGACCCTTCTAGTGGAACTGATGTAATGTTTGCTCGCTAAAAGTGGTGCTAATGATGATCGCTAATTCATCTTCAATCTAATTCATGAATTTTCGACAGTTTGGGGCTCCACAAAGGCATGGCACCTTGCATCCATCCCCTTCATCTGGGTCAAACAAGTAATCATACCTGCGATGGAAAACAAGAAGTTTTTGACTCAAAATTTGTTGAAAGCCAAGTTACAATATCGTACAATGACAACAATAAAAAATAATCATTGAAGATGGGAAGACCACCTAAACAACTGTAATGGCATACTGGCAAGCTCAAAGAATATAACACTGTTTCCAAAAAAGTTTCTTTGTGAATTTAAGTGGAAGTAAACCTCAACTTTTGAGATGAATACAATTGTTTATCCCATAGACTGACTTATAGCTTCAAAGTGAGGCTACAATGTGTATACATATCTTGCAATTCTTCAGCATATGGTAAAGATCCATATGAATGATTCACAGTGAGGATACAGTGTACATATCTTGCAATTCTTCAGCATATATTAAAGATTCATATGGATGATTAACATTTATCCTTTTGTTTTATTTCTTGTACTTGTGACCAGACTGAGTCAAATATATAAATATTACATGGAAATATTCTTATGGAAATATTCTTTTTAGTTAGCAGAGAATTCTAATCACTTTAATGGCATTTTATGTCGACAGTTCAACTCTAATGAATAAATTCCTGCAAAACATCAGGATAACTAAATGAAGCACATTCTAAACCAACGACTCAACAAGTGGGGCATTCGAGAAATGAGGCGTAATCAACTTAAAAGAATAAAGGAAAAATTAGAATAGATCGATACGTTAGCTCATCCCCTGGTGCAACATTTGTCTTGGCAATAAGAACAATTCTGCTCTCATCATCACCCACACTCATGATCCTTGCATAGCAGTTGGGCATGCACTGTTAAAAAATACCAAATCGAAATATGTCAAGGTGAATATTTACAGTATCTTCTTAAGGAAACTAGTCTTTCCAGACATATCTTATTCAATATGGATATTGAGAAATATAATAAACTCACGGAGTGATTGATTAGGCGTGCAATGTTTCCTTTATCAGTTGCATCAACCACAACCTCTTCGCTGATTTTGAACAGCTGTAGTACAATAGAAAAATGTGAACATAACTACGCCCTATGGTCAAAAAACTGGAATAGTCAAATTGTCATGTTGCGCTTCAGATAAGAAAGTCAAAGTAGTAAATGTGCCACAGCAATTTATAAGACCACCAAGAAACAAGAGATCGTCTTCTGAAACTTATTTTTTTAAAATGAGATCTTATTAATATGCAAAATAATCCCTTTAGAAATCCGGAGTTATCGGCATCCATATGATGCGAGGAACCAAAACTAAAAGGCTTGTGCCCTGTTAGAATCAAACATGCAAAGCACATACAAAAATGGAAACAAGGATTTACACGGAGCATCCTAAACAGAGGGAAAAATCACGAGAGCTCTCAATCCCTAATCTCCCTCACTAGAGATTATGACTCTCTTCACTAAGATGAAAAAATAATGGGGAGGGGGGGGGGGGGGATGAGTACAATATATATAGAATGATCGGTAAACGACCTTTCATCCAAAGATCCGTTTACCCATATAAGCACGATAACACAATATTGTCCCTTAAGTTGGGCATACATGTCCACCATGCCCAACTTGCCTACATTCAACTCAAATTGTACAGTAGGTAACCTTTTGTGAAGAGATCAGCAACCTGATCGGTGGACTTTAGGTAAGGAAGACACAACAATCCAACATCAATCTTTTCAGGGATGAAGTTCCTGTCAATCTCTAAATGATTCGTTCGGTCTTGAAATAAATATGACAGACAACAAGGAATGCTAGAGGTTTCCCTTCTACCAACCAGTCATGGATGCTTCCTGTCCTTAAATCTGATAACAGAGTATTTTCTTATATAAAAGGACGTTTTATTAAAACTCCTAAAAGAAAGAACTTATCATTGACTTATTAGCTTTCCATTTCAAAAAAGAGCTGACTTACATAGCAATCCTTGCCTTCCAGCCGATACCGAGCTTCTCTCAAATCAGCGACACTACGTCTAACCTGCTCCCCTCGATATTCTAGTATCTGTATATTGAGAATAAACATATTCAACAGAAATAAGAAGAACCATATGCAAATAAAGTGACTATAAGTGAAGCACCATTGCAAGAAAATGAACTTAGATGGTGAAATCGCAAGTAGAACCATTAGAAGTGCCACCTGACTTTCCATCAAAATAGTAGCATTCGATGTTGTAGGCAAGTTAATGCCTTTGATATGATTTGTAGTACTACTAAGAAACAAGATACAAAGCTAAGTCCATGGGAGGATATGTTGGAGTCCCCTGCAGGTTATATACTCACACGATGTTGTGCCTAGCAAAAAGAAACATAGATCAAACCAAAACAAACAATAAGAAACAGGTTCACCCTTAACTGGACTACCCTCGATGCTGGATCTCTCCCTCTCTTGTATGATGGTAAAACGGTGTTGCGAAAGATGGTAAAAACCATAATCCTCAGGGTGTCACTATATAGCAATCCCTCACAGACGAATCATCCTAAAAATGTGAATCCAAAAACAAGAAAATGTCACCCAGGAATCCCCCTCAACCGGTGAATCCAAAAATATGAATGCACAAGACACCCACTGGATGTTGTTTGAGGACATTTGCCCGTCCCCACAAGATTTTTTTTGGCCCTCCTTCCAAGCTTGTTGAACGGTTAGTGAGATCCATGTTTTAAGATGGCAGAGTTTACCCATTGTGATTGATTCAGCCCCATACAATGAAAAAGGTTCATGTGGAAAACTCTCCCAATTGGAGAGAAACTACAAGCATAACCTCAAAATGAGTAGAGGAATTTCACTCAATAGAATTATCAAGGGATGGGGGTTGGGCTACATATATATGTGGAGATGAGTAAATGGGCCACTTGAATGCATGTAACCTTAACACTCTCCCTCTTGAGTATATAGATCACATATGCCTAACTTGTCAATATTCTTCTAAGTTTGTCATGGAACCCTTGGAAAACATAATAGTAATCTGATCACTTGTCTGGATGTATGGAAGACACAAGTCTTCACAGTCAATCTGTTCTCTTATAAAAAGTTCGTTAACTTCAACATGTCTGGACTTGAAGCAATGGTTATTGTGAAGATTAAAGAATTAACTGCATTATTGAGAGGCTCTAGGGTTCTCTTGTATAGAAGAGAAATCTGTTGGGCAAATTACAAGAAGACAAAGAAAATAGATATTACATTATAAAAGATAACTAATATCTCAACACTCCCTCTCAAGCTGGAGCGTAGAAATCAATCAGGCTCAGCTTGGAGGAGCATCTTTGGTAAAGCCATATAGCTAAGGCTTTAGTCAGTACATCTGATGTCTGGTCTCCAGAGCTGATGTGAGTAGTGGCAATGAGACCCTTCTGTCTCATATCACGAGTGTAATGGCAATCCACCTCTAAGTGCTTGGTCCTCTCATGGAAGATAGGGTTCTTTGCAAACCCTGCCTTCCATGAGAGGACCAAGCACACAGACGTCTAGCTTCTACGTGGCCCGAGCCTAGCCCGCGTGCATGCAGAACATGTGCGAGGGGGCAAATTGCGTCCAGCCAAGCTGACTTTGCCGTAATTGCAGAACGGTCCTTCCTAGGCGTGCATGCCTCACATGTCGTGCCTGGGAGAATTTCATTGGACCCCTATCGGTTTCAGTTTATTGCATATATGCCCCTCCCAGGACCTGAATGCAAGATTTAGCATTTTATTTCTCATAGTTTCTCTTTCATTCATGCCCCTAGACTATTTCTTTAATATCTTGAGCATATGATCTCCAATTCAGTTGATTTCAGTTTCATTGTGCTGCATATTTTATTCTCTAGCTAATGATGATTTGACACCGAATTAAATGTGATAATTTCTGATATATGTTGTGTCTCATGCTCTTTAATCTAAATGACATTAATTTTCCTTATTGCTCAATTTGACTCGGAAATCGATCCATATTTTATTGCTCATTGATGTGAATATTTCCGGACATCTTTGTACATTATTTTCTGCAGGATCATCTATTGCATATTGTAGAGATAGTTGTGTGTCGTTAATGTTATTTATTATTTCTGTTTCTTTATGTACCTCTCATGTAATTTACCCAAGGGCTCTCTCCCTATATAAGAGACCCGAGGGCTCTATGGAATAAATCATCGAAGTATTCTAACATGGTATCAGAGCCATGACCCTAACCTAGGGTTTTCCACCGCCGCCCCCCTCCCTCTCTAGGGTTTCGGCGCCCAACCCCCTCCGGGCCCAACTCTCACGCCGCCGCCTCCTTCGCCGAGCTCCTCCACCGCTGCCAGCCCCTGTCGGGCTCCTCCACCCACCGCCGGATCCCTGCTGCCAGCCCCAACCACCGCCGCTAGCCCCTACCACCGCCGCCGAGCCCCTGCCGTAGGGCTCCACTTGCTGTCCAGCCGCCGCCGTCCTCTTCCAGCAGTCGTTCGTGTCAAAGTAGAGGCTCTCAAAACCTCTACTCGCTGCAGGGGTACCGCGTTCCTCGGACTCGGCATCATGTTTGATTCAAGTGCATAATCGTCTACCTATGCACTTGAATCCTACAAGGTCTTGGTAGACAATTTTCTTGGTCTATCAGTAGTTATTCTTCTCCGGTACTATGTCAGATCAGAAGATCGATATGCCCGCCATAGGTGCCTTCAAAGGTTCGGCACCAATCGTCAAGATGGACGGGACCAACTACGAACTGTGGGAGATGCAGTTCCTCAGTCTCATGAAGTCGTGCGGTAAGAAGCATATTCTTACCGAGGATGAACCACCGGAGAAGACAGGGATCTATGCCTCATGGGAGGCTGATGATGCGTACGCCAAGGTATGGCTCTCAGGTACGCTCACGATGGAGATAGCGAATGACGTCCTTCACCAGCCCACCGCTAAGGCGATGTGGGATATTTTGGCTATGACGTACTCTCAGGTCCGTAATGAGACGAAGATGCTCCAGTTGCAGCATGATATATTTACCACGAAGCAGAACGGGAAGCCCCTTCATTCCCTGTACACGTCGCTTCGTGGCATGTTCGAAAAGCTCTACAGCACCATCCCTCTTACAGCCACGTCGGAACAGCAGAAGACGTTCCGCAACGCCACTATGGTTGGCGTATTACTCGCTGCCCTAGATCCGGAGTACGAGGCAGCACGTGCTCAGATACTGGCAGATGCCACCATCCCACCAATAGAAGATGTATACAGGCGGCTCAGTCGTGTACCTGTTCCATCCAATATAGCGACTGCGACTCCGTCAGCAATGGCAGTCTCCAGGGGACGTGGGAGTTCGTCCTCGTTTCGTGGCAGGGGAAGTGGTGGACGTGGCCGTGGAGGCCGCATACGCTCTACGTGCTCATATTGTCGCCGCACTGGTCATTCGGAGGATACATGCTATTCCAAGCATGGTTTTCCTCCATCTGCACGAGTAGCTGATCATGTTCAGGGTCCACCTGCGTCTACTTCAGATCACAGGTTCGAGGAGTTGGTGGCACGACTTCGGGATATCATGCCACAATCTTCTTCATCAGAGGGTGCAGATGTTTCTGATGTTGCGGCTTCGGCGTCAGCCAGTACATCGGCCTCAGCCAGTGCCTCAGGTAGCCCTTCAGCCCCATTTCATAGTCATGATCTCACAGGATGGATTGTCGACTCTGGAGCTACCCATCATCTTTGCCGTGAGAGAGATATTCTGCAGTCATACAGGGCCGTTCAGCCAGGTCGCTCTGTACTCATTGCGGATGGCACTCAGTCTCCTATCATCGGTCAGGGGGAGACAGCTTTGCTACCCTCTATGCACCTACAGAATGTGCTACATGCTCCAGAATTCTCGATGAACCTTTTATCTATTAGTCAGATTACACGTGATTTGCACTGTCGTGCCATTTTTGACCCCATCGTCTGTTATTTTTCAGGACATACTGACGGGCAGGGTGATTGGCTGTGGTTCTGAGCAAAATGGCCTTTATCGTCTCGTTCGTAGCTCCTACGCTGGTGTCTCCTTGCATACCCAGGCCTCTGTTTCTCCATACACCTGGCATCTTCGGTTCGGTCATCTACCGCTGCAGAAGATGCGTCACCTCCTGCCTCAGATATCTCCGAGTTCTTCTTTTCGATGTGAAGCATGTCAGTTGGGGAAGCACCATCGGTCTAGCTTCCCCGGTCGTCAGAGTCGGAGCAGTAGCTCCCCGTTTGAATTATTCCATATAGATATTTGGGGTCCAAGTCGTGTCCCGGATCACCAGGGGCACAGGTTCTATCTAGTTGTGGTTGATGATTTTTCCAGAGTGTCGTGGACTTTTCTTCTCAAGAATAAATCTGAAGCAGGAAATGTTATTCAAAATCTAATTAATGAAGTTCAGAATGTTTTTTCATCTACTGTTAAGTATGTGCGTACTGACAATGCATTGGAGTTCTGCACTCGCTCTCTTGCCAGCTTTCTTTCATCTAAAGGCATTGTCCACCAAACCACATGTCCCTACACTTCTCAACAAAATGGAGTTGCCGAACGAAAACATCGACATTTCCTTGACATTGCTCGCACTTTACTTATTCAGAGTTGTGCTCCATTAACCTTTTGGGGTGATGCTATACTTACTGCGTGTTATTTGGTCAATCGAATGCCTACAACTGTTCTTGGGGAAAAGTCTCCAATCTCTGTTCTCTTTCCGGACAGAGACTTGTTTACATTGACACCTAGGGTTTTTGGCACTGTCGCTTTTGTTCACCGCTTATCTCCGGGACTTGATAAGCTATCCCCTAGGGCTATCAAGTGTGTTTTCGTGGGCTACTCCAGGACACAGAAGGGGTACCGCTGCTATGATCCTGTCAATAACAAATACTATGTGAGTGCAGATGTTACATTCTTCGAACCTGTCATGTACTTCTCCCCTGCAGGTGACAGATTGGTCCCCTCCACATCATCAGACTCCCAAGTCTATGTTCCACCACCTCCAAGCCTGGGTCCGTCCTCTACTCCAGCGTCTCAAATAACACAACCACCACCAACCCCGCCACCACCACCACCACCCCCAGTTGTTCCTTTTCCTAAGTTCTACACGAGACACACGGGCCCTGCTCAAGCTACATCTCAACCATCCAGCACGCCTCAGGTATGTTCTGACATTAGTGATGGGTTAAATAATGCACATGTGCAGGAGCTTGTACCACAGGAGGAGGACCAACCGGTCAGCACTGTTTTGGATGACTTGGACCGGCCTATTGCTCATAGGAAACAGCGAAGACAGTGTGTCTCATATCCCCTAGCCTCTCATGTTTCCTTTCATCGTCTCACTGGGGATTTCCAGAAGTTTGCCGCTGTTGTATCATCAGTTGAGATACCACGGACATATCAGGATGCCATGAAGACTGAATGCTGGCGTTTAGCAATGGAAGAGGAGATGCGTGCCTTACAATCCCGAGGGACCTGGTCTCTAGTCCCTATTCCTCCAGGTGCGTCTGTGGTGAGTTGCAAGTGGGTTTTTACAGTCAAATATCATGCAGATGGTCGTCTTGACAGATACAAGGCAAGGCTTGTAGCACGAGGGTTTACACAGACATATGGGGTAGATTACCTGGACACGTTTTCACCAGTGGCGCGACATTCTACCCTTCGCATTCTTCTATCGGTTGCTGTGGTACGTGGCTGGCCCATATTCCAGCTTGATGTTAAGAATGCTTTCTTGTATGGTGATCTACAGGAGGAAGTCTACATGCAGCAGCCACCAGGGTTTGCTGCTGAGGGGGAGACTCAGAAGGTATGCAGACTTCATAAGGCTATTTATTTATGGCCTTAAGCAGAGTCCTTGTGCATGGTTCCAGAAGCTCTCCCAGCTTATTGAACAACAAGGTTTCAGAAGATCAAATGCGGATCACTCACTGTTCGTCCGGAAGACTCCTAGAGGTACCATCGTTGTTATGGTATATGTTGATGACATATTGGTTACTGGAGATGATGCACAAGGGGTTGAGATAACCAAGTCTATGTTGGGCAGTCAGTTCATTACAAAGGATCTAGGAACTATACGGTATTTTCTGGGGATAGAATTTGCAAGAAATGCACAAGGAATGGTGATGACTCAAAGAAAATATGTCACAGATTTGCTGGCTGAAACAGGAATGACTGAATGCAGACCTTCAAGTACACCAATGGATCCGAGTATGAAGCTGTACGATGATGACACTGAGGAGGTGGACAAGAGAAGGTACAGAGAAATGGTGGGCAAGCTCTTATACATCACTATAACTCGACCGGATATTGCACTTGCAGTAAACCGGGTGAGTCAATTTGTGGAGCAACCGAGGCAAGTACATATGGATGCATTGTACATGATATTGAGATATCTGAAGTCTTCACCAGGCACAGGGTTGCTGTTCAAGAAAGGCACGGATTTGGCTATTTCAGCCTGCGCAGATGCGGATTATGCAGGATGTCCACGGGATCGTAAGTCTACTTCTGGGTTTGCTATCTTCATAGGAAGCTCCTTAGTCTCCTGGAAAAGCAAGAAGCAGACTGTTGTGGCGAGATCCAGTGCCGAATCCGAGTACAGGGCCATGGCACAGGCAAGCACTGAAATGATGTGGGTTAAAGCAGTCCTAGAAGATCTGAATGTTGAAGTTCCGTTGCCTATGAACCTGCAATGTGACAATCAGGCAGCGTTGTTCATTGCCAACAATCCAGCCTTCCATGAGAGAACAAAACACATAGAGGTGGATTGCCATTACACTAGGGACATGATTCAGAAGGGCTTCATCTCCACGTCTCACGTCAGCTCCGAGGACCAGACAGCAGATATATTCACAAAGCCATTGCTCAGAGGACCTTTCCAGAGATGTTCTTCCAAGCTGAGCATGATAGATATCTATGCTCCATCTTGAGGGGGAGTGTAGAGATAGTTGTGTGTCGTTAATGTTATTTATTATTTCTGTTTCTTTATGTACCTCTCATGTAATTTACCCAAGGGCTCTCTCCCTATATAAGAGACCCGAGGGCTCTATGGAATAAATCATCGAAGTATTCTAACACATATTATACACCATGCAACTCATTTTAATTGCATTTAAAACCAAATAAAAATTGCATGCATCATGTTAATTTGTCTCTGCATCATGTTGTTTGCATATGCATATCATTCTGTGTCATGTATTGCAATTTATGAAAACTAGGTTTAGAAATTAATCATTCGAGAATTAATCTATAATTTTCGACGAATAAACGAGGAGGCTCGTGTTCCTATGTTCGACAGTGGTAAACTTACCAAGTAAAATAATAACCACATATTCGAAGTTATGGTCTTTGCTGAATAGAAATCTGTCTCCTGTACTTCTATAATACAACCTTATTAAAGAGGCAATTTCCGCGGTTCATCAAGTGGTGTCATTGCCCGGGACACGGCTCATCCTATTTGTTTATTGAATTTTACTGCATTATTTTTTATGTGATTATTTTCAGAAATTAAGATTTTCACATTGTATTTGTTCTTGCATCATTTGTTGATTATTTTTCTTGATATTTATTTGACATTTTTCTTTTGTGGGAGGGCCCATGGAGATCGAGGACGCTCGATCTATATGGAGGCATGGAGCTAGGAGCTCCCGATGCGAGGAACCGCAGAAGAAAATCAAATGGATTCAAGGAGTTTAGTCAGCATTTTGTTCATGCATCTGTTGTAAAAGAAGAAGAAAAAAGAAAAAAAGAAAATTTTTTGTATCATTTGCATTTATAGTGGTCCTTGCTTGAGGGATCGCGCGTGTAATTATGGGCATAAACCTTTACATGTGATGTGTGAAGGCCCACCCCATTCCGAGTGAAGCTTCACTTGAGTGTCGATCCACCTTATCTCCTTGATTCAGTGAGACACACGAGACATCGATCTACATAGCCAAACTCAACTCATTTCTTCGTCGCTAATAATACCATGTTTTAGGATGTGATTTTCATCGACTTGCATGCATTTAACAATAAATTAAAATTCAGTCCGGCATATGCATGAAGAAGGCTGGAGGCATTGTAAGTATCTCTCTCAAGCATACATCATGGCTTTTACGAATGCACTAGCTTTTCTCGATCTTCCCCCGATTTGTCACTGTTGGGAAACGCAAATGAGATATCCTATTCCACAGCCCTAGGCTCTCTTATATAGGAGAGTAGCCTATGGGTAAATTACACAAGAAGACTAACAAGAAAATAAAATAACAAAGGGATACAAAATAGACTATGCGTCAACACTCCCCCTCAAGATGGAGCATAGATGTCAATCATGCTCAGCTTGGACGCACACTTCTGGAATGGACCTTTAAATAATGCTTTGGTAAAAATATCAGCAGTCTGATTCTCTGATGTGACGTGAGATGTAGCAATGAACCCCTTCTGAATCATGTCACGTATGTAGTGACAGTCGACCTCAATATGCTTGGTCCTCTCATGAAAAGCTGGGTTATTTGCAATGAACAAGGCGGCCTGATTGTCACATTCCAACATCATAGGAAGAGGTATATCAATACATAGGTCTGCAAGTAAGGATTTTACCCACATCATTTCTGTGCACGCCTGGGCCATAGCCCTATATTCTGATTCAGCACTGGATCTAGCCACTATTGTCTGCTTCTTGCTCTTCCACGAAACTAGAGCATCTCCAACATAGACTGCAAACCCTGATGTTGACTTCCTGTCCTTGGGGCATCCTGCATAGTCTGCATCCGCACATCCTGTAACAGAAATCTCCTTTCCTTTCTTAAATAGCAAGCCTGCACCTGGAGATGATTTTAGATATCTCAGAATCATGTGTATGGCATCCATATGAACCTGGCGTGGTTGCTCCATGAACTGGCTCACCCGACTCACTGCAAACTGTATATCAGGTCTAGTGATAGTGACATACAGTAATTTGCCTACCAGTTCTCTGTACCTTCTCTGATCCACCTCTTCTGTGTCATCATCATGCAGCTTCATGCTAGGGTCCATTGGTGTCGTAGCAGGTCGACACCCTAGCATACCTGTCTCACTCAGTAGATCTGTGACATACTTCCTCTGTGTCATGACTAATCCGTATGGATTTCTCGCAAATTCCAGCCCCAGGAAGTATCTAAGGACTCCCAAGTCCTTGGTGACAAACTCGGTTCCCAGCCTTTCCTTTGCTTGCTTAATGCCTTGGTCATCATCACCTGTAATCAAGATATCATCAACATAAACCATGATTACAATGATACCTCTCGCCGTCTTCTGCACAAACAAGGAATGATCAGCATTGGAGCGTTTATATCCTTGTTTCTCAAAGAGGTCTGAAAGCTTCTGAAACCATGCTCTGGGGCTCTGCTTAAGACCATAGATGGCCTTATGCAATCTGCAAACCTTGGAACACTCCCCCTCAACAGCAAAACCGGGTGGCTGTTGCATGTAGACTTCCTCCTGCAAGTCTCCATACAAAAAAGCATTCTTTACGTCCAGTTGATAGAGTGGCCAGTCTTTAGCAACCGCAACAGATAACAGAATCCGTAAAGTGGAATGACGCGCCACAGGGGAAAAGGTGTCTAGGTAATCTACCCCATATGTCTGCGTGAAGCCCCGAGCAACAAGGCGTGCCTTGTACCTGTCAATGGAACCATCTGCATTGTGCTTAACTGTAAACACCCATTTGCAACTCACCGGGCTAACATCTGGAGGTATAGGAACCAAACTCCAGGTTCCTCTAGACTGAAGTGCCTCCATCTCCTCTTCCATTGCTAGTCGCCATCTAGCATCCTGCATAGCATCATGATGGTTCCGTGGAATGGCTGTAGCTGAAAGTGTCAATGCAAACGTCTTGAATGGTCCAGATAGCCTCTCAAACGACACCACTGCTGATACTGGATACTGGACACAGCTTCTCTTCGACTTGCGTAGAGCGATTGGAACATTTAGGTCCGCCGTGGTATCACCATGCTCCTGTAATGCATCCTGCTGAGAAATGTCGTCAGATCCATCAACATTAATATTCTCATTACATACCATAGGCGAGCTAGTTGACTGGTCATGACCATGAGCTTGATTCGGCCTCCGGGTGTAATGGAATGGTAACGGAGGTACTATTGATGGTGGTGGCGGTGATGGTGGTGGCGGTGGTGGTGGTAGTTCAGATGGCGGTTGTGATGTTGGTGGTGTCATGAATACAATGTCAGGGGATATAGGTGGCTGTTGCATCCTCCCAGAATCTGAAAAATACATGATGGATTCAAAGAATGTAACATCTGCACTGATCATATACCGCCGACGCACGGGATCAAAACACTTGTACCCCTTTTGAGTTCTGGAGTACCCCACAAAGACACACTTGACAGCCCTAGGAGAGAGCTTGTCAGAACCGGGCGACAACTGATGGACAAAGGCAACTGACCCAAACACACGAGGGGTAAGAGTGAACAGATCCTTGTCAGGATAAATCAGTGAGAAAGGAACCTGTTCATTCAAGACAGACGAGGGCATACGATTTATAAGATAACATGCAGTAAGGACTGCATCACCCCAGTATGAATACGGAACATGACTCTGAATGAGAAGTGACCTTGTGACATCCAGAATGTGATGGTGTTTTCTCTCTGCCACCCCATTTTGTTGAGACGTATGGGCACAGGATGTTTGGTGAACAATTCCTTTAGAGGAGTAGTAGTTGGCAAGATTCTTGGTGCATAACTCTAAGGCGTTGTCACTTCTCATAATTTTGACAGTTGTGGAAAAAACATTCTGAATCTCATTTAGAAATTGAATAATAATATTTCCGGCTTCATATTTATTTTTCATTAGAAATACCCATGATGCTCTTGAGAAATCATCCACAAAAACAATATAAAACCTGTGCCCCTGATGATCGGGAACACGACTTGGACCCCAGACATCAACATGAAACAACTCAAATTTGGAGTTACTACTCCGACCTTGACTACTGGGAAACGATGACCTGTGATGTTTTCCCAACTGACACGCCTCACACTGGATAGGTGTGTGAGAAAAACTATAAGGTAAGACAAGACGCAACTTCTGAAGCGGTAGATGACCAAAACGCAGATGCCACAGGAGGGAAGATACTTGTCCAGCGGGAGAAGATGTAATTCCGGCAAATGGGGTCTGGTTCAGACGATAGAGGCCTCCTTGCTCATAGCCATGACCAATCACGTTGCCCGTACGGATGTCCTGAAAAATCAAAGAAGATGGATCAAAAATAGCTCGACATTGGAGATCCTTCGTAATCTGACTGATGGACAAAAGATTCATAGAAAAATGCGGTGCATGTAAAACATTCTTGAGCTGCATAGAGGATGTTAATCTAATCTCCCCCTGACCCGTGATGGGGGAATGTGTGCCATTGGCAATCACTACTGTCCGTCCTGGAGGGATCTGAGTATATCCTGAAAGCAGACTCTGGTCGCCACATAGATGATGCGTAGCACCTGAGTCCATAATCCATGGCAATGTATCCGATCTACTACTATGAAGTGCAAGAGTACTACCTGACGTACTCGTAGAGGCAGACGCAGAAGCACCAGTAGCAACATCAGTATGACTCTCTGTCGTCTGTGCTGGGCCAGAAGGTGGTATAATGCCCCTAAGACGGGCAACCAGATCATCAAATCGTTGATCCAGTGTGGATGCAGACGGGGGCTCTATCTGCTCAGCAGCTCGTGCAGATGCAGGAAATCCATGCTTGGAGTAGCAGGTATCTTCAGTATGGCCGACTCTGTGACAATATGAGCATGTTGGCCTAGTGCGACCACCCCTTCCACGGGGAATGCGTCCACGGCCCTGGTATTGAGAACCACGGCCTCTGTTGGCTGCCATGGCTGACGGATTCTGACTAGTGGCTGCTGAAGGTACAGTAATCCTGCTCAATCTGTGAAAGGCTTCCTCCATGGGAGGAATAGTCGAGTCCGCCAAAATCTGTGAACGTGCTGCCTCATACTCTGGATCGAGTGCAGCGAGAAACACACCTACCATCGTCGCATTCCTGAATGTCTTCTGCTGCTCTGGTGTGGCGGTAAGGGGCATGAAGCTATGGAGCTTCTCAAACATCCCTCTCAAAGTTGTGTAGAGAGAATGTAATGGGCGGCCATTCTGCTTAATTGTGAATATATCATGTTGTAATTGCAGAATCTTGGTCTCATTCTTCGCCTGGGAATATGTCGCTGCTAGGATATCCCACATGTCTTTGGCTGTGGGTTGATGTAGAATGTCATTGGCAATCTCAATAGCCAATGTGCCAGATAGCCACACCTTTGCATATGCATCGTCAGCCTCCCATGAGGCATGGACTCCAGTCTTCTCTGCAGGCTCGGGCTCTGTGAGAATATGCTTCTTGCCCGTGGACTTCATCATACTCATGAACTGCATTGCCCACAGTTCATAGTTCGTACCGTCCATCTTGACAATGGGCGTTGGACCACGAAATGCGCCCATGGACGGGATTTCTGCCTTGCTTTCTGACATACTGGATACGGAAGACTGGAGCGAACTGCAGTAGATAATATTTGTCTACAATGACATAGACAGGATTAGTTGCATGTGTAGACTTCAAGCAACTATCCCCATGGATCTATGCGCGCTACGATCCGCACGCGCAAAGGTTTCGATTGTAGAAACCCTCGCGCACAACTGAGATGGTGCCCTAGCGCCCACTATGTGTACAGCACAGGAGATAGGCTTCCTATGCGCACAGCACAGTGCAGATGCGATATGGAAGAGAACAGCAGGAGCCTTGCGCCAGGGGCTTCGTCAGGGGCGATCAACAGGTTCCAGAAGATGATGGTTCACGCGCGATCATGAACAATCACGCGCGATCAGGAACAAACAGGAGAGATCGCCCGAGATCTCGCAGGAGAGATCAGTTGCGCCTCGCGCGATAGGAGCGCAGGTGCGCTGCGCGATGGGAGATCAGCAGGTGCGCTGCGCGATGAGAGATCGGGAGCAAGGGCTCCAGGCGCTATGCGAGGAGGGCTCCAAATGCGCGGCGATGGAGGCGCGCACGTCGAGGAGGAGGCGCGCCGATCGAGAGAGATCGAGAGAGAGAGAGGCCGGCTGTGTGGGATGGGTTAGGGCTAGGGTTTCGAGAACTCCGGTCTAGGACCGTCGCTCTGATACCATGTTGGGAAACGCAAATGAGATATCCTATTCCACAGCCCTAGGCTCTCTTATATAGGAGAGTAGCCTATGGGTAAATTACACAAGAAGACTAACAAGAAAATAAAATAACAAAGGGATACAAAATAGACTATGCGTCAACAGTCACTTAAGGATATTAAAGGAAATTGAGACGGGCTAATAAATGATGCGTGTTCAACATGTATCCACATTAACTTCAGTGATAACCTAAAGCTAAAAATGGGACTGATAATGCAAGTGATGATATAAATTGGAATAAAATTCACTCTTGGTTTATGGGAGAGCAACCCCCACCATTGTATGCAGGTTGTTTTGAATGTTGAGAGGTGAGGACGTATCCCTAGGATAGTGCCCAAAGCCAAGCCTTAAAACTTGCGTAATGTGCTTGAATTTTGAATTAACACCAATAAAATAGACAAGATAAATGACCAGCACATGTTGATCTTCATGTGTGTGTTGGTGAAACATGGGGTATTGTCTACTTGGTTGAACTTGAATATGCCTTCTCCCAACCCTCTTGTAACCCTAGAACTATCCCCCCCACCCCCATCTCCATCCAACCATATGTATAAATCCACTCCACCATCTAACACTAACTGATCTCAGATTCCCCAACCTAAAATCCACATCCAAAAACTTAGTCTACTTTTCATCCTAAGTATAGGGGGAACCTTGTACATAATTGTGATTATTCAACTAGGGTCTCCCCATCCTCATTGTATACCCAATACTTAGGATATATTCAGCCTAAGTATAGGGGGGACCTGAGTCATTCATTCTTCACTCTTCTCGTCTTCTTATAATTAGGTCATTTTAACCTAAATATATGTAGGTCATCTGAGTCAGTTCCGCTATATCACCTTGTATTTGACCTGAGCCATGGCTTCATATCATTTTGGGCTATGAAGTCATAGCAAAAGTTAAGTATATAGGGGTATACTATATATATTGTATATATACTTTAACCATAACTCGTATTTTGAAATTTTTGAAAATTTCTTAGGTTAGGATTTAAGTATTCTTCTGAACTGATTTTTGTAAATTTGTTTGAAAAATCTTTTCAAAAATTGAGGGACATCTATTCTGTAAGTTCAATTAACCTTTTTCAAAACTCTCATAAAAATCTGAAAAATTAAAATCTTTTCTTGAGCAATGATTTTGACTAATAAACTTAGAAATAAGTAGCCATTTCTCAATGAGGGAACTACAGTCTCCCTTAGCAGAGTGGGTGGTTAAAAGACAATGCAAATGACACCATCTTGATGTAATGCGGATAGCCATCTACGGTTCGTACTTACACTCATATTGGTTGGAAATGGATGTAACGATTGATATGAGCTTGAGCCAGTCATTATTTCTCTCGACTTAAAAAAACCCATTGTTGTAAAATTCGTCCGACTAGGCCGATTAGTCGACCCGACTAGTCGAGTAGGAGGGGTAGCTGACTCGACTAGGCCTAGTCGGCCATTAGTCGGTCAACCCGACTAATCAGGCCGACTAGTCGGCCTAGTTGGCCGACTACAAGGCCGGCTTTACATAGAGATTTTTTAATTTTTAGTTTTTCGATTTTTTTAAAAGCATACTAATTCAAATATACTTAATGTTATATTTAAAGACAATTACTTCTTTTATTTCATTATGATAGTATAGAAAATGTACAAATCAATGTAAATATATATATATATATATGAATATGTGTATAAAAATTGATTTATATATTTAAAATAATTAAAAAAATCAAAACCGACTGATGACCGGCTAAATCCGATTAATCACTTGACTGGCGATTAATCCTTAGTCAGTGACTCTGCCGACCGAGTATCGACTTCTGCTTTCTGCAACCTTGAAAAACCTCATAAAATTTTAAAATCTCAAAAATCACAAAAATTCATTAACTTTGTAGTTGGTGTATTCCTGATCCTGATATATTCACTATCACTCAAGGCTTGAGGATTTGAGGACACTCGATTTCTGAGATCTTGAGAATCTAAGTTAACTAGCCTTAAAAATTAAGATTTTGAAACTTAATAATCCACACTTCCTTGTTTGAAAGATTTGAGCACTATATTGCACTCTTCATCTCTACCTTCTAAAGAATATGATCAGCACATCACTTTCACAACTGCATGATTGATGACATGAGTTGAGTTATCCCTTGAGGAACTAGGACTAGATATTTGAGTTTAAACCCGATTTAATAATGCTCGAGAATGAGATAAAGTTAATGAATGCTTCAAGAAACCTAAGCGTCAGTAAAATCCTAGCCAGTATATGAACAAATTCACATACTATCGTTTGATATTTACCTATGTGCCACGGTGTGATGAAACTTAAATAATTGTTGATCAGTGTGCGCCAACTCTTGGTAAAAGCCAGTGTTCACGAAATCGGTTGGTGCGGCCGCATATGTGCATGCGGACCCTCGGGCGCGTCGATTTCCTGAATCCCCTCATTATGCGCCTCTTCCGCATAGGCGGTCCGCATATGCGGGTTATGCGGCCGCATATATGGACCGTGCGGCCGCTTCGACATACTATCGGATATATGGATATGTATCTAAAGATCCGAAATCCCTAATACCTCTGCTTCGATAGGGTTTCGGCAAAATCAAATCGTTGCGCTCGATAGGGTTTGGCAAAATCGCGACCTCTCCAGACTCCAGTACCTCCCAACACCTCCGCAGCTCCGCATGCCCCTCAGCGACGCCTCGATCGCCGCCCTCAAGGCTTCCGCCTCCGTGCGGGAGTTCTCACCCTCCAGATCCTCCTCTATTCGAGGCTTCAACGCCTCGAGCTTCTCCGTACGAGGCTCCTCGACCACCATCTCCTCTCAGAGTTCCTCCGCCTCCTACTCGTGTCGTGAGTCTCGTGACCATTCAAAGGTAATCCTATGCCATCTTTTTATAATTTTAAGGATTTATTGGCTGTTGATAAACCATGACAACAAGTTTCTCTTGATTATTTTTAATGTAGCACTATGTTTATCATACAAACTCGAGAAAAGACAAGCTACTGGTTTTCGGGTGTGAATCTTAGCAGTGAATGCTCTTGATATGGCACCCTTTTGATGCCATGATTGATGAGTTCTCACTGCTCGTCACTTTTGCTGGATGATGTAGTGTCAAATCAAAAAGGGACACTTGGGAGTGGTTGGGAGATGACTGGTTACCATGTGGTTATATGAAGTTCATATACCCATTTTACAATGATACAAACTCCATATACATTACTTTATTGTGTTTTAGATTTACATTATCATACATTTATGACTCAAGCAAAGGTATAGCTCGAGAAAAGACGCTCGTTTACCCTCTTAAGCGACTAGCTATTTCTCTTGTCGATGCATTCCCCCATTCTTTGTTTTTATAGCTCAGTTTGCCTTATTACTTTTGGGAGTTCATATTTGACACCATGTACTAACATCTACATTTGAGTCCAAGATATACCAGCATCTCCAAATACACGTCTTTAGCAATTATCATTGCTTCTAGAATTTTCTTAGAACTTCTGTTGGACCACAATTATACATAATTTTTGTTCAGTTGTAGTCACATTTGCATTTATTTATTTTTAAATAAAAAATTAAAGAAACCGCGTAGAACCGCATATACCCCGCATATGCCCCCGCATACCGCTTAATCGCTAATCAGTGACCTGTCCGAACGCATACGCGTACCGCTTTCCTGAATCTTGGTAAAAGCAGTGGAGCTAGCCAAACATCAATGAAATAAAATTCGAGAGAATTTCTCTCAAAGAAAAGCTTTATCATTACAAGTAAAAATTCAAAGAGCTTCCACAAAGGCAAGCACTCCCAAACATTTCAAAGTGTCCACTTGGACCAAAGCTATTAGGACCAAGGAGTCAGGCTTGTACCTAAAAAGGGCTCTACATCGTATAATGATACAAGTCTGGGTGTCGAAGTTATCGTAGATACTCAAAAGAGATACACCCTGATGTACTCTCAGGAAACTCTCTTGACAAACACATTGATCAACAAACAAAAAATATACATGTGTTGAGGAATAAGACACTAGAGAGGACCCTTGTTCTAATGTGAGGGAGAGAAGAAAATGTACAAACCTATGCCCTCCATCATATGACCATCCATCTACACGTTCAAGTCTGGCAAACTAATGAGATGGTGGATTGAATGCAAGAACCGACTTATTCCCTAGTGTTGAGGATTAGGTCTAGAGGAGAGTCTCATGTATAGGAACCTTGGGTGACATCTCGACTCTACTCTTATAAAACACAGTACACTTTAAATGTCTTATCCTTATGCTATATGTACAAATAGAGAGTCCAATAATTAGAGAAGTTGGCTTCCTTTTGACTAAAGCATGGTTGAGCCCATAATTTTAGGATCACTTAAGTTGAGGGTTTTCGATGAATTGAGTCTTGAAAATTCACTGCACTGTCAGGAATTAATTCAGCTCCTTCATTCTTTACATGCTCGAGGGCGAGCATAGTTTAAATATAGGGGGGATGATGAATCCCAGATGCATCATATTAAAATCCGTTTATTATTCTCCAAACTTAAACAATTCAATAAAAATCACAATTAATTCATTGTTCTAACTTTTATTAACCATGTATACATTCTATGTATAATTAAAACTAAAACACTAACCCTATTTTTTGTATTTAATTACTAACCTTTTCCTTATTTATTAAAAATCCCTAATTAAATATTTTATATATTTATTTTGGTCTTAAAAATGTATTAAAATATAAAAAACCTTTAAAACATAGTTTTTTACCTATTAAAGATACTACAAAAAATTGTGCTTTGTACAAATGACATCCTTTGACTTTTTGTTCAACGTGAAACTTGTAGATCTCATCGAGATCTACAAATTTCATATTTTAACTTTTTTGTTATTTGACTTCCTTTTATTTCTTTCTTAAGTTTCTTTATTTATCCTATTTTCCGAATAATTGATTGGGCCATGTGGTACCTTCTAGACCGTTTACGTGGCCCCTCTTTCCGTACTCCATGCGCACCCTCCTCAGTCACTAGATCCTTTCCACTTGTTTCCATCTCATCCGTTCATCGCCACCTTATCATCAGCCGTTAGATCTTCATCCAGATAAGATCCCCGCCACTCCTATCCGCCTTCACCTCAGCCATCTTATGGTTGTGCCATCAAATGGTTCCACAACATCCACGTAACCCGACCCTTGTTTAACAACCACCTAATCACTACACCGTTAGATCTCGATCCTAGTCTCATTCCCACCGTCCACTTTTGCCTAGATCCCCACCGCTTGAACAAATCTCTGACCTAATCTACGACGCTCCTCCGTGCCTCCATCTGGATCATTGAATCACACAATCCAACAATCCTCATCCGTCTTCCTCCTCCAGTAACGTCTCCACCATGAACCTCACCTCGTTGCACCTGTTCCCCCTTCCAGTTTTGGCCTCTACCTCGTCCATCTTCTTCGTTCCCTAATGGCCATCCCACGAAGCCTTTCGATCCACCTTTCTCGCGCACCCATCACTGCCCTCAGTCATCACTCTAGGCCTTCATGGCGACCGTTTCAAAATCTGCCTTACCTCATTTGTAACCGCCCGTCGCAACCCTCAAATGCGCCTCCTCCACCCTTTGTCACCCTTGTCCACCATTCTATACTTAAAGCCCTAGCCATCCTCTTCCTTCCTGTGACAGAGGAAGGTCGAGATTAAGGTTGCAAAAGTCGGTAGTCGGTACTCGATCGGATGGGTCACTGACTAAGGATTAATCGATAGTCGGACGACTGATCGGATTTAGTCAGACTTTAATCGGCTTTGAATTTTATGATTATTTTAAATATATAACTCATTTCTATACATATATTTACATAAATTTTGTAAATTTTTATACTACCATAATAAAATAAAAGAAATAATTGAATTTAAATAAAGCGTTAAGCATATTATAATAAGATTGCTTATAAAAAACAAAACATTAAAAAAATATGGTATCTTCAAGCAAAAATGGGTCGATTAGTGTACTTAGTCGAAATTAGTCGTTACTCGGTCGACTACCTCACTTACTAGACTAGTCG
Organism: Ottelia alismoides; assembly: GCA_037367405.1. NCBI lineage: Eukaryota > Viridiplantae > Streptophyta > Magnoliopsida > Alismatales > Hydrocharitaceae > Ottelia > Ottelia alismoides. The sequence goes on from JAZKJV010003893.1 coordinate 222,461, forward strand.
GACCTACTAGTCGGGCCAGTCGGATGACTTTTACAACACTGGTCGAGATGATGCGTGACAATGGGTTCTTATGTCGATGTCGACCCATGGCCACCATGGCCATGTCGCGGCCGCCCTAGGCGTCGTTGAGCTCTCCGACATAGCTGACCAGATTCAAGCAAAGACCCCGAGCTTCAAACGAAGCTCAACCCAAACCTTCGCATCGCCGTTCTTCTTCAATCCTCCATGTATGATTTTGTGATTTTTCTTTTGTTTTTTTCGACTTAATCACATGCATGCACATCACTTCTGTCAAAAGACCACACTACCAGCTTCGTCATACGACCCTAACCTTCGCCGACCCCTCCGTTCGCCTTCTCTCCTCCAGAACCTCCATCGCTCAGCCCCACTTCTTCTTCAGAAGACCCATCGAACCCCCACCTTCTCCGCCTCGACTAGGTCCCTATCTCACTCCCCTCGCACGTAAAGCCTCCTTCTCTAGTGTAGCTCCTCCGCAACTTCAGCCTGACCTTCGCCGAAGCTTCCCCGAGCAGCCACGATCCTCCACCATTGAGCATAGCACGAGCGGCACTCGCGGAAGGTCGCCGGAGCACAACCCTCTCCGGGGGGAGAGGCCGATCTAGATGGTACAATTACCGTCTGATCATCTAGATCGGATGGCCCAGATGCACCCTGAGCCTCTACCTCGACCGTATAGGCTCGGGTGCACCAAGCCACATCCCGAAGCACTCACAGCTTCCACGTGACCCGAGCCACGACATTCACCCGAGCATAGATTGCGTGCATGTAGAACGCATGCAGGCTAGGCAAATTGCGTCCAGCATCACTGACTTCACCATAATTGCAGAACGGTCCTTCTTAGGCGCGCGTACCTCACGTGTTGTGCATGGGAAACTTTCATTAGACCCTCGTTGGTTTCAGTTTATTGCATATATACCCTCCTGGGACATGAATGCAAGATTTAGCATTTTATTTCTCATAATTTCTCTTTCATTCATGCCCCTAGACTATTTCTTTAATATCTTGAGCATATGATCTCCAATTCAGTTGATTTTAGTTCCATTGTGTTGCATATTTTATTCTCTAGCTAATGGCATATTTAATTTCATGATTTGAACTGAATTAAATGTGATAATTTTTTATATCTGTTGTGTCTCCTATTCTTTAATCTAAATGACATTTATTTTCCTTATTGCTCAATTTGACTCTGAAATCGATCCATATTTTATTGCTCATTGATGTGAATATTTTCGGACATCTTTGTACATTATTTTCTGCAGGATCATCTATTGCATATTATACACCATGCAACTCTTTTTAATTGCATTTAAAACCAAATAAAAATTGCATGTATCATGTTAATTTGTCTCTGCATTATATTATCTGCATACGCATATCATTCTGCGTCATATATTGCAATTGCATTATGAAGACCTAGGTTTAGAATTTAATCACTCAAAAATTAATCGATAATTTTCGATGAATAAACGAGGGTCGTGTTCTTGTGTTCGATCTTGGTACACTTACCAAGTCACATATTCGAAGTTGTGGTCTTTGCTGATCGAAATAAGTGTCATATACTACAATGATGCATCCTTATTAAAGAGGCAATTTTCGCAGTTCATCAAATGACGTCGTTGCCAGGGACACGACTTATCCTATTTGTTTATTGAATTTTATTGTATTATTTTTATTGCCATTATTTTTAGAAATTAAGGTCTTTACATTTTGTTTGTTCTTGCATCATTTGTTGATTATTTTTCTTGATATTTATCTGACATTTTTCTTTTGTGGCAGGGCCCATGCAGACTGAGGACGCTCGATCTACATGAAGGCGTGATGTTGGGATCTCCCGCTGCGATGAGCTGCACAAGATAGACGGATTCAAGGAGTTTAGTCAGTATTATGTTCATGCATCTGTTGCAAAAAAGGAAGAGGAAAAAAGAAAAAATGTGTATCATTTGCATTTCTAGTGGTCCTCGTTCGAGGGCATGCCGTGTAATTATGGACATAAACCTCCGCATGTGGTGTGTGAATGCTCACCCCAATTTGGGTGAGGCTTCACTTGAGTGTCGACCTAGGATCATGCACACGACTATCTGAGCTGACTCTATTATTTATATTATTTATGCTTGATCGTAGGTAGGACACACATTAAGAATTTGTGAGAGCCACCTTATCTCCTTGATTCAATAAGATGCACTAGACATCGATCTACTTAGCCAAACTCAACTCATTTCTTCATCACTAATAGTATCATGTTTTAGGATGTGTTTTTTTCGACTTGCATGCATTTAGAAATAAATTTAAATTCAGTCTCACATATGCATGAAGAAGGCTAGAGGAACAGTAAGTATCTCTCTCAAGCATGCATCATGGTTTTCACGAATACACTGGATTTTCTTGATCTTTCCCAGATTTATCACTTAAGGATATTAAAGGAAATTGGGGTTGGTTGATAGACGATGCATGTTTTACTTGTATACACATTACCTATCATGATAGCTTAAAGCTAAAATTGGGGTTGATAATGCAAGTGATGAAATAAATTGGAATAAAATTCACTCTTGGTTTATGGGGGAGCAATCCCCGTCATTATAAGCAGGTTGTTTTGAATGTTGAGAGGTGAGGATGTATCCCTAGGATAGTGCCCAAAATCTAACCTTAAAACCTCCGTAATGTGCTTAAATTTTGAATTATTGCCAATAAAGTGGACAAGATAAATGACCAGCACCCTTGGTCTTCATGTGTGTATTGGTGAAACATGGGGTATTGTCTGTTTGGTTGAGCTCAAATATGTCTTCTCCCATCCCTCCCATAACCCTATAACTACTTCCTACCCCCCATCTCCATCCAACCATCTGTGTAAATCTACTCCACCCTCTAACCCTAACAGATCACTGGTTCCCAGTCTGAAATTCACATCCAAATACTTAGTCTACTTTTTCATCCCAAGTATAAGGGGAACCTTGTACATAATTGTGATCATTCAACTAGGGTCTCCCCATCCTCATTGTATACCCAATACTTAGGCTATTTTCAGCCTAAGTATAGTGGGGACCCGAGTTATTCATTCTTCCCTCATCTTGCCTTCTTATAATTGGGCCATTTTAACCTATGTATAGGGGGGCCATCTGAGTAAGTTCTGTTATATCACCTTGTATTTGACCTGAGCCATGGCTTCATATCATTCTGTACTATGAGGTCATAGCAAAAGTTAAGTACATGGAGGTATACCGTATATATTGTATATATACTTTAGACACATGTCATGTTTTAAAATTTTTGAAACTTTTTTATATTAGGGTTTAAGTAATCTTACGAACTGATTTTTGTAAATTTGTTTGAAAAATATTTTCAAAAATTGAGGAACTATCTGATATGTAAATTCAATTAATCATTTTCAAAACTCTCATAAAAATCTGAAAAATTAAAATCTTTTCTTGAGCAGTGATTCAGATTACTAAGCTTAGAAATGAGTAGCCATTTCTCAGCGAGGGAACTACGATCTCCCTTAGCAGAGTGCTTGAGAATCTGAGAAATATCCTCCATATGCGTATGAGGAGCATGCATAAGGACAAACCACGTTATCAACATAGGTCACGTCAAGCCTTGTAAGAGTACAACCTTGTGATGAGCCTCTGAGGGATCATCACTATTCTCTCTCTTTACCCTAGAAGAATAAGAACTTCGTTGGAAATCTTCATTAACTCCGCATCTTTGTCAATAACCATCTCTCATGTAATTAACACTAACTCTAATTTATTGTACTTAATACTAACATTTTCTTTATTTTCTCTTTTTTTAAAAAGGCTTAAAAATTAGATTAAATATTATATATATGTATATATTTATATATTTATTTTTGGCCTTAAAGAAATTAAAGATACAAAAAATATAACAAAGCTTTGAAGATGCAGTGTTTTTATCTCTTAAAAATACTACCAAAAATATTTCTCTGTATAGTTAATCTCTTCTGACTTTTTGGTCAACACTGTAGATCTCATCGAGATCTACAACTTTCATGTTTTGACTTTTTGTTAATTCAATCTGCTTTTATTTATTTCTTAATTTTCTTTATTTTCCCAATTTTTAAATAATCTGATTGGGTCACGTGACACCCTCTGGGCCGCCCACGTGGCCCTTTCCTCTGCGCGCCACCCACCTTGCTATCAGCCTTGGATCAACCCTCACCTGTCATCATTATCCGCCCATCACACACTTTCCCTCAGCCCTTGCATCACTTCCCCATATGAGGTTCTAATTGTTCCTCTCCGCGCTAACCTCAGCCATCAGATTCACTCCTATCAGACGCCTATGCTTCCTCCATGTCACCCTTATCCCCACAGTCATTGGATGGATCCCATATCGCATCACAACCGTCCCTAAGCGCCCCATCTTGTGCCTTTGGATCAGATCCTCTGATATGATCCAAACCCTTCATCCACGCTCTGATCCCAACCGTTGGATCACTTGATCCAATGGTGCTACCTCCTGAAACCCCCGCTCCTGAACCCACGTTTGACCACCTCTCCACCTCTTCTCACCGCCTCCACGTAGTTTCCATATCGATCATCCTCCCACCTCCATCACTCCACGCCTTCACGTCGACCATTACAAGCACTGCCATTACACTAAGAAACGGTCGGAGCTCCGCCTATAAAACGACACCCTCTGCCTCACTCCCACTTCGTCCACCAATACAGAGTCCAAGCCCTAGCCCTCCTCCACCTCCATGTGATAGACGGAGGTCGGAGCGAGGGCCATAATGGCGCCCTCAATTCTAATGTTAACCCAAGACATGTCGCGGAGCCTCCGATCTGCTAACCTCTCCGACATGGCTAATCGGATTCGAGTGATGACATGAGCTTCACATGAAGCTCAACCCAAGCCACCACACCACCTTCTTCCTCTTCGATCCTCCAGGTAATGCAAATCTTGTTTTTCTTGTGTTTTCCTTAATTTAATCACACACATGCACACCACCCCACTTCAATCAAACCACACCCCCAGCTTCTCCATGCATCGCCGACCTTCGCGCAATCCTCCGCCCTCTTTTCCATACTCTAACCACCTCCGCCCCATCTTCTTCTTCACCTCACCAGAGAAGGAGCTCCGGTTCCTCGTTCTTCTCTCCCGATTGGGACCCACATCTCACTTGCGCACACCTCGCACAATTCGCTTCAGCTATACTAACCTCTGTAGGTACTCAATGGATGGAATTCACGTCCTCTCTCCGATCTCAACCTCCGCCACCGGTGGTGCTCCGTCGTCTGCCATCTCCAGCTACCCTCGTAGCTTCTCCTCCCGTCAACCATCATCGCATGGTGGTCACGATGCTCCGACGACCTTCTACATGCACGGAGAAGAACGATGGAGCTCTGGCAGCCTCATCGGAGCTCCAAACATGTCGTCCCTCCTCTGGCAGAGGACGAAACACATGCACCGTTGGATGGCACCCTTACGACGGCCATCCAACGGCCTAGATAGCGCCATGTTGCACCCTTGATCATGCAGGCTCGGAGACCCGGGCCACTAGCCTGAAGCCCCCCACATCTGCCACGCTTCCGCCTGAAGCTACAACCACCCGAGCCTAGCCCGCCCATGTGCATCGCATGTGCGAGGCTTGGTTATTTGCAGAGACACCCATGCTTCATCCAAATTGCATCCAAGACCCCAAGTGTGTGCCTCACGTGTTGCGTCAGGGGTATTTTATGCAGAGGCCCCGTCGACTTTACAAAATTGCATAAAAGCTCCCGTGTATAAGGGGAATTTACAAAAAAGACACCTCCGGCTTTTAGAAATTGCGAATAGGTCCCTCCAGGGACTTGTTTGTAATTATTTACCCTTTATTATTTATGCATTTTATTACAATTATGCCCTTACACTATTTTATTAATATCTTGAGCATACGAACTCCGTTTTTATTGATTCTAGTGTCGTTTCGAAGCTTGTTTCATCCTCTATCTAGTGACATATTGAATTTCATGATTTGACACTTTTTTAGTCTAAAAGGTAGGGGGAAACACTCAATGGTGTCCGCCCCAAAATTATTTATTCAAAACAAAATAGAGAGAAACCAGGACAATTATTTGACACTGAATTAAATGTCATGATTTCTGCGATCTATCGTGCCTCCTGCTCATTATCTATATTGCCATTATTTGATCCTTATTGCTCAATTTTCCTCTGAAATTGACCATTAATTTGTTGCTCAATGATTTGACAATTTTAGGGCATATTTGTACATTATTGTTTGCATATTCATTTGTAGCATATCATACACATTGCAACTAAATTAATCACATTTAAAACCAAACAAAAATACATGCATCATACTATTATGTCTTGCATATCACTTTATCTATGCATCATTTTATATGCATGATATATATTTGCATGTCATTTTGTATTGTGCATCACCTCTGCATATGAAGATCCAGGTTTAGAATTTAATTGCTCATTATTTAATCAATGATTTTCGATGAACAAACTAGGAGGCCCGTGTCCCTGTGCTCAACCTTGGTATACTCGTCAAGTAAAATAACTTCCACATATTCGAAGAGTATGGTTTTTGTTGAATCGAAATCTGTCTCCTATACTATAATAATATGACATTATCAAAGAGCCTTATTTTCATCAAATGGCGTCGTTGCCAGGGACACGACTCATCCTATTTTTTCATTGAATTTTTTGCATTATTTTTATTTGATTATTTTCAAAAGTTTAAGTATTCACATTGTGCATGTTTTTGCATCATTTTTGATTTAATTTCTTGATATTTTTCTTGACATTTTCCTTTGTGGCAAGGCCCGTGAAGATGGAGGACGCTCGATCTACATGAAAGCGTGGAGTTGGGATACCCTGCTGCGAGCCGCAGAAGAAATTCAGAAGAATTTGAAAACTTGAATCATCATTTTGTTCGTGCGTTAAGTGTAAAAAAGTGTAACCATTGCGTTTCTAGCAGTCCTCGTTTGAGGGCTCGTGTGTGTAAAAAAGAAAAAGAAAAGAAAAAAAACGAAGATTACTCGATGATCTACCCCCTATCCCCCCTCCCCCATCTCTATAAATCTACACCCCCACACCCAATCTCTGTGGATCCCCCCCTCTAACCCTAACTGAGCTCTGGTTCCCTAGCTTGAATTCCACATCTAGATACTTAGGCTACTTTTCAGCTTAAGTATAGGGGGAACCTTGTATAGCAACTGATCACTCACCTAGGGTCTTCCCATCCTCATTGCATATCCAATACTCATGCTATTGACAACCCAAGTATAGGGGGGACCCATGTCATTCTTTCCTCTTCTTGTCTTCTTATACTTAGGTCAGTTTGCCCTAAGTATAGGGGGTCATCTGAGTCAGTTCCGCTATATCACATTGTATTTGTCATGTGCTATGCCTTCGTATAACTTTGTGCTACGAGGACATAGCAAAAGTAAGTACAGGGGGGTATACCACATATATTGTATCGGGAGCCAGAAGTATTGAAGGAACGACCATAGGAATGGGCGCATCATGACATCGTAAGATGTCTCATCTGAATGAATTAGTTGGTACTAGAAATGTTCAAAAAAGTAAACGAAAAGAGTAATAAGAAGTGAAAAGGACAGAGACACTTCCCAACTAGAAAGCAAAGTTCCCACTGATGGTATACTTTGTGTAAGCGAGCTCCAAGATCACATCTTTGGAATAAAATCCAGTTAGAAAAGGAGATCCAATTAGAGATAAGCTGCCTATGAGCATTATAGCATAGGTAAAAGGAAACGAGGCAAGCCCCCACTTTAGCCATAGCTCGTATTTTAAATTTTTTTGAAATTTTTTTCGGGCTAGGGTTTTAGTATTATTGTAAACCGATTTTGCGAAATTGTTGTAAAAATCTTATTTTTCAAAAAAATGAGGGACTAATTATTTTGTAAATTCAATTAACCTTATTAAAAAAGGATTTTTACCCGGCAGACCCTGTAATCTTTTGCAATTACCGCTACGACCTTTGAAACATCGTAATTCCTCCCTAGACCCCGTAAACTTGCTCCGTCTTACCCAAGGTTTAAAAAAGCGCGAGGCGGTCCGAGGCGTTTTTCCTAAAATTGAGGCGAGGCGTAAGCCTCGAGGCGGTCGAGGCGTAAGCCTCAATTTTTTGGAAAAAAAATTAAAATTAGAGCAAAATACATTGAAAAAAGTATATGATAATATTTAGTTTTCCCAAAAACACATTTAAGAATAGTTAAACACTAGTAAAAGATACAATACATAAGCGATGAAGGCATTGTAGTTCAAAAAAAACTAATACTAAGCTACTAATATATGGAATATCAAGTTCCAACTCCAACTTCAATAATTCTATATGAGTATTGAATTAAAGTCTATACTTAATACTAAAGTACTATAAAAACCATAATTGTTAGTGTTCGAAGTAAAAAAATACCAACATACCTTGAATCCCAACCATTTATCTTGCTGGACGTTGTTGGAGAACCTTATGCATCCCCTCCTACCATATGATACCCCAACAAGACGGGGGTCTTTTTTACTAACAATGTTAGTTCTATTTTGCTATTCACAATAAAATAAAATAATTATTTTACTTCACGTGTTTATTTTCAAACTTTCTTCTTCATATATACGATAATTAATCTAACATTCACAACTTATATAACCAAATAACAACATCAAGTTGAAAACTTGCAACTAATATAAAATATTTATTACAATTCAAACTCAAATCTGTGTGTAATAGAAATAGTATGTGTCGGTGTATGATAAATGGAACATGATGTATACAAGATCATGGAGCTTCACTTATTTCAAGCAATCAATTCTCTTTGAACGCCCCCCTCCCCCCGACCCTTCGGTCTTACAAAAAAAGGTCACGTGCAAAGCTGAAATAAAAAAAAAATACGATTTTTTAAGGCTTACGCCTCAGCCTCGCCTCGAGCGCCTCACGCCTCGAGCGCCTCAGGCGAGGCTGAGGCGTACGCCTCTTAAGATGTACCTGAGGCGTGCGCCTCGGGGCGTTTTGGGCCCGCCTCGCCTCGAGGCGTACGCCTTTGCGCCTCGAGGCGCCGTCTTTTAAAACCATGGTCTTACCCCACGAACCCTGCCGTTAAATTGACATATCTAGAGTTAACTTCCTTGAGTTAAAACGGGTTAATCTAACCAATCTACGATCGAACGGCTAAAATTTATCAAAAAGAAAAAATAATCTATTCTCATTTGAGCTCCCCTATGCACAGCCTCCATCCCACGGCGTTGGACCTCTGGACTTGAACCCAAGAAAGCAGGTGGGCGACTGGTGGCTTCGTAGGGAGGTAGCGGGCTGGAGGTCGCCGGATTGGGGGAGGAGAAGCGCTGGGCTGGAAGTCGTCGGGTTGGGGGAGGGGAAGCGCTTCCAGGGACGGTGGCTTCGCAGGGGAGGTGTTGGGGAGGCGCAGGGGAGGTGTTGGGAAGGCGCTGGCTTAGGGGGCGATGGGGTCCGCAGGGGGGGTGGCGATGGGAGCAAGGGGGCAGGCGATGGGGGGCGACGCTGCAGGGGGGCGATGGGGGCAGGGGAGGCGAGGTGGGCGATTGGGTTGGGGGGTGGCGATGGGGGCAGTGGGGCGGGCGATGGGGGGCGACGCTGCAAGGGGGCGATGGGGGCAGGGGAGGCGAGGTGGGCGATGGGGTTGGGGGTGGGGGGGGATGCCGTCGGGTGTGTGCGATGGGGTCGGCAGGGGGGCGACGCTGTAGGGGGGCGGGGGCGATGGGGCAGGGGACGCGGGGTGGGCGATGGGGTCGGGGGGTGGTGGGGGGGATGGCGTCGGGGGTGTGCGATGGGTCGGCAGGGGGGCCTCTGTAGGGGGCGGGGGCGATGGGGTCCGCGGGGGTGGGGCGATGGGGTCGGGGCCTTCGCAGCGGTGGCAGCTGGGGATCGCAAGGGAGGAGGGTCTTCAACCGGCTGACGGAGGGGCTTCGCAGGAGCGGCGGTGGGGGTCGCAGGGGCTCCAACCGGCGGGCAGCGGCTTCGCATGGGTGGCTACGGGTCGTAGGGGAGGAGGAGATTCAACCGACGTGCGACGGGGGGTGGAGGGGCTTCATCGGGGGGGCTGCTTAGCTGAGGAGATGGCACCTATAGTAAATTTGATAACTAAAATGGGTATTATATAAAAGAATATAACAAAATTCGGTTAATTTTAACGGCTACATGGATGGTGGTTAACCGCAGGGTCTGTAGGGTAAAGGTTAACAAGTTTACGGGGTCTAGGGAGGAATTACGATGTTTCGAAGGTCGTAGCGGTAATTGCAAAAGATTACAGGGTCTGCTGGGTAAAAATCCCTATTAAAAATTTCATAAAATCTGAAAAATTAAAATCTTTTCTTGAGCAGTGATTCTGAGTTTAGAAATGAGTAGTCATTTCTCAATGAGGGAACTATGCTCTCCCTTAGCAGAGTAGGTGGTTAAAGGACAACGTGAATGGTACCGTCTTGAAGTAATACGAGTAGTCGTCTAACGGTCCGTATTTACATACATACTGGCTGGAAATGGATTCAACTATTCATATGAGCTTGGGCCAGTCATTATTTCTCTTGAGATAAAAAAATCATAAAAATTGCAAAAGCCAAAAATCACAAAAATTCACTAACTCTGGAGTTGGTGTATTCTTGACACATTCACTATACTTCAAGGCTTGAGGATTTGAGGACACTTAATTTTCTGAGATCTTGAGAGTCTGAGTTAACCAGCCTTAGTCATTAGAGTTTTGAAACTTAATAATACACACTTCCTAGTTTAAAAGATTTGAGCGTTATATTGCACTCTTCATCTCTACCTTCAAAAGAATATGATCAGCACAACACTTTCACAATTGCATGATTCATGAGATGAGTTATCACTTGAGGGATTGCGAGTAGAGGTTCGAGTTTAGACCCGATTTAATGATGCCCGAGGATGGGATAAAGTCAATGAAGGCTTCAAGAAACCTGAGTGTCAGCAAACTCTACCCAATATGTTAACAAGTTCGCATTTTATCATTTGATATTGACCTATGTGCTAGGGTGTGATGAAATCTTAATAATTATTGATCAGTGTGCGTCAACTCTTGGTAAAAGCAGTGGAGCTAGCCAAACAATGAAATGAAATTCGAGTTTCTCTCATGCCAAGAAAAGCTCTATCATTACAAATACAAATTTAGAAGAGCTTCCACCAAAGGCGAGTGCTCCCAACCATTTCAAAGTGTCCAGTTGGACCAAACGTTATTAGGACCACGGAATCGGTCTAGCACCACAGAAGGGCTCTGCATCGTATAGTGATACAAGTCTAGGTGTCGAAGGTATCTTAGATACTCAAAAGAGACACACCCTGATGTACTCCTAGGAAAACAAGTGCAGATGACTCTGAATTCTCTTGATAGATACATTGATCAACAAACCAAAAATATACATGCTTTCAGTAATAAGGCACTCGAGAGGACCCTTGTTCCAATGTGAGGGAGAGGAGAAAATGCACAATCCTACGCCCTCCATCATCTGGTTGTCCATCTACACTTTCAAGTCTGACAAATTAATGAGATGGTGGATTGAATGCAAGAACCGACTTATTCCCTGGTGTTGAGGATTAGGTCTAGAGGAGAGTCTCCTGGACAGGGACCTTGGGTGACATCTCTAGTCGACTCTCATGAATGCAGAAAAACTAATTGTCATATCGTTATATCATATATACAAACAAAGAGACTGATAAATAGAGAAGTTAGATTCCTTTTGACTAAAGCGCGGTTGAATCTTGAATTTTAGGATCACTTAAGCTGAGGGTTTTCGATGAATTAAGCCTAGCAAATTCACATGCTCTATAAGGAATTAATCCAGCTCCTTCCCTCTTTAGATGCTCGAGGATGAGCATAGATTAAGTATAAGGGTGTGATGAGTCTCTGAGGAATCATCATTGTTCTCTCCTTTTACCCTCGAAGAATAAGAACTTTGTTGGAAATCTTCGATAATTTTGCATCTTTGTTAATAATCCTCTCCCTTATAATTAATACTAACCCTAATTTATTGTATTTAATATTAACATTTTCTTTATCTTCTTTTTTATTAAAAATCCTAAAAAATTAGATTAAATATTGTGTGTTTATATATTTGGCCTTAAAAAGGAATTAAAAATACAAAAAAATAACAAAGCTTTGAAGATGCAGTGTTTTTATCTCTTAAAAATACTACAAAAAATTTATCTCTATATAATTAACCTCTTCTGACTTTTTGGTCAACATGAAACTTGTAGATCTCATCGAGATCTACAACTTTCATTTTTTGACTTTGTGTTATTCGACTTGTTTCCATTTCTTTCTTAATTTTCTTTATTTTTCCTATTTTTAAATAATCTGATTGAGCCATGTGGCAATCTCTAGGCCGCCCATGTGGCCCCTTCCTCTGCACGCCACATGCCTTGCTCTCCGCCATTGGATCAACCCTGGCATGCCGTCATCCATCCGTCCATCACATACTCTCCCTCAGCCCTTGGATCACTTTCCCATATGAGATCATAACCGTTCCTCTCCGCGCCAATCTCAGCCATCAGATTCACTCCTATTAGATGCTTCTGCTTCGTCTACGTCACCCTTATCCCCGCAGCCATTGAATGAATCCCATATCACATCACAACCGTCCCCAAGCGCCTCATCATGAGCCTTTGGATCAGATCGTCTGATCTGATCCAAACCCTTCACTCGCGCTTTAATCCTAACAGTTGGATCACTCGATCCAATGGCAGATCTTCATCGCCTACCTCCCGAAACCCTTGCTTCAATCAGGGAAGTTGACTCATTCCTCGCTACTATTAGTTGTAGTTGTGGGAAGACTCTTCAAAGAGCTAAGATATAGTGATCTTCCTCTATGTTAATCAAACCTATTAGCTACCCATATATCGCGAAATGGAAAGGAGCAGTCAGAAGCCCAAGCTATTCTAGTCCAGCTTCGTAGGCGCAGGCTCTATCCCTTTTTTCGGTACGGTCCTTTAATCGCTCTTTCCTTTGGGCAGGCAGGAGGCATTGAATGAAGCGGTGTTGGTTGTTCCCTCGCCACCCCCTTCCTTTTTTAGAACACACGTCCGACCACCTCTCTACCTCTTCTCACTGCCTCCACGTAGTTTCCAGATCCATCATCCTCGCGCCTCCATCAATACGCTCCCCCATCACTACACGCCTCCACATCGACCGTTACAAGCACCATCATTACACCAAGAAACAACCGGAGCTCCGCCTATAAAACGACCTCCTCCGCCTCGCTCCCACTTCGTCCACCAATATAGAGTCCAAGCCCTAGCCATCCTCCACCTCTCTTTGACAGACAAAGGTTAGAGTGAGGGCCATAATGTCACCCATAGCTCCGATGTTTACCCATGGCCCTCTGACCATGTCATGGTGTCTCTGACCTGATGAGCTCTTCGAGAAGGCTGATCAGATTCGAGCAACGACCCAAGCTTCACATGAAGCTCAACCCAAGCCTTCGCGCCACCTTCTTCCTCTTCGATCCTCCAGGTAATGCAAATATTGTTTTTCTTGTGTTTTCCTTGATTTAATCACGCGCACGCATACCACCCCACTTCAATCAGACCACACCCCCAGCTTCGCCATGCATCGCCGACCTTCGTGCAATCCTCTGCTCACCGTTCCCTCTTCTCCACACCCTGACCATCTCCGCCGCATCTTCTTCACCTCACCGGAGAAGGAGCTCCGGTCCCTCGCTCTTCTCGCCCGATTGGGACCCTCATCTCACTCGCACAAACCCTGCACGATTCGCTTTGGCTATACTAACCCCTGCAGGTACTTAATGGCTGGAATTCACGCTCCCTCTCTGATCTCAACCTCCGCCACCGGTGGTGCTCCAACGTCTGCCATCTCCAGCTACACTCGTAGCTTCTCCTCCAATCAGCCATCATCGCCTGGTGGCCACGATGCTCTGGCGACCTTCTACGTGCACGGAGGAGAATGGTGGAGCTTTGTTAGCCTCGCTAGAGCTCCAAACACGACGCCCCTCCTCTGGTAGAGGACGAAGGACATGCACCGTTGGATGGTGCCCTTACGACGGCCATCCAACGACAGAGATAGTGCCACGTTGCACCTTCGATCCTGCTGGCTTGGAAACCTGAGCCACTAACTCGAAGCGCCCCACATCTGCCACGCGTCCACCCGAAGCTGCAGCTACCTAAGCCCAGCCGGCTCACGTGCGTCGCACGTGCGGGGCTTGGTTATTTGCAGAGACACCTCTGGCACGTGCCTCACATGCTACGCCAGGGGTATTTTATATAGAGGCCATGTTGACTTTACAAAATTGCAGAAGGCCCCGTGCATAAGGGAAATTTACAAAGGAACACCTCCATCTTTTAGGAATTGCAAATAGGTCCCTCCAGGGACCTATTTGTAACTATTTATCTTTTATTTTTTATGCATTTTATTACAAGTATGCCCTTGCACTGTTTTATTGATATCTTGAGCATACAAACTCTGTTTTTATTGATTTCGATGCAGTTTTGAAGCTTTTTTCATCCTCTATCTAATGTCATATTTGATTTCATGATTTGACACCTAATTAATTGTGATGCTTTCTACGACCTATCATGTCTCCTGCTCATTATATATATTGCCATTATTTGATCCTTGTTGCTCAATTGGCCTCTGAAATTGATCATTAATTTATGCAAAATATATTTAATTCTAAACAAGACTTCAATTCCTACTGAATGCATTCAAGCTTTGCCCTTTCACTTTCTTTGATGGCCAAACTACGTTAAAGGAGTACTCAAGAGTCAAGACCATGCCATCTCCACAGGACTGGCCGCCTATAGTCCAAGCTCAACAATATCAATAAAATATTTTGAAATTTAATAAAATCATTTAGAATCCAATTTGGGGATGTAATCTATCTTGCTCGTTAAATATTGTATAAGTACATGCTGATTAGAATATATGTTCCTCCAAGAAAGCCATTTAAAAAATGTACCATTTCTCCTTCTTGGATATTTCGACGAGCAAAAAGTCCCCAGCCATGTATTCCAGAACGACCAAAACAGACCCTGCTTTGCTCAGTTGACTATATATACAACAAAGGAAGATCGTTAACAAGAAAAAAATGTTGAAATGAGATGGGTACGTTAAACAAATCATTGCCTGTAAATAATAAAGTCTTTCCCTAAATGTAGAGAATGAAGCGGGATCCTTTTCTTCCTATTCAGCAAAGGAGAACATGAAGAACAATCAGCACAGGATTATTGAGAATAAACAAGGAAATTTGTATACTGGAACAAATAATCTATCTTTACAGTAAGTACCTTGGGCACATTCAAATCTCTGATTTTGTGTATAGGATGGCGACAGGACCCCATCAGCCAATTAGGCACTGCTGCTCTTATCTAAGAAATAGATAGATTGATAAAAATATCAGAAACAGGTGCTTCAGGAAAAACAATAGGAATGCCATATATGACTGTCTTGAATCATTTAGAGAGAATAAACAATATGCAACAGCATGTTCTCTTTCTTTCTTTTTGATTCAAAACCACATGTTCTTTGCAGAAGTGAATGCATTACTGCCAAGAAAAAGGCTCCTTTGAAATCTTGGACTGCAAATGCATGCATTCCAGATTTGACAGCGACTATAACTCGGCTAGGAAAGACCAAAACCTCTCATGAACTAGTAGTTAGTGTAAGTCATTTACAGACTAAGTAGATTTCAGAGGAAAAAGTTCCACTATTTACGGAAAACGTCAATGGAATATACAAATGCTTTTCACAAGTATGTTATGTGTGTATGAGACAATAAAATCTGAATCTTTCCTGAAGCCTGAATAGAGTGAGTTTATGCAAGGCATTGATCTGTTATATTAAAGATTAATAGGATGGTTGCGTTAATTCAAGAAGTATTATACATCATGGTGGTCCAAAACAAGTCCTGCAGTAAGCGGATGACCTCAAGAATCGAGGGTGGTCCTAAATAACAGATAGATAGAAAGGCTATAAGGGACAAACGTAGGTACCCTAACTTGCCAATCAGAAAATAAATACGACGGAAATAAATTGGAAAACAATGAACAAGGGTGGCTTCATGTTACCATTCTTATGCTAACATTTGCTCCTCGAAATTTCAGTTCCTAGGTACTTCTTACTGTCCATAAACTTCCGCTAGGTATTTAAGGGCTAGGACCCAACTAGCAAAACAAGTAGTTTGTGGCGATGGGTGGGTCCCTGTTGTTGCGGCTTTTACCTTCTTGTTTCCATCTAAATGTAATACCATTTTCTTTTTATATGGATAAGTATATAAATCATGATAACTCCCTGTTTTGATTGTTACTACACTATCTGCAATGTCCAAAGTATACAAATCCAACAAATTAATTTTTTAGTGTAAAAATTACAGCACTCAAGAGCAAGCTATTTGGTGATAAAAATCCAGCATCTCTAATTAACAAGTATGTAGTACTTAGAGATGAGTATTATATAAGGAGTTAATGCCAAATTTAACCATGGCATATAGAAACTGACTTGTTTATGAAAATTTGGCTTGTATAGTGCATACCTTATTTTGATTTTTTTGGTATTCACGGCATCTTGCTGCTGATGAAGACAGGGAAGGAGCTTCTAGCTGAAAGTCATCAGGGATCTCTTGCACAATATTTTTCCTAATTAACCGAGTGCTGGTTGGTTTGTCCTTATTATGGAGTGAGTTCTTGGCAGAAAACACCCCCCCAGGAGTCTGTATTATCAAAACATTATCAGGGTTTGGTGCCCTGAACAGAAGAAAATAAGTTGGTAGACGTAATCTAAAAAGAACTCTCCTCGTCAATTTTTAACAAATACAAAGAAACAAAAAGGCAGGAAAAATAATTTTCTTATCGCCTCAGAAGAAACTGGCATTACAAGAGAACAAAAATATAGATTTAGATATTTTGCTTACCTATGTTGAGCACAATATGAGATCATTTTCGTAATCTGTCTCCCGTTTCTCTCCGCACAGTGCAACTGCAACTCATCAAGAACAAACAAATAATTATTGAGTTTATTCACAAGAACTACATCAGATGAACATGTCACAAGACTTTGTGATTTGGGCAATATAATCTTGAAAATAAGATAGAAAACATATAAATATTTCAGAAATACATAGTGCCAAATAAACTTGTAAAAAAAGACGTTAAGAAAAAATGAAAATATTTTATATTGTAGGGTGATAAGGGAAAAAGGAGACAGTAGAATAAGTCCACATTTATTGATTTCACTAATTATTATAAGGAATTTATACACCCATACCCCTATTAATATTTCCTGATTATATGATCACCCCTGTAAGCTTTGCACACCATGACTCATGTAATCATGATTTGCTTTACTCACATACCCTTATGCTTTACTTTACTCACATACCCATATCGTCAACTTACTCCACAAACTTGACCATGTTTAAGTTAATCTAACAAAAAAACACTTCCTTGTTCATAGTAGAAGTTTGATTTTTTTATTCTTTTATTATTATTTACTCCCAAAACTCCCCATTCCCCATCCCTGTTGGCAAAACAAGTAACTTCTTCTTTCTTGTGTCACTTGAGAGAAAATAGGATATGTCGTAGCTCGACTTCCCGGAGATGCAGGTCACAGCAAAAAGGCGGGACTCATCAGGACATTTGCAATGTGACAGATGAGGTGCGGACAGAGTAAAGGATGTAGTATACATTCTGAATCGAATGGATCTGGTCATCGAGGGTACAATAGGGAATCGAGAAGGGAGTTGGGTGAGTAGAGGAGGAGGTGGTGTGGCAGTCGAATTTGACACGAGGAAGAAAGTGGGTGCTGGATAAGGTCTTAAGAGTTTATTGGGTGAGCAGCAATGGAAGTGTCCACAAATAAAGTCTATTAAACCAAATTATTAAAAATACAACTATTTGTAAGATTAACAATACACGAGGAAGAAGAGGGGATGTGAGGGGATTTTGTATTTATGCAAGATTCAGTTGTCTCTTGCCCATTCTTTGGTGTGGAAGATAAGGATCTTTACCATTGCTTCTTTAGACGTGTGGCTGCGAGAGAGGTCTGGAGTAAAGCATTGAGTGGTGGATAGAACCCTGACAATGTGAAGCACTTCTGGAATGACTTTGGTGCATGTGTGCCGTTCTCGATTCGCCGTTCTCGAATCGAGAGAGCTAAATCCATGTCAATCCTTTGAGCAATCTGGTTGGCAAGAAATGCTATGGTGTCTAGAGAGAGAGAGATGATGTTGAAATAGTGTGGCACATGTGCACATGCTTGTTGATTCTTGGAACAACTTTCTATAACTTGTTTATTTGCTTATTAATAAAGTTTGGGTGGACAAGTCCCAAGATTGAACCTCTTATTTAAAAGAACAATACAATTTTCATGACTCTGAATACGATAGAACATATGCTACACGACGTTATTAATTACAATGGACAGTAGCTGTGGTGCGAGTTGGGATACGGGTTTGACTTAGGGAGGAAGAAGGGTTACCGGGTAGGGGTTGTTGAAGGAGTCAGCAAGAGGGTTTGATATGGTGACAAGAGGGTTTGCAGGGGAGGGGTTATCCATGGAGACCCTGAATGGGTGTAGATGTGGGAAGAAGGATCTGATGTTGGGAGTTAGTGGCCAAAGCTGGAGAGAGGGTTCTAGAAGGAAAGGAAAATGAGGGTGTTGGCAAGGAGTTGTGGCAGAAATCGGCAAGGGAAGGGGACTAAGCTTAAGGAGAAAGGAGGACTGCAGAAAATGGACCCGTGATCAGGCTGATCGGAAGGTCAGGTTGATTGGAAGGGGGTTAGACCCACAGATTAAGGAGGTTGGGCACAAGGGTGGTGCAGCACAACTAGGTGCAAGCACAAAGACGGGAGTTGGATGCGAGGGGTCGCAGCTTTCATAGCTGCAACGACATGCCATATATTAAAGGGGAGATGTAGTCGCAGGTAAGTGGGCAAAAGGGAGGGGGTTATATAGAAGGTTGAATGGTCGGATGTGGAATGGGATCAGAGACGAGCTATGGGGGAGAAAAGGTTCCTAATGGATGGATGGAAGGGAAGTTAACAAGAGAAGCTATGTTGGACCGTTGGTGATTGTTCATGGGGGAGAAAGAAAAGAATGAAGTATGACGATGGCATCTTTCGGAAATTTGATGTTTTGAAGGAGAAAAACAAGAAGCTACGATGGATCTTATATGAATAGAAGTTATCAACAAGGGTTCTGTAAAAGTTATAAATTTATAGAGGTCATGTGTAATTACAAAGAGATATTCATGTAATTAAAAGAAATGTTATAGAAGTATGGAGGTAAAACCCCCTTATTATGAGATAGTTCAAAAAAAGCACGCATTTATGGGAAGATTTTCCATTTCAATTTACTTACTGATCGGTCAGATTGCAAGACCAACAAGCAGTTGTTTGAGATTGAAGTTGGTGACCACACGTGAATTTTATTAATCACAAAAAGATACAGGTACAAGGACCAAGACACGCAAATAAATTTGCAAAAGCACTATATAAAAACAATCCTCTTGGACAAGCAAAGCATTTCTAACAAGTCAAAACATCCATAGAGAGGCGAACAATTTAGCTCTCTCCCATATGGAACTGTAGGCTCTTCCCAAAACTCCAACTACACAGCATCAATAAAAGCACACACCCCCCTCCCTCTCCACACCCACACCACCCCGATTTTTTTTGGCAACCAAAATTGAACAGCTGCTCTTACATCTTTGATTCAGATAAGGATTTGCAGCAAAGGTGTAAAACTAAATACATCCACCAAAACTCAATGAACAAAACTGATTCTGTAACCATCATCGAGGTTTCTCTGAAAATACATACTTAAAAGAAATTAATATAACAGATAAATCAATTGATGTGCATGAATAATATGCACAAATTCAGAAGAAAAGCATTTTGCAAAAAGAGAGAGAAGGATATCAGCTAGTGGGGCATCTTCAGACTAACCTCCATGCGGTATCCTGCCCTTGATGCACACATTGCATGATAGGAAGTCGAGCATCTGTAGCACTGAGAACAGGAACCATGCATTTGCTTGCATATCACACAAGTCTGGTTGAGAGGGGAAAATTGATAATTAGTGGGAGTTCGAAGTCTAAACTGCAAGAATTGGACTTCTCGTCATATTATTCAAATCGCTTGGTAAAATAGGCATTTGGACTACATGGACCTTCATGAAAGAATGAGAAGGTATGCTTAATATGCCAACAGCTGGCTCCATCAATTCTTCACTGGAAAAGGAGACTTCAGGTTGAAACCAAGCACAGGTGACATGTATCCACAGTCCACCGAGATTAGTAGGCTTCAAGGCACCACCTAATACAGAAGAATGCAAAACCATTGATAAAAAAATAATGTACTGATGAAGAGCCTACAAGTTCAAGACATGCCTTTTACAGGACAAAGGCAGCATTCATGTTTAAGTTGGGGTGTTTCACACGCTCTGCAAACCCAAGATGTGAGATTCGTGACACTTCTTGCTCCATAACATTCCTGGTGGACAGCTATTTGGCATCTGGAAAATAATAACCAGGTTTCTAGAATATCCATAAAAAATGAATAGATGCCTAAACCTCGGCAAAACAAAAGTAGCAATTTCTAAGTGAATTTTTCTCTAAACAAATTGTGGGCCTGGGCTACTAACGAACTCTACAATGATTGCTGAGTTCGCTAATATATTTACATAAACTCCTACTTTTCCCAATTTGTGTAGAAAGGCATAAAAAAGACAACTCCTTTTTGGAAGACCATGAGCTTAAATCTGTAAACAAAGAGGAAGGCGGACTAGGCATCAGGGAGACTGCGCCAGTTCAACAAGATGCTACTGACCAAGTAGATTTTGAAGCTCTTGGGTTACGGGGGCAAGCTGCGCAGAAGACTATTGGAGGATAGCTGCTACTATGGAAGGTTCCTTGACCCAGGAACTATTACCAAACTAACAAGGAGGCCATCTGTCTTCTGAAGGGGGGTTGATGGACATTTTGGTGACTATGTGGTTGTTGCTTGAGAGGAGGCTTAGAGATGGTAAGGACTTCTGAAATGTGCAGGATTATGGATCAGGGACGGGGTTATTGGCAGAGGATTTTCCAAGTCTGTCTGCAGTTGTCAAGGACACGTAGGTGGTGGTGGCCAGATAATAGGATAGAACTAAGGTGCATATCTGCGCTTCACCGCAGGCTGTATGTATTTGTTCTAGTATTAGAAAAACATTAAAACAACAAAGATATTAAATTGCATATTTTTCATATAGCAAATGTGCGAGTAGATCATATTTTCAAATATATAAATATGATCCTTCATATCGTTTTTATTTCATATCAATCTTTTATTTCTATTATTGTTTCTATGTATAATAGAAATTC
Organism: Ottelia alismoides; assembly: GCA_037367405.1. Taxonomy (NCBI): domain Eukaryota; kingdom Viridiplantae; phylum Streptophyta; class Magnoliopsida; order Alismatales; family Hydrocharitaceae; genus Ottelia; species Ottelia alismoides. The sequence continues at coordinate 243,827 of JAZKJV010003893.1, forward strand.
CAATATGAATTAGTTAACAATGATTGATGATTGGAAACAAAATTTCATGCAATTACATTCCATCTTTATTTGATATTTTCCTTAAATCAAATGTTACGTAAGTTATCTGGATGTCGAGACGGTGCGTGATCGTATTCTTCGCTCCTTGGGAGTTTCGTTTATAGGAGATGTGGTTGCTCTTGCTGGACACCTTTTTTTATGTTAGAGGTTTATCTAAGTCCCAGGCCAACCAGATTCTGGAAGGTCCTGTGTGCTCAGAAATTTCCTGGCACCACCCATGTTTTGCGGATGGTGAAGACCAAAGAGATGCAGTTCGGGTGGCTCGCATCCTGGGCACGTCCTTCCTCTCTCGCTCTGTGGCATCGCTTAGTTCTGCTTTGAGAAATTTGGGCTGGGTCGCTAAGGTTCTTTCAGATGGCCGACAGCCCAGATCAGACCCTTGGGCTACTTTTGTGATCCTTGAAGGAGGGGTTCCTTTCACGAAGGACTCCAGCCGCTCACTGTGTGTGTCGTGCATCTTTCAAGCTTGTTGTGGGAGCAGTTGCACTGCCTCCGCCATCGCCTCTCGCCGGAAGCACCGCCTCATCTTCATCGGTGGTTTCCCAAGTACATTCATTGCCGCCAATAAAGGAGGATTCGCAGCTACCCTTCTTGGAAAGATTTTGAAAACCTGATTTTTTACTGGATCGAGGAAAACCAATCGTTGATGCGGACGAATAGCACTCTTTTGTCATTAATAAGAGATCAAGCTTATCTTTTTTAGGAGATGATGTCGATTCTCCTTCTAAAGTGGGATGCGCGGGAGGGGAGGCACACTTGCCTCCACCGGGTCTCCTCGATTCTGCTACCGCTAGGGCTTCCTCGCCCATTTCCATTCCGATGAAAGATTGGTTGGAGTCAAGTCACGCTAGTCGGGTTCAGGCTTCGGATCTCTTCTTAGAGGAGTAAGAAATCGGACCCTCGCCCTCCCCTGCCCTAATGTGAACCCTACTTGGATTCATGGGTTTGTAGAACCACACCCTATGAGCTCCGCGATTTCGGCTCCTCCCATTTTTCATCTTGCTGATGCTGGGAGTCCTTCCTTAGTATCTCTCGTGGCTGGTGATGCGGGCCACTGCCAAGCCGTTACTGAACTTCCTCAAGACATGTCTCATACAAGCCTTACTGTTCAAGTGAAAGGTCCTGCTGCGCGGAGGATTTCCTTGTTTCTTCGCTAGATGTACAAAAATTTGAGGTTGGTTTAGTGAATCATGATTATGCAAGTAAGTGCAAAGAACAGGGGTAACTGGAGCTCAAACCTCAATCGTGCGGTCATTTCGTTGGAAAATGCAATTGGGCATCTTTTGGAACATCCTACTGTTACCACCTCTCCCACCATCTCATTGCCATCAGAATCTGAGGTCGGTAGGAGACACAAGCGTTATAGACCGCAAAAATATCGAGCAAAAGGAGGAGGAGACCATACACCCCTTATTGGGGACTCCGGAACGGAATCAAGTCAAAGGGGCTTCTTTATATTCTAGCGGGCTTGGCTTCTGGAAACTCATTCAGAGACCTCGTCTGCAACATATGGTCCACTACCATTGTTTCAGGGTCGGTCGCCTCTCATTTGGCCCAAAAACTTGCCATTCTTTGTAAACATCTTTGTTCTCTCAAGAAGGAGATCAGGGAGGCAAGATTGGCAAATCGTCTGGTGACTGAAGCTGAAGTCTGCAGAATTGATGATCTAAAGGATAGTAGAGAGCTTGTGTTTAATGAACTGGCCACGAGAGTTGCGGCGCAGAAGATCATTGTGGCAGAGGACAAGAAGCATGTTACTGAATGGAAGCAACGGTCGAGGCGGTGTTGGCTCAAGGAGGGTGATGCGAACACAACCTACTTCCACCGCATGGCTAGCGGAATACGTCACTTCAATTTGATTCAGTCTGTAAAGGTAAACGGTATTAGGGTGGAAGGCAATCATGAAATAGGAGGGCTATTGCAGATCATTTCCATGTGTTAGGAGAATATTCTATGTACTAGGAGAATATTCTATGTGTTAGGAGTATATTCTTGGGACATTTATGTATTTTCTCCTTTGAGCTCTCTAGGATTTTGTCCTATATAAGGGCCCCTAGACCTCTTGAATAAGACAAACTCTTTCATCTTTTCATTATTCTCTACATGGTATCGGAGCAGCGATCTTAAATCGATGTTCTGACCTAATCCCACCGCCACCACCAACCTCGCGCCGCCCCGCCTCCAGCGGCCCTACATAGCTCCCCACATGCCCCCCCTGCAGCCCAAGGACCTAAATGTTGGTTTCAGACACCATTTCGGTATCGACCAAAATAGAATTTCGATGGAATTTTGGTGGAATTTCGACCGGAATTCCGGTCATTTTTTGTACTCGGATCCCCGTATTTCGGTCATTTTGGTCATTTCGGTCGAATTTCGATTTCGACTGGATATCGATATTCGACAGAAATTCGATCGAATTTCGTTGAAATGCTGCAGCCCTGCACCGTCCCCTTCATGCAGCCCAGCACTGTCACAACGGCTCTGCGTCCTCCACCCCCACGTTGCCCCATGTCGCCCTGTGCTATCCCGTGCTGCCCTAGCGGCACAACATCGTCCACCCTCGCGGCCCCGCACTGCCTGATGTTATTCCAGCACACCGAGGCCCCGTGCTACCTCCCGCCCTCACGTAGTCCCATGTCGCCCCTCGGGTTGTGTCGTCTACCGAACTTCCATTCAATGCACTGCTAGATCTTCATGATACTTAAGACTACAATGACTATCTAGGTCACTTTTTCTTGACCTTTGCGGCCATCATAGCATCTGTTGAACCCAAGCCCTGTACCATACTTCCTCTGTGATGGTTCATGGCACTTCTATTAAACTCAAGGGTTCCGAGAACTATATACTATGGTCTCGATCCTTCAAGGTGTTTATTGGTAGTCAGCAAAAGAACTATGTTCTTACTAAAGATCCGTCCAAGGAGACGGAAAAGGACTATGATACCTGGTACGTAAATAAGTGCCAGGTGATTACTTGGATGATCAACAGTGTCGATCCGATTATAGCCTCCAATCTTCTATGCAAGGAAACGGCAAAGGCGATGTGGGAGAACCTTGAGAACACTTACTCCCAGAAGACAACCAAGTTCATACTCTCAGATATCTATACACGGATTTGGTCTACAAATCAAGGAATTACATCCTTGATCAAGTACCATCAACTCTACACCGGCATGTTTGAGGATCTCCTTATCTTCCAACCTGCATGTTGTGACAAACAAATAGGAGAACGTGCAGAATGGCAAGTGTATCGTTTCTTATCAGTGCTACATCCACGGTACAAGCCGGTGAAGGATCAATTTCTGACTGCTGCAGCTCTACCTCTCTTGAGCCATCTTTGGTCGACTACAGGAACTTGAGTCTCCTTTACATCCTCTGTTTGTTGAGACTACAACCCATTTTGCTAGAGGACGCTCGACCTACCAAGGAGGACGTAGCCGTGACTTTGGCCGAGGTAGAGGTCGTGAGTTTAGACGAGGACGTGACTTAGGTCGCGACCGTGGGCGTGATCCTACTACCGCCTGCTATCCACCATGCACTCATTGCGGACGCCTGAATCATCCGTTAGAACGCTATTGGGCAAAGTTTGGCATATCTCCCAATGCTAACAATGCCTATGAGATTGTCTCTTATAATGGCACCTATGTTACTGTGGACACCTCTCAAGTTCAGTCTTCCAGTGATAGTCAGACCTTCTTTACTGCTTCTAAGTATGCTCGTCTTCAACAACTATTACAGTATTCTGCCAGTGACACTCCTGCTTCTACTCCTACTGCTAGTCTAACCACTACATCAGGTACACTTGCCAGCTCTGCATCTACATCTGTTCCCGCATGGATCATCGACTCGGGTGCATCAACTCATCTGATGGGAGAAGTTAGTCTTCCCACCTCCTCATGGTTATCTTCTGTTGTGAAGACTGTTCATGTTGTCAATGGTGCTCATTCTCCTATTACTAATGTGGGTACCATGGAGTTTTCCTCCAAACTCCAATTTATTGGCGTTCACTGCGCTCCTAACTTTCCTCTCAGTCTATTATATGTTCACAAGTTGTGTACTGAGCTTAACTGTCGAGTTATATTTGATGAGTTTTACTGTTATTTTCAGGACATCTGGACAAAACAGATCTTTGGTGGGGGATATGAGAAGAACGGTCTTTATTATCTTGATATTCATTCTGACTCTGGTTTTGCTGGTGCTTCATCCATCTCTGTTGATCCTTTTCTCTGGCATCTTCGTCTAGGTCATCCATCTGCCAAAGCTCTATCTTGGATGTTCCCTAAACTCTTCATGCTCAAGCCTTTTGAGTGTGAGGCATGTCAGTTCAAGAAACATCATCGAACATCGTTCACCGCTCGTATTGAGCCCCATCGTAAAGTTCCTTTCTCCTTAGTCCATTGTGATATTTGGGGACCTTGTCCGGTCCGTACTCTGAGTGGACATAGGTATTTTGTTATTTTTGTTGATTATAGTAGATTGTCCTGGGTCTATCTTCTAAAAGAGAGTACGAAGATTAATAAAATTGTCAAAAATTTCTTTCATTATGTCAAGAATATCTTCTCCATTGATATACAAACTTTCCGTTCTGATAATGCTCTGGAATTTACACAACAAGACCTAACAGACTTCTTTGCCTCCCACAGAACCATACATCAAACCTCTTGTTCATATACGTCCCAACAAAACGGGATAGCAGAAAGAAAACTTAGACATCTCCTAAATACCACCCGCTCCCTTCTTACTCAGACGAAGGTTCCCAAAACCTATTGGGGGTGATGTCGTTCTGACCGTTGTTCATCTTATCAAGAGAATTACATCTCCAAACCTAAATGGATCAACCCCTTTCTCTCTACTTTATCCAACTGAGTCACCCTTTCCTCTTCCATTAAGAATCTTCGGATGTGTGTCTTTTGTTCATAATTTTCATACTACAAACAAACTTTCTCCCCATGCAATCAAATGTGTCTTCCTCGATTATTCTCGTACTAAAAAAGGTTACAGGTGTTATGATCCAACTGGATGTCTCTATTATATCTCTGCATATATAACCTTTTTTTGAGCAAATCAGTTTCTTCACTCAATTTGTTACAGATATCCCCCTGGATCTCACACCTCTACCAACTGTCTATCGACGAAGACAAATATCTTCACCACCAGATGTTCCTTTGCATGTTTCTCTTTTTCAGGATGATATGCCCTCTACAAGTGTCCCCTCCAATGTTGTCCCGGATGATCCCCAAGATCTTCCAATTGCTCTGCGCAGGACTAAGAGGCAATGTACTTCTCATTACATGTCTCATTTCATTTCTACTACTGGTTTATCTTGCAGTGACAGACGATACGCAGATGCTCTCATGATTATTCTATTCCGAGAGACCACCATAGTGCTTTGCAGGATTTAGGATGGTGAAAAGCCATGGATGATGAGATGGATGCTCTTATTTCTAAGGAAATTGGGATCTAGTGCAATGTCCCAAAGGGACTAGACCTGTGGCATGTAAATGGGTTTGCACAATCAAACAATCACCAGATGGGTCGATTGACAGCTTGAAAGCTCGTTGTGTGGAAAAAGGCTTCACGCGGACATATGGAGTGGATTACTTTGAGACACTCTCACTGGTTGCACGTATGGGGTCAATAAGGACTATCCTTTCTGTAGCAGCCAATAAGGCATAATGGCCTATCTTTCAGTTAGATGTGAAAAATATGTTCCTATATGTCGAACTTGATAAGGAAGTGTACATGATGCAATACCCGGTTATGAAGTCGAGGGGGAGTGTGTATGTCGACTTCACAAAGCCATATATGGCCTAAAGCAGAGCCCATGGGCATGGTTCTACAGACTTACTGCAGAAATCAGCACTCTTGGCTTCCAGATAGAAGACAAACAATTGGTATTGTTATTCTTGCAATCAATGTGGATGATATGGTTATCACAGGTGATGATGATAAAGGAATACTAGAGACCAAGGACTTCCTCCAGAAGGTATTTGTTACCAAGGATCTTGGTCCACTACAATATTTCTTGGGCATAGAAGTACTACGCACTACAGAGGGTCTTCATCTTTCCCAGAGAAAATACTGTCTGGACATTCTTATGGAAGCCGGATTACTTAGATGCAAGCCCGTTGGTATTCCTGCAGATCCTAAGAAACACTTCACATCCTCTAATCCTATCTTCGAAGATGTTACTCGATACAGAAGCCTGACTGGCAAACTTCTTTATCTTATTATCACCAGACCAGATATTTCTTATACAGTTAGCAGAGCTAGTCAGCACCTAGAGCAACCTTGTTACAGTCATTGGCAGGATGTTCTTCAGATTCTACGATACTTAAAGGAATCACCAGGGTGTGGCCTCTTCTATGGGGCAAATGAGTACATCGATGTCATTGCCTATGCTGATGTTGATTATGCAGGCTCACCAGGTCCAGAGGATCGAAGTTCCACTACATGCTATGCTATGATGGTTGAAGGAAATCTTGTTACTTGGAGAAGCAAGAACCAGACTGTTGTATTTAGATCCAGTGCAAATGCAGAGTACATGGCAATGACTCAAGCTACTTTTGAGATCACATGGATATTAACTTTTCTGTAAGAACTTGGTATTGTTGTCACTACTCCTATTCTACTAAATTGAGACAACAAATCTGGTAATTGACTGCCATTTTGTTCGTGAAGCTATCAGGATTGGAAGGATTACTACTCCTCACATCAACACTGACCTTCAGCTTGCATATGTCTTCACAAAAGGACTGCCCAAGAAGCGACTCTCCTGGATTGTTTCCAAGTTGGGCATGATCGAGAAATATACTCCAACTTGAGGGGGGTGTTAGGAGAATATACTATGTACTAGGAGAATATTCTATATGCTAGGAGAATATTCTATGTGCTAGGAGAATATTTTATGTGTTAGGAGTATATTCTTGGGGCATCTATGTACTTTCTTCTTTGAGCTCTCTAGGTTTTGTCCTATACAAGAACCCCTAGACCTCTTAAATAAGACAATCACTTTCATCTTTTATTATTCTCCACACCATGAATCCTTGAGAAGGCAGGAGGGCAGAATTTGGAGGTGGACGAGCCTGGAGACAACCCATGTTTGTGAGGATCGTGCCACTCACGTAATACGGAGTTCCACAATAGAGGAAGTAAAGAGTGCGGTGTGGAACTTGAATGTAGACAATGCCCCAGATATAGATGGTTTCCCTATCTTCTTTTTCCCTGAATTTCGGCCTATGTTGGGTTCCGAGGACTTTGAGGTCGTTGTTGAGTTTGCCCAGGAAAATGTAGGATTCAACAGGCTAAACAAAGTCATTTTTTTGCTCCCTAGGGAGACTTTAGAGAGAATGGGGGACTTGTGACCGATTGCACTTTCAAATGCAATATATCTTATCGTTGCTAAGGTCCTAGCCATCAGACTGAACATGATTATGGATCATATTATATCTCAGTTACAGTCGTCCTTCATCCCGAACCATCAAATTGCGGATAACCTTACCATGGCTATTGAAATCATCACAGACTGGAAGTGTAGACGTGTAAAGGGTGTTCTGTGGAAAGTGGACTTCTCAAAAGCTTATGATACGATTGATTGGTGATTCCTTTGGGCGGCTATATGCAAACGGGGCTTCCGAGCCCTTTGGATATCTTAGATGAAGCGTTGTATCACTACAGCATCCTTCTCTGTGCTAGTCAATGGCCATCCAGAGGGGGGATTCTTCCAACCACAGCATGGGATTCGTCAGGGCTACCCACTTGCGTCCATGTTGTTTGTCATTGCAGCCGATGTTCTCTCATGTATGGTGAGCCAGGTTGTTAGTATCGACCTCACCGCAGGCTTTACCTGTGGTGATATCTCCTTTCCTCTCTTACAGTATGCAGATGACACCATCTTTTTTATCGAGTGTGGTAAGGAGGAGGCTAGCGGAATGGCTACGACCTTGGATATTTATAACGAAATGTTAGGGTTGGTTCTCAACCTCGGGAAATCAACAGCCATCCCTTTTGATCACTCCGAGGATTCTAACAGGGAATGTGCGATGGAGTTGGGCATCGCATGTGGTACTCTCCCCATCCGCTACCTTGGCATTCCCCTTACTTGTAGTAAGCCCAAGATCTCGGATTGACTTCCAATAATTGAGAAAATTAAGAAAAAAATTGGCAAGGTGGATCCAGAGGTGGCCAATTGATAATTGTTAAGGTGGTTCTTTCTGCTATTCCGATTTTCTTTATTTCTTCCCGCCTACTGCATGTGGGAATAAGGAAGAGACTTGAAAAGATGTGTAGGTTTCTTTGGGCAAATTAGGGTAGGATGGCTCTGGTATTCATTTGATGGACTGAGAGACCGTTACCTTGTCAAAGATGGAGGGTGGCCTTGGAATTAAGAATTTAGATACCATGAATAAGGCACACTTGCTAAAAACGGCTTACCAGATTGTTGGGGAGAGACGAGGACATTTGTTGCAGCTTGATTCGTAGAATTTATAATCTCGGGGATCCATTGACCGTCTCGCAAGGTCTACAAATTCACTCCTCGGCTTTCTGGAAAGGAATCACATAGTTGCTACCCCCCTTCCGGGAATTATTTTGGCCAGTGCTTGGTTAAGTCCTCTTTCTGGAAATACAAATGGATTGGTGATGGGTCTTTCTCTTCTAGATTCCCATGGCTTTTTGCTCTGGCTGGAAATTGAGATGCATGGGTTTCAGATTTCCAGATCGATGGTAATTAGATGCCCTGTTTTTTAGCTGATTTCTCATAACAACGCCTCGAAGACTTCCTTACCCTTCTAGAGTCTCTCGGACATATTGATAGATTGAATTTAGGCAGAGATGACTGGGTTTGGAAAGACAACTCCTTCTCTATTAAAAGGGCCTACCGTGTAATCTCCATGCCTCCTCCGCCTAGGATGGAATCTCTTATTAGTGATTGTAACTTCATTTGGGAGATGCATCTCTTGAGCAGAATTGGTTTTTTATGTGGCTTTTGAGAAGAAGGCGCATTATGACAAGGGACTGCTGCTCAAGACTCTTTCCATACATCTCCAATCATTGTCTGCTTTGTGAAACACAAATTGAAACTGCAGATCACCTATGCTTCCAATGTACAAAGACCGCCCTGATCTGGATTGACTTGGATTCTAGTTGTGGCTCCGACACCAGGCTCTCAACAACTTTTGGGAATCCTTGTTCCTCGACAGGCACCGTGCTAGAGAGGAAATCCTTCATCCATTGTCTTTAATTTGGGCTATTTGGCTGGGTAGAAATGGTGCACTTTTCTCTTCTCAACGTTTCTATTACGAAAATGTACTCTTTCATTCCATGCCCCTTCTTGAGTCATGGTTCATGTAAGTCCCTCTAACCTCTTTTCCTTTAAATAAATTATCTGGGCGGATACCCTAACATGTTTTCCCCTTTTGGATTAAAAAATTAATTTAGAATTTAATATAGCATTTTAATTGAATAGTTTTCAAAAAATATACCTTGAAAATGATATAACATCGTAAACCTATATATAAGATTAAGATAACTTTTAGAGGTAAAATTGAATATTAAGCTAAAAAAAAATAAAGCTCCAATAAAATGAAATTAACAAAGTACAATAACTACTAAGTTGCCTCTATGTGCTTGGAACGTATATATTTACATTTAAACAGTAAAAAAATTAGATATACAACAAAACCTTTTCCCACTTTAAGTAGGATCGACTACATGGATTTTTTGCATCCATTCAAATTTATCTTGGGTCATTCTTGGGCTTAGATCCAAAAAACTAAAATCTCTTCGTATAATCTCATTCCAACACTTTTTGGGCCTTCTACGCCCTCTTTTAGTTGGCTCAACATTCCAAAAGTCACAGCTCCTCACCAGTGCATCAGTTGACCTCCTTTGCAAATGGTCAAACCACCTTAAGCGATTTTCTCGCATCTTATCCTCGATCGAAGCTACACCCACTTTCATTTTGATGGCATCATTCTGAATCCGATCTTTATGTGTGTGTGTGTGTCCACGCATCCACCTTAGCATTTTCATTTCTGCAACTGTCATTCTCTGCACATTTTTATGGTTCACACGCCAACATTCAGATCCATAGAGCATAGCAGGTCTCACAGCTGCTTTGTAAAATTTTCCTCCATTTTTCAAAGGAATTATCTTATCACAGAGAATAGTAGAGGCTCCTCTCCACTTTATCCAACCTGCATTTATTTTATTTGTAACATCTCCATCAACTTCTCCATCATGTTGCAAAATAGATGTCAATTATCTAAAAGAATCTCTCTTATGAATGCTATCATCACCAATCTTAACATCAATATCTTCACCATTGCTTCCATCAAAAGTACATTCCATATATTCGATCTTAGTCCTACTTATATGAAATCCTTTAGTCTCCAAAGAATGTCTCCAGACCTCAAGCTTCTCATTTACTCCATCTCTAGTCTTATCAATAAACACAATATCATCAGCGAATAACATACATCAAGGTATGTCATCCTGAATGTGAGTTGTCAACTTGTCCTAATCAAAGTAAATAGGAATGGACTCAAAGTTGAACCTTGATGCAGACCTATGTTGATGTCAAAATGGTCAGTATTCCTAGATTGTATCCTTACACAAGATGAAGTTCTATCATACATATATTTTATGAGGTTAATTTACAGGATAGGTACTTGTCTCTTCTCCAAAACTCTACACAATATCTCCCGTAGGACAAAATCATAAGCCTTCTCTAAATCAATAAAAATCATATGGAGATTCTTCCTTTTAGCTATGTAAATATCCATTGTTCTCAGCAAGTGGATGGCTTCAATAGTTGAGCGGCCTGGTATGAATCCGAATTGGTTTTCTTTTACTTTGGAAACTTGCCTCAACAATCTTTCGATCACACGTTCCCGAATTTTCATAGTGTGACTCAACAGCTTGATACCTCTATAATTTGAACAATTTTGAATGTCTCCTTTATTCTAATAAAGAGGCACCCCGATGCTTCTCCTCCATTCTTCAGGTATTTTCTTATTTCGCCAAATAACATTGAATAAATTCGTAAGGCAAGTCAAACCACGATCACCTAACACTCTTCAAACTTCTATAAGAATGTCATCAGGTCCTACACCTTTCCCATATCTCATAACCTTCAAAGCCTCCTTTACTTCCTTCCTTTGTATTCATCTGTAACTTGCACGATTCAAGTAATTTTCATTACTAGCTAGATTTTCCAAAGTGATCTCTCTATTTCCTTCCCCGATAAAAAGCTTAGAGAAGTATTGCTTCCACCTAGTCTCTATATCCTTCTGAGTAATAAGCATGTGACCTTCCTCGTCCTTAATGCATCTCACTTGAGAAAGATCGTTGGTCTTTCTTTCTCTTGCTTTAACCAGCCTGAATATATCCTTCTGACCCTCCTTAAAATCGAGATTTTTGTACAAAACTCCATAAGCTTTTGACTTAGCTTCTCTGATCGCCTTTTTTTATTCCTTCTTAGCTCTTTTGTAGTTTGTAACAGTTTCATCTGTTCTATCCTTAGACATAGCTTTAAAGCAAGCTCTTTTAATTTTGAGCTTCTCATGTACCCCTTTATTCCACCGCCAAGCCTCCTTTTGGCCTGGAGCTCCTCCCTTTGACTCGCCTAGCATCTCTTTAGCTACCCTTCGGATACAAGATGCAACCACCTCCCACATCTCATTAGTACTTCCGTTACACTCCCAAGATAAGTCTTCTAAAACCTTCTCCCTAAAGCTTGATTGCTTCAATTGAAGATTCCACCATCTAGTTCTAGTTATCTTGGAAATCCTTCTTTTACTTTACTAGCCCTTTTATTTGCACATCCATGACTAACAAGCGATGTTGGGTGGTTAGGCTCTCTCCTTGGATTACTTTGCAGTCTTTGCAACATAAACGATCTCTTCTTCTCAACGTAATTGTTGGGTGGTCATGCCATTTTATCTCTTCTTCTAACCAACGATGTTGGGTGGTCTATTTGTGTTCTAGTCGAGCCACTCTTATAAGTAATTAAATGCTCCTCCCTCTTCTTGAAGAGAGTATTTGCAATGAAAAGATCATAAGCTTTACAAAATCCAGAAAGACTTCTCCCTCTTCGTCTTTATCCCTGAAGCCATGTTCTCCGTGAACACTAGAATATGTTGAAGCATCCTTTCCCACATGTCCATTAAGATCTCCACCTAGGCAAATCATCTCTCTTTTGTGGGATTCCTTGCATAATCTTATCCAAATCCTCCCAAAAAGCTTGTTTAATCCTATCATATAAACCAATTTGTGGTGCATAAACCGAGATGATATTTAGAATTTCTTTTTTGATTAACACTTTTAGCAATATAATCCGATCTTTGCACCTCAACCACACAATCCTTCAAATCCTTATGAACAATCACTCCAACACCATTTATGCCCTTATCCTTACATGAATACCAAAGTTTAAAGCATGTCTTCTCGATCTCCCTAGCTTTCTCTCCAATCCATTTTGTCTCTTGTAGACATAATATCTGAATCTTCCTTATTTTTCATCGCATCAACTATCTCCATCGATTTATCAGTCAAAGTTTCAATTTTCCAACAACATATCCACAACTTTATTTGAAATCCTTTTGGACTAACTTCTTTACTCGCATGTGTCTATCATACGAGAATACTTGCAAATTTTGGACTGCATCCGAGCGACGATGTAGCAGAACTAGCTTATTTACTCGCATGTGTTTCTCATGCGAGACCCCCTGCAAATTTTGAACTACATCTGGGTAACGATGTAGCGGTCCTTGCCAACTTTTTATTGCATTCGGGAGATGCAACGCGTCGCAAGTGGGGAACGCCTCAATGAAATCTAGATGTTTGTTTAAATCCTTGTTTGAAAGATCCAAACGATTTCGAGACAAATTCCTAAATAGTGTTCTTAGATATACAACCAAATAAAAAATAAAATTATATTTTAGTACCTGAATCATCGGTCGGTGGTGGCTAGATGTTGGGATGGAGTATTGTTGATATGCCTCGAATCCTAACCATATGTTCTATTGAATCCAATTGAACAACCGTCTGAAGCCCACCCCTCCTCCCCACGTGCCACCATACCCTACTAGTACAGAAGTCTCATTGTGCCTTCCTCAAGTCTGGGGGGTAAAGAGGAGTACTTGTGCCCCCTTCCCCTACAGGGGTTGCAAGGGGCAATGCCCATGTCCCAAAAAATCTCTATAGGGGTATTCGGATTATATGGGTATTCAAACTTCCTTTGTAATTATTTCTCCAAAAACAGTGAAATAAAACGTCACCTCTCAAGGACGTAGCCCAACTATGGGTAAACCTTGTAAATATGTGTGCATTGTGTTTGCTTGCTTGATTGTTTATGTGTTTGCTTCTATGATTTGCAATATACTATTATTAAAGCATCATGATTCATCAGATCATCAAGCAAATGATGTTGCACAATCTGAAGATTGAGAAGTTTACAAGGAGGAACAGATTCAGTCTATGGCGGATCAAGATATGTGCCCTTCTGAAGCAGCATGGAATCTGGGCGATGTCAGACCAAGAGCAGGTGAAGGTACTCGAGCCCTTAGGAAGAGAAAGCGCATTCATTAATCATGATACATCTGACGGACAAGATTATTGTGAAAGTCACTGATGAGACAACCACAACCGTTATATGGTTGAGACTAGAAAGTTTGTACATGACAAAGTCTTTAACCAACAAGTTTTTATTGAAGCAACATATGTTTTCTCTTTGCATGCAGGAAGGTACATCTCTTAATAAACATTTAAATAGCTTAAATGTGCTATTGATGGGTTTAAAAAAACGTAGATGTTAATATAGAAGATGATGATAATTTATTGATTCCATTAGTTTCTCTTCCAATATCATATGAGAATTGTGTTCCATCGTTCATTATAAGAAGAGAAGAGATAACCATAAAGGAAGTTCGTGTGATTTGCATACGCTTGAGCTTCGACATATGACTAATGGGAAGCAAGACTCCCAGGCTTCAGGATCGGTTATGACTCATGAAAAGAGTCATGTCGGTCCTAACTATGCAAAGAGGAAAGCAGAAGTCCAAATTAAAAATCACAATCTAAGGACATTTGCGATTATTGTAAGGAATATGAACATTGGAAGAGTGGCAGCTCGAAGAAGAAAGTGAAAGCCACAATTGTTGTAGTAGCTCATGGAGGCAAAGATTTTGAAGATGATTTGGTTATTACCATCACAAATCAAAAGGTGGGCGATAGTTCATGGATACTTGATTCAGGTTGTTCTTACCATATGTCTTGTAATGAAGATAGGATTTGCACCTATGAGAAGATCGATGGCGGAAACGTCATCATAGGGAATGATGCAGCATGTAAAATTGTAAGGATTGGCTCTGCGAAAATCAAGATGTCTGATGGAGTCGTGAATATGGTGACAGAAGTTCGTCATGGTCCTAAAAAAGAACTTGATATCCCTTAAAGTCTTGGACTCTAGAGGATATAAGTATAGGGTTGAAGGTAGAGTTTAGGTTGCCAAAGATGAATGGTTGTCATCAAGGGCAACAAGCAAAAGACCTTATATATCATGTAGGGCTCTACAATTACTAGTTGTGTTGTTGTGGCATCCCAAGTTGTGAAATCAAAATAAGAGTTGTGGTATATGAGGTTGGGAATATGAATCAGGTGAGGATGAATATCCTCATTCAGGAAGGTCTCATTGAGGATGTCAAAGGGTCCAAGCTGAAGTTCCGAGAGCATTGCATGTTTGGAAAACAACACAGAAAGCAGTTCAGCAAACTAATTCACAGGATGAAGGAGACCCTAGACTACATTTATGTTGACTGTTGGGCCCTTCTCAGGTGCCATCTTTGGGAGGTTCTAGGTATTTTTCTTATCCATAATTGATTATTATTCCAAGATAGTTTGGGTGTTCATGATTAAACACAGGAACGAGGCATTTCAGACCATCAGGCAATTAAAGATAATGGTGGAAAACTAGACTTCTAAGAAGGTCAAGCATCTACACACTGATAAAGGATTTGAGTTATATTCATCAGAGTTCAATGAGTTCAATCACTTTTGGAGAGAACAAGGGGCATGCTCTCAAATGCTAGCCTTGGTAGGATATTTTGGGTTGAAGCTGCGAATACAATTTGTTACTTGGTGAGTCAAAGTTCGGCATCTGCTATCGACTGCAAGACACTCATGGAGGTATGGTCCGGTAATTATGATGATTATTTTGTTGTACATATCTTTGGTTGTGCTACATACTGTCATGATAGTGACAGGAAGTTGAACCAATAGCAAAGAAAGGGGCGTTTACTACCTATAGTGTATGAGTAAAAGGGCATAAAATCTAGTCCTCATCTGGGCATATAATTATTGTTAGCATGAATATTATATTTAATGAGAATTCCATGCTTTAATGAGTGAGACTGTTGATATAGGAATATGTGATAATATACACGAACACATGGGATTCGAACTGACACCAAGTAATGATCAAGCAACGAATTACGCCATTTTTGATCAGGTTGATGCTGAGAAACTTGAAGTTGTGCATCTAGAGGAGAAATAACCAAGTGTTTCTATTGATCAACTCCATAAAGAGATACATCAGCCTCGAAAATATAATTACATTTGTAATACGAGTTGTTGAGGAGGCAGAGTCCCCCGATGGCTCCACTTACAATGAGGCCATAGCATGGGTAGAATCGTCTGATGACCCCCTTGTGCCACCATATCCTACCAGCATAGGGTCCCGCTGCCCTCTCCTTGGAGAGGTTGCAAGGGACAGCCCCCTCTTAGTATCCACTGTATTTTTTTCTCCACAAATAGTGAAAGATTCTCTCTAACCAAGGATGTAGTGTAGGTAATGGTGAACCTTGTAAACTCATGTGCATTATGTATTTGCTTGCTTAATTCTTTGTACATGTTTGCTTCAGTGATTCGCAACAGATATGGATACAGAGGTTCAAGATGCCGTTCTCGAATGAAAGGATAGTTGATTTTACATTGATGGTCACGTTATTGGACGAGATCATGCCAGATGGACACAAGCAAGATATACTGAGTTGGGCAGGATAGGACATGTTTATCACCTCCTTGACCTACGAGGAGTAGAGTGCAAGTCCAAGTTATTGGCTCTATGTTTTGCCTTGGACTATCATCTGATTTGCAAGGTCATAAAATGAAGATACACATGGGTAGTCAAGAGGAATCAATTGGTTATCATGCTAAGTAGGTGAGGGCCATGGAGCATTTGCTTGGATAGCTGGTGCCTGATTTATGGGTGTGTATTTGTGCGCATGTGGTCGTGAAGGCAGGAATGTCAATCATCCTTCTTTACATGTCATGAAGTGATGGGAGCGAGAAGCTTTTGGACGAGCTCCAGAGGAGGAGAGGCTGGTAGTGCAAGACATGTACAGAAGGCACCTTGATAAACGTTGACTGGTGGCGGTTTTAATGGGCCACTAGGAGCGAGAGAAACTCGATGGTCTTCAAAGGAGAAGGTACTATGTTGAGAATGTTGTGACGCATGGAGCAAATGCTATGCATGCCTTGTGGGTGCATTTGAGATTGTGAGAGGTTCTTTGAGGATATTTTTGCGATTGTGGGGGAGAGGCTGGCAGGGTAAGACTTGTATGGAAGGCACCTTGATAAATGTTGACCGCTGGCAGTTTTAGTGGGCCATTAGGAGCAAGAGAAACTCAATGGTTTTCACAGGGGAAGGTACTATGTTGAAAATGTGGCGCATGGTGCGAATGCACTGCATGCCTTAGGGTTCATTTGCTATTGTGGGAGGTTATTTAGAGATATTTTTGCAAATCTATTTAAATCTAAATAAATCTTGGATGGAACCCCATGCATGGATGACCATTCTCTGGCTTCTAAAAAAATGGGAACAGATTTAAATAGATATGCAGAAGGGAACAACAATAAAAAGAGCAGACTACAAGCAGATGTTTGTTGGAGATAAAGGTCTTAAGGTTGAAAGCAAAACTCTATCTAAGACCGTTAGCCCTATGATCTTCGTCCTATAATTGTTTACACTACACCAATCCCCTCTTGCTGTTTGTGCATGTCCAAGTTCACCACTTTTAATCTATTCCTAATGTCTCAAAACACATCTCAAGCCTTTTTAGTCCGTCTTATCTTATTACTTGAATGATTGACCTCTTCTGGCAGTAAACTGACAATTTTCCATCCACTGCATTTGCAGTTAGCAATCCAAACAGGCATGCATGCTCCTCCATACCCCGCTCTCTTTGAAGTCTCTTCGTATCATGCAGTGCCACTTATTACTTATTCCTGCAGGCATAAGCCCCATGGTTCCTTCGCAATGGTGGCAGTGACCAGAAGTAAAATTAAAAGGGGTTTGGCATGGCATGAAATTTTCTTTACAGAGTTAAATGTGCATGACATGAGACAAGCTTTTCTGGTCTTGGAAATGCTATATACTTTCTGACAACATCTACCTCAGCATTTGACAAGCACTTCTCTCAGATGTTTTCTTCTTAGAAACTTCATTTAGATGTTTTATCTCCCTTACGAGTACGGGCCTTCAACCCTGGTTCATCTACTTGAGATAAGAAATTATTGCCTAATTTTGTCTTCTCTGTTATCCTTTTATTGTTCATTGACAAGCTGTCAATTTGTGCAAATTGTTTCTCTTTATTCATTTTGTTCACGCATTTGCCTATTTCTTACCAAGCCAGTTGTTGCATGCTAAGGTTGTTATCAAGAATTACTGTTCATTTAATTCTTGAGATGATTGCACATGGTCATTTTGGGACCATACAGTTGTCAAACTATTAATGGGAATGTTAAACAAAATATATTAGTCACAGTGGTGGTGGCACACCTATTGCATATTATAATTTTGTTGTAGTCCCAATCCTCCACCCATCTGCAGATAGCACATCGTTCAGTTGTCCATTTAGCTTCCACTGGATCATATTTTTCTGCATGAAATACCAATATAAGCATATGAAAAGAATTCTTTAGGGCAAGTTCATCCGATCAAATTTGAACAGGTTGACTAAGTAAAGAAAACTACCTTTCAGAAAGTTGAGCAAGGTCTGTTTCCTTAGCTTAGTGGATGAGCGTTTAGCATTATTTACAATCCCCGCCTTGTAATCCTCCAACTGCAATATGAAACGGGGTTTTGTCTTAACATTGTGAAGAGACCAAAAGGTCCAAACAAGAGTACCTTCTTGGCAATGCAAGAAAGTTCATCATAAATAGACAAGGGAGCATAATAGCAATCGAAATGGAACTCTAGATATTCAGCACATTTATCATTCATGACACGAAAAAAATCATGGCTCAAAATTTAGGAGTCCTTGTTGAAAACTTGGCAGTGAAGATTAGTAAATTGGTGAATCAGATATTTCCCGGTTAGAACAAGCAAATATCTGCTAATTAACATTTATTTTGATACGCAGAACCACCGTACACATGAAATCCACGATTAGAACATGCAAGTTTTTATAAAAGAGGCGGGTATGAATTCAGATACACAGTTTCAAAATACAATCCATAGTATTTCAGACCCACAGTTTCAAAATACAACCCATATTATTTCAGACCCATAAAAGTGATGAGATCTTTGATGTGAAAAATGCATGCTGATGTTGTAAGAAAACTGTAAATGCTTTCCAAAGTTGACCAAAATTATTAATCAGATTTCTTCAGGCATCATCACTACCCGCAGTTGAAATGGGGTAATACGAGGGACATATAATTTCTTTTTTCTTTGAGCACTGATGAATAGTAATAAACTATTTTCTAGTGATTGAAGAGTTCTATGATTTGCATCAGATTCCGTACAAAAGAATTTGCATTGGAGGGCGATAAAAAGGTTATGTTATTTCGCAGTTCCTCATTGTGGTTACCCTGGAATAGATTTCAGGTTATGTGGGATACATGGTGGTTTTCATTTGGTAATTTATAATTTTAATATGTTTCTCTGGATCAAATTTTGATGAGTACCTGACTTCTAGCCTTCGGGTATAAATTTCTTGAATCTTTTTTAGATCACCGGATCATGTGAACATTTAATTTTAAATCAGTTGCATAAGTTTATCAAATTAGCAACAAATCTCAAAACTATCATATGCATATATGCTCTTTCAGTATATGAAGTTACACCTATCACTATGTCTGTTTCTTGTCTTCAGGTTGTTCAAATTCCTAGAACGCAGGCATTAAACTAAATATACTGTAAGCAAGAATATTCAAAAGATTGAACAAACAAAACTACGAAATCAGAAATAATAAGAATGCATATTGTACAAGAACCACAAACCCATTTTTCCAGAGACAGCAATGAACTTTTTATTTTAACACTAATCTTCCAATTCTTGGTCTTTGAACCGGTATGACGTTCCCATTCACTAAGTGTCCGTTTCTCTTCATGGCATTCTCCACACAAGCAAACAACACTGAGAAAATAAATAGCATTAAAGATCAACAACATAAATGATAATATCCTAGGCTAGCATCTAGTAATGACATTATTCCACCATGGAAGAAAATGTGATACTGGATCCATGACATCTTGAGAGAACTCAGTGCAAAAATAAATACAGAACCCCGACTGTTTCAGAACCATTTACTAATCCCATCATTTAAATACAGTGAGTCTAGGTCTCAACACATCCTCATGTATTATCATGCCAAGTGGGAGAATAGAGATTCATACAAACTGGTCGTGAGGAAATCCCAACCAAGAACCACAGTAATGGACCAATTCCCACTCCCACCATTTACTTTACTGGCATCAATGCCTTAATAAGCAGGAAAAATAATTGTTCTGATGTATAATCCATCACAGATTTTCTCAACTGTCAAGTAGTTCAGTCTAATTTATGATTATTGAAATTCTGAAACAATATATAAGTAAAATTCAGAAAAAAAAATCCTGATATGATTTAATGCCATGGTTAAGATAGTAAATAAATTGTCATTTGAACCACATTAAATCAGATTGTTGGAACATGATAAACAATGAAGTTACGCTTTATTCCCTTGATTTCAACATGATTTAAATTTCATGGTTATTCTCACATAGAGCACTGCTGTGGTATGCCCTTTCTTGCACACCTAGATATTCACACAGCAGGCATCCACAAAACAGCATTTTGTTTAGCACAATAATTGCAAGTGAAGTCCAAAAAGAATTCTCAGAGATCTGGGACAAGTAATAAGAAAAACAATGGTAAAGGATTTGCAAGTAATCCTTAGCACTTACAGACGTTTATGTGGTAGATATGCTCCCTCGACACCACAACAAATGACAGCAACGAAATTGGACTGCTCAGCCACCGAAAATCCATATTTTTTCCTTGCAAAGAAGTAGAGTAAAAATAATCAAACAAAGGTTAAAAAGAAAGGACCTGGGACGGTATATGATTTTTTGACTTTGGAAGAAGGTTTTGATTATTGTCACCATGACTATTATCCAAGGGACATTTTAACATCAAATATTATTAAAAATTACCCATAATATAAATCAACCAAAATATCATAATACCATAATAGTTGGTCTTTCTTTCCACCATCCGACATTTCTAAAGGAAATTTTGATTTGCATTCGGGACAGAAATAAGTAGCTCTTCCTGAACCCTAAATAACATTTATCAGAGTATTAAATTATATGACAAAGAAAATTAGGAACATGATTTACTGTTAACATTTTCAGGTCGAACTGACCTCACAAAAGTCATCACTAGTTCTATCACAGTCAGCATGTACCCAAACATTGCATCCACCACAGCAGACCTAATTTAGGCAAGTTACTGATTTTAGCTTACCAGCATGGAAAATATTCATAACAATGAACGGTTAGTCTGATGAATAATCTTACCCAACTACCACCATCTGAATGTTTCCAAATTTTCTTACATATGGCACAATATTGTTTGGATTTCAACAACTGTAAAATTGAGTTAAAAATGAAATCATTGTTAGAAGACAGGTTTGATTTTAAAAAATGTAAAATCAACCTATAGAAAAGGATAATATTTCTATTTCTTTTTTGAAAAAGCAAGAAGAAGACTATAGCATATATACTCTGTCACAATGTCTACAGAGCAGTTCTGACCCATCTGTCACCTTCCTCGCACCTTTAAACGGAAGACCACAACTCTCACAATGTGACCCTGACTTCGGTACACTCTGCACTCAGATATTATCAAGAAGAGAAATCAATGGATAAAAGAATGATCACTTCACTCTCGCCAGAGGAAAGAGGATTTAAACATCGCTGTAGAAAAATATAGCACTTCTTTATTGCTATTTAGTGTTCTAAAACTCCTTGAGACAGATATTAATTTAAAAGGCCGGTACATTCTCTTTTATAAACTTTATAAAATAAGCCAGATAGAAGAAACTTCAAAGATGGCGACAAGGGCCAAGGAATAGGATCACCAGTTCAATTCTATCAAGGAAACACAACCACTCTTTTGAATAACAATTGTTGCAATAAAAAAAGACGGCAAATATTTTAGAGAATAAAAGCATCACCGGGTTACGAGAGCCAAAGCACAAACAAGTTGTAGCTTTTCAGACATAACTTAAGGTGAGTTCCTAATAGAATATATGGAAATATCTCCATTTACCTCCCATATAATCAGGATGCTTTGTTACAGCCAAAGATTCAATTTTACAAAAAAAAATCAAATATCTTTCAAGTGAAAAAAGACCAGGGTTCAAATCCCTCCGGTGAGGGTTGCTTTAGGTAGCCGATAGTCTGCGTAAAAAATAGTCGGATCTTTCATCATGGATTTGAGCAAGAATCCATGTAGCCGACCCTACTTAAAGTGGAAGAAGGCTTCGCCATTTTTAAGTGTTAAGAGAGAATCCTTTAAAATTCTTGAATGACATTATGAGATTTAATTATCGAAAGTTACTTGGAGTCCTCTAATTAGAATTTATTAGGCACACTAAAATTTTGATGGTCTTCATTATACGGCGGTAAAAGAGACAAGATGAGATGCACATGCAACAACATAAAACATATAGAGAATGTAGAGATATATTTATATTTCAGTACTATTTCCTTATTTTATTTTCTTATGTCCACCTTATGTAATTTACCCATAGGTCTCTCCTCTATATAAGAGAGCCTAGGGTTCCCAAGAAGAAAACAACTTTCATTCTTTTTCCCAACATGGTATCAAAGCGGCGGTCCTAGACCGGAGCTCTTGTACCCTAAACCTAATCCAAACTGCCACTTTAAAGCCCCTCTCAGCACCATCGCCATCACCAGATCTTCTCTCTCCCACAACCGCCATTGCCAACTTCGTGCATCATAGTCGCCATTGTCAGACTCTCTCTCTCTCTGACGACGATGCTACCGTCGACCTCTGTGTGTTGCAGGCACAACCGTCGATGCTCCTAGCCATCACCTGCAGTATTCGCGAGCATCCTCTGCGGATCCCGCTTCCAGTCGCTTCGTTTTGATGGGATTGATTGTATCATGAGTCTATACATGCAACCAAATCCCTATATATTTGTATAGACAAAGCTATATTGGTCTACAAAATTCTAGTTTTCTTAATCCGGTAATACGTCAGAGAGAAAAGCCGATATTCCAACCACGGACGTTTTTAGAGGTCCAACGCCCATTGTCAAGATGGACCGGACGAACTATGAGATCTAGGTCATGCAATTCATGAGCATCATCAAGTCTACGGGTAAGAAACATATTCTTACCAAGGAAGAGCTGGCTGAGAAAACATGGGCCAATGCCTCATGGGAGGCAGATATGCATATGTCAAGGTCTGCTTTCTGGTATATTGGCGAGTGAGATTACCAATGATGTGTTACATCAACCCACCGTCAAGGCAATATGGGATATCCTCATAGCCACTTATCCTTAAGCGAGGAATGAGACTAAGATCCTACGGCTACAACATGATATATTTACCATCAAACAGAATGGACGGTCCCTCCATTCTCTATACACGTCAGTGTTGTTAAAGGCGCTCGAGGCGCTCGCCTAGGTGCTAAGGCGAGGCGAGGCGAGCCCTAGGCGCATTGCCTTGCTTCAGGCGAGGCGTTTTGCCTCAGGTGTTGCCTAGGCGAGCGCCTGGCCTAAGGCACCAGGTGCTTGAGGCGAGCGCCGGAAGCAACAGAGGCTTTTTGCTGAATTATTTGTTTTTTTCCTTTTAAAAATTTTAAAGTTGGATAAATATTAGTTCTAAGTAATATTTGGACATGTTAGTATACATATATATATATATGCATACAAATACATGCATCAATTATACATACACTAGCAATACACATATATATACACACTAAGCTCTACATACACACATATACATTTACGCATGCATATTAATTATAATAAGTATTATAATTTAAAACATAATACATGCATACAAACACATATATGTATATATAGACATATACACATAGAGGAGTGATCCTATGAGAGCCAAAACCTGTGAGAACATGAGAGCATGCATTCTGGATCACATGATCTAACCAGGAGAGAGAAGACCATGAGAGAGAAAACAGAATTATGTGGTCCAGAATGCATGCTCTCATGCTCTCACATTTTTTTGCTCTCGTAGGATCACTCCTCTCTACACATATACGTGTAAACATATGTATATGCATACAAATCCATGCATACGCATATGTACACATGTACATGTATACACATGTACGTGTATTTACATGTACTACACATATATACATGTTAGTATGCGTAAACACATACATGTTAGCCCTTAATTATACATATACACATACATTTATACATGTTAGTTCTAAATTCTATTTACAAGTTACATTTATATTAGTTTTAAGTACTACATATATATGTGTATATATATAAATAAATATACATGTACTTACATATATATTGGATTGATATTAGATGTAATCTAAAAATACATGTTAATAATCAATTCTTCATATACGCATACATGTTAGTCCTTAATTCTATAATTCTACATATACACATACATGTTAGTCCTTAATTCTACATATGCATGTACATTTATATATGTTAGTTCGAAGTTCCATTTACACGTTACATTTATATTAGTTTTAAGTACTATATTATAATTGCAGATATAATATATACTTACATACGCATATATACACATATATAAATAAATGTACATACACTTACATATATATATTGAATCGATAATAGTTTGTAATTTAGGTGTGTGTGTGTGTGATATTTTTTTGAAAACATACATGCATGTACATATAAATAAATACATACATACATCTATGTATGTATGTATGTATAGGTATATAAGATTATATTTACATAAATATATGTAATATATATAGCGCCTCGATTGTTTCAGGTGGGCGCTTAGTCAAGCGTCTAGCGCCTCAGGCATTTTGGACTCCTAGCGCCTTAGAGCGCCTTACGCCTTTGACAACACCGATACATATCCATACGTGGGATGTTTGAGAAGCTGCATAGTTTCCTGCCCCTCACATCTACTGCTGAGCAGCAAAAGACATATAAGAATGCCACCATGGTCAGTGTATTCCTTGCAACACTTGATCCTAAGTATGAGGTGGCTCAATTATTGATACTAACAGATGCTACTATTCCTTCCATGGAGGAAGCTTTCCGCAGACTCGGCGGGATCACTGTCTCATCTTCCGCCTTTAGTCAGACTTCTTCTGCGATGACAACCACTCGAGGTAGAGTGGGCTATCTCAATTTCTTGGACATAGATCTCATGGGAGAGGATGCCGTATTCGTCAACCCTGCACTTATTGCCATCGCCCTGTATACACAGAGGATACATGCTACTCCAAACATGGTTTTCCTGCATCGGCTCTTGTAGCAAAGCAAGTAGACCCTCGTGCGGTTGCTTCTTTGGATCAGAGGTACAATGATCTTGTTGCTCAATTGAGGGACATTATGCCTTCGAGGAGTTCCCTACCTTCTTCGTCTACTCTAGGAGATCACTCAGATGTTGCAGCTTCTGCCACCACCAGTACCTCAGGTAGCATTTATGCCCTTACCTCTTGCCATGGACCTGATAATACTGAATGGACTATGGACTCTAGGGCTACGCATTACTTGTGTGGAGATAGAGATCAGCTTACAGCTTACAGACAGATTTTAGCAGGGAGGACAGTTGTCATTACTGATGGGACTCACTCCCCGATCACTGGTCAGGGGAAGTGTAGTTTGACGCCTTCGATGCACCTGCAGAATGTGTTACATGCACTCGATTTTTCTATTAATTTATTGTATATTAGTCAGATTATAAAGGATTTGCATTGTAGATCTATTCTTGACCCATCACCACTTGTATTTCAGGACATACTTATGGGAAGGGTAATTGATTGTGGCCGTGAGCAGGACGGCCTCTATCGACTAGTCTGAACCCCCTGTGCGGGCCTATCTTCTCATTCTGATGGACCAGTTTCTCCTTTTACGTGGCAAATGCGCTTCGGTCACCTTCCACTCTAGAAGATGTGTCATGTCCTACCTCAGATCTCACCTCGCTCGTCCTTCCAGTGCAAGGCTTGTCAGTTGGGAAATCATCATTGATCTGTTTTTCCAAATCATCAGAGTCGGAGTAGTAGCTCCATCTTTGAGTTATTCCATGTTGATATTTGGGGTCCAAGTCATGTTCCCGATCACCAAGAACACATGTTTTACCTAGTTGCAGTGGATGATTTTTCTTGTTTATCGTGGATTTCTCTTTTGAAGAATAAATATGAAGTAGGGGATGTTATCAAAACTTCTATCAATGAAGTGCAGAATATTTTTTCTTTGTCTATGAAATTTGTGAGAACCGATAATGCTTTGGAATTCTATACGCATGCTCTCTCGAAATTCTTTTCATCCTGTGGTATTATTCATCAAACATCGTATGCCTATATTTCTTAACAAAGCGGTATTACAGAGAGAAAGCATCGTCATTTACTCGATGTTACACAAACTCTTCTTATTCAGAGTCGTGCCCCACATTCATTTTGAGGTGATGCAGTTCTTACGACATGTTATCTTGTGAATCGCATGCCCTCATTTGTTTTGGGTGAGAAAATTCATTTCTCTATGGCATTTCCAGAGAAAAAATTGTTCTCACTTAATCCTTGTGTTTTTGGCTTAGTCGCATTTGTCCACTAGTTGTCTCGAGGATAGACAAGCTCTCTCAGAGAGCTATCAAATGTGTTTTTGTTAGGTACATTAGGACATATAAGAGATATAGATGCTATGATCCATTACGCAGGAAATATTATGTTAGTGTTGATGTTACATTTTTTTGAGTCAGTGATGTACTTTTCTCCTTCAGTTGATAGGTTGACTTCATCAGATTCAGATGATGAAGTCTACATGGAACTTCCTCCTACGAGTTCATCATCATCCCAGTCTGTGTCGGTTGTTCCAACCCAACCATCACCACCTCCTCCACCTACATAACCTCCTATACCATCACATCTGTTTGTTGTTCCATCATTTCCATGTTATTATATACGCCAACCATCTTCTTCTCATGGTCTACACCTTCATCCAGCACGCCTCAGGTATGTACTGAATACAAGGTTTCTAACACTAGGTCTGGAATGTGTCTGAGTAGGAATCTTTGCAGGAGGCTAGCACTCAGTTTGAGGAAATTTCTGATGACTTGGATGTTCCTATTGCCATTCAAAAGTAGAAGTGTACATGTACTACATATCCACTAGCTTCCCAAGTCTCCTGATCGCTTGATGGGGGATTTTAGAAAAAATTTTGTTGCATTATCTGTCGTGGCAATACTACGGACTTACCGGGAGGCATTGAAAAAAAAGGCAGTGGCGTCTAGTTATGGAGGAGGAAATGGTTGCTCTCCAGTCGTGTGGTACCCGGAGCCTGGTCCATGCTCTCAATGGGGCATCCATTGTCAACTGCAAATGGGTTTTACAGTGAAACACAATGCAGATGGAAGCATTGATTGTTAGAAGGCCACATTGGTTGCACGGGATTTTACTCAAATGTATAGTGTGGATTATCTAGATACCTATTCACCTTTAGCTCTCCACTCTACTTTACGAGTTCTTCTCTCAGTTGTTGTGGTACGTGATTGGTCTTTATTTCAGCTTGATATTAAAAATGCATTCTTGTATGGTAATCTCCAGAAAGAAATCTACATGCAACAGCCTCCGGGGTTTGCTGCTGAGGAGGAGTGTCAACAGGTTTGTAGACTTCACAAGGCAATATATGGCTTAAAGCAGAGCGGCCAGAGCCTGAGGGCATGATTTCAGAAACTCTCGGATTTAATTAAAAAGCAGGAGTTTAGAAGGTCAAATGCAAATCATTCATTGTTTGTACATAGGACATCCACAGATACCGTCATCATCATGGCTTATATTGATGACATACTTGTTACAGGAGATGATGTGTGGGGGATAAAAATGGCAATGGAGTGTTTAGGACGTTGGTTTGTCACCAAGGATCTTGGCACCCTAAGGTATTTGTTAGGGTTAAAGTTTGCCAGGAATCATTAAGATGTTGTGATGACCTAGAGGAAGTACGTCACAGACATGCTTGTTGACTTGAGACATGCATGATTGGGTGTATGTCTACCACTACTACTATGGATCACAGTATGAGACTATATGATGATGATGATACAAGTGAGGTAGACATGAGACGGTATAGAGAATTGGTGGAAAAACTTCTCTATGTTACTATCACTAGACCTGATATCTCATTTGCAGTTAGTCGGATGAGTCAGTTCATGAAGCAACCTCGGCAGGTACACATGGATGTTGTATAATTCTGTGATACTTAATGTCATCTCTAGGTGCAGGATTGTTATTCAAGAAAGGAGCTAGTTTTACTATTACAGCATATGCAGATGCAGACTATGTGGGATGTTCCAAGGACAGAAAGTCCACTTCGAGCTTTGTTGTATTTGTTGACAGTTCTCTTGTTTCTTGGAAGAGTTAGAAGCAAATTGCGGTTGCTATGTCAAGTGTTGAATCTGAATATAAGGCTATGGCACAAGCGAGCACATAGATGATGTGGTTCGAGCATTGCTAGACGAGTTACATATAGATGTTCCTCTTCCTATGCAGTTACAATGTGATAATCAGGCCGCTCTATTCATTGCTAACAACCATGCATTTCAAGAAAGAACTAAACATATTGAGGTGGACTGCCACTATACACATGACATGATTCAAAAAGGTTTTATCTCTACCTCTCATGTCAGTTTAGGAGATCAAACGGTAGATATCTTTAACAAGGCTTTGCTCAGAAGATCATTCCAAAAGTGTTCTTCCAAGATGAGCATGATTGATATTCATGCTCCATCTTGAGGGGAGTGTAGAGATATATTTATGTTTATGTACTAATTCCTTATTTTATTTTCTTATGTTTGTCTTATGTAATTTACCCATAGGTCTCTCCTCTATATAAAAGAACCTACGGTTCTCAGGAATAAACAGCTTTCATTCTTTTTCCAAACAGAGAAAATGGTGAATGAAGTATAACTTTCGAAGATAACCTTGGACTTTTATCATCCTTCCTAAGTTCTTTAACCCTACCATCCACTAACTTTCTCAACACCATTCCTCACTCTAGATCAGGCAACTTGGTGTGTTCTCTCTCCTTACTCCTTACATATTCTACCCTCTTCAAGCCAAATTTCATGTCTCTTTATCCGAGGTTGCATTAACCCTCTACTTAGCCAATCCAATTAACTAAACATCATACATTGCATACTTTTCTACTTTGGAATGTTAACTTACCCAAAACATCATGCTAATTTAAGCAGATCCATTCCTGAAATTTGCAAAAATGACTACAATTGTTAACTGGGTAACCTACACAGAATCCAGAGAGCAGTTCTAGTTTCTCTATAGAGAGCATTTGTAGTTCAATCATATGTTTAAAGAGGACACCCAGAGTTGAGAGGCAAGATTTGGTGAACGCCCCCCCCCCCCCCCCCCAAAAAAGGTGCCATCAAACAGTGAGTCGCACTGCTCTCCCTCTCAGGGCACGAGTTCAGATAATCTGCTGAGAATTCCTAACAAGAGAGCAAAGGGTTCATGACACGAGGGTTCAAACTCGTGTGGTTCGAATTTGAGTCGATCCTCTCTGCCCATAAGTCCCGGTAGACATCTAAATTTCCATCTCGGGAGTGGTGAACAGTTACGGAGTCCCAACCATTTAATGGAAGAAAGAGAAAAAAGAATTTCCGAAATGCGCAGGGGCCGAAAAAGACATTTTCGAAAAAATCACTCGAGCCCACGAACCAACTAGACCAACATCTGGCGGAACCAAATGCAACCATCCATTTTCAACCATATAATATCAGGGCACATGGGAATCCGGGCTCACGCCAAAACGAAAGCTCACTTCATTCGTACCTCCACAACTAGCGACTGGCAATCCTGGTCTTGGTTGGAATCCGTCACCTCCTGCACACCAACCGGAGCAGAGCTGCAAGCGGCGCTCCCTTGCTCCTGCAGCT
The DNA here is from genome assembly GCA_037367405.1 of Ottelia alismoides. Classification (NCBI taxonomy): domain Eukaryota; kingdom Viridiplantae; phylum Streptophyta; class Magnoliopsida; order Alismatales; family Hydrocharitaceae; genus Ottelia; species Ottelia alismoides. The sequence continues at coordinate 273,324 of JAZKJV010003893.1, forward strand.
GCTCGAACCCATGCTCAGCCAAGAACGCCTCCTCTATCGCCATGCGGAAATCGCTCGGCTTGCTCCTGTACAAGTTGGTCTGCCCCTGGAATCTGAGGAGAAGAAGAAGAAAAAGCATAATCACATCACTGACAATCCACCACATCAACTCTCCAAGAACTCCTATTCACTACCAACCTGTCAAGATGTTCTATGAACGAGTACATACTTCCCTTCCTCACCCACGCATATTCCTGGTCAAGAATCCACCACAATTCACCAACGAGATCAACACAATTCAACCTCAATCCAAAGAGCACGTACCCTCTCATTGCCACTGTAGCCGAAGAACATCACGCAGACCGTGCCGTGCACGCGCGAGATCCCGGCAGGCAGCTCCTCAGGGTCGAGGACGACCGCGGGCCATGCCGGGTACCGCTTCCCGGGCCTCGCCCACACGACGTCCCCGTATGAAAATTCCTCCGTGGGGGAATCACCATTGTTCTCCCTCGCGGCCGCCCGCAGCGGCGCGGTCCTCTCCTCGGGGTCCGCCGCAGTGGTCAGCGTGCTCCGCGACGTGGAGTAGCGCCTACTGAGGTTCCTGCAAGCCCTGTAACACTCCTCGTCGTCGAGATTCTTCGCATCCTTGGGCTGATCCCGGGGCTTGTTGTGCAGCACCACACGGTCGTCCTCGTTGAGCTCCCACTCGTACCTCCCGCCGTTCTTCTCCTTCTTCCAGGGGTCGAGCAGCACGGAGTCGTTGAAGCGCGAGGGGAGCACCTGCACGCGCCCGCGGCTCGTCCGCACGAGCGGCGGCCGTGGCGGCGCGGCCTCGACCTCAGGCTCAGCGGGCTCATCATCGGCAGCAACGCCGAGGCGGAAGAAGGGGAGGATGTCGCCGAGGAGCTCCATGGGAAAGAGATCGCGGTCCTTCCGCCGCCGCTTCCGGCGGGGGTTCCAGTCGTGGTCGTCGCCATCGGCGCGGCATCGATGGAGCGACGGCATTCGAGACTTGAGGGAACGCTTAATTATCATGCCGTCGCCGCCGTAGCCCTAATTTGGGGTGGAGATCTGAGGTTTGGGGAGGGGGGAGTTTGGTGTGGAACCCAACTGCTATGGAATAGTGGCGTGGTGGGGGGAAAGGGGGTGGATGTTGCAGGTGTGGTTGATGGGTCGAGCCCCGAATGAGGACTTTGGATTGGACGCGTTCGGGTCTGGCGGAAATTGGGTGCGAAAAGAGTTGGAATGGAATGGAGGTGAAAATTTTGGGTTCTGCGTTTGTTGTCGTTGATGGGTTCCGTGAGTTCAGTCTTATGGCAACTCTGCTTTGTTGCATCTTTACGTTTGTTCTGCTTTGTGTATCCTCGGGAATTTCTGTTGGTTTTGTTTCATTTGGGTCTTCCTCCGATGTCGGGTGCACATCACAGGCAGAGGTGAGAGGAGTTGACATCTTCACGTCAAGTTGAATTTTGTTGCCACATTTTGTTGGGACTGAGATTCCGGAACGATTTGTTGGGTTGGAATCGAGTGGTAGAAAAAATGTGGTTTCTTTGAACATTTTTTTATTCTAATACGAACATTGTGAGGTGGGAAGCTAGCAATGGGTTTTGGTGTTGGGTTTTTATTTACTTGGGCAAGAAATAGCAGTCGAAGGTTGGAGGAGATGGTGTTCGGATTTTACTTCCTACTTCGTGGGTTTTCGAGCTTGTTTGCCTGTGGCTCTTGTGTTACAGGAACGAAGCGGGGACAATGGAGGAAGGGGAGGGACGATGTGATCTTAAAAATCGAAGGGCCTTCTTGAAATATTTCCATCCGTGCATCGTCTTGATCGACGACCGTCTTGATGCCCCAACTGTCAAAGGTCTCTGGATCATTCGATCGTGTTAATTAGCAATAATACTTAAACTATGTCAGAGATTGGATCCGGATCCGAACTTATGCACAACGTGATGCTTTGATTCTTTTGGAAAAGGAAAAGGAAAAGATCATTTTATCTCAATTTAAAAAAATCGAATTAGTGGAAGAAGATTCACAGAAATCATTGATATGCATGGACCAGAGACAACCCAACTCAAAATATCGGTGCACCCATTCTGCGATCACTCACCAGTAGATCAAGCCTTTTCTAGATTCGCATGTGAGGTGGGTTAAATATGCTTGGGACTTTGATCTTGTTTCTAATGTTGAATTACGGATTATCCAAACAGAAAAGAAAATGTGCTGGAGTATCCTGCCTGGTGGTCGAGGTCCCGATATGTCAAGAACTGGAGGAAGTGGCAAATAATTGTGCGAAGGTGGAGGATCACGGCAAGGTGGAGAACACATGGAGTCTAATAAGCTTCTTTAGCCAGAGTTCATGAAAACGAAGCTTTCTACTCAGATCACAACGAAAACTTTTCACGACCATCTTGTTGATGCGGTAGATTGATGTAGATAAGTCTCGCTCCTCGTAATAATAATTAATATACACCCGAGAATGCTGAATCAATGAACAGTACTATACTGGGAAAGATATTCAATGAATCCGACGTGTGGATAACGTCGATCAAATCCCCATCTATGTTATTCCCACCAAAAAGCACAGATATCGCTAACACCTGGCAGCTTCAGCTAGAGGCTAACCTCCCCCGCTGCTACGTGGAGGATTCCCATGCACATATATATGTCCACTATCTCCTCTCTCTCTCTTCGTGTGGAGAAACCAAGGAGGTGAAATCATGTCAGGAGCGCAGGGGGCGCAGCCGCCGGGATCGTTCACGGCCACCACCTACGAGTCGGTGGAAGGCGGGGAGAACAAGACCAGGATGACGCTGCAGTCGACGGAGGATGAGGGGAAGATCGACGTCGACGCTCTGGAGGAGAAGGTCGAGAAGCCCGCCGGTGAAGGTGGTCCTGTCTTCGGCGCCGGCAAGGACGAGGACAAGGAGGATCTTGGCGTCACCGGCACCGCGTAAACATGACGTCGTATAACTAAGATATATAGTAGATTGATATAAGATACGTAGCACTTTGTTTGCCCTTGTAGTTTTGTGTTCGTTGTATATGTGTACGGATCCAATGTAAATATTTGCTTTATGTAAATCCAAGCAGAAGTTATTGTGTGTTTGAGAGTCTGAGACTGTGTGTTTTGATTGGTGGATAATAAATATAATTAAGAAGTTGTTTCTACTCCGCGTTTAAATCGTTCGTGTTGAGGAAAAGTAGGAATACATAGCTGGAATCTGGAATATTTGACAATGAGATCGGTTGTATTGGGATAACGATCTTGTGATCTTCGGATGCGTTTGGAATAGGGATTTTTACACCCATAATCATGATTAATTCCGCAGTTACAGTATAATCACGAATTACATGAGAAATCTCGAGTAATGTTTAACTCTTATATAGCATAACCCCGTGTTATATTCTTTTTGGGATATTTGATGATTTTCGTTTAAAAAGACAAAACTATTCTTAAAGTTCATTCTTATTTGCAAAACATGTCATCCTTCTCTCCATCATCTGAAAGGGGCTGGGAGGTGGAGGTGATTGATGCTGAGGTTGGGGTCGTAGGGAGGCGAAGGCTGAGGGGGTTGGGGCTTGCAGGCGGTGGGATGGGGCGGGGGATCGCAGGAGCATGGCATGGTAGGACGCCCGGCCCCCTTCCCGGCATCGACGCATCGAAGCTCGCCCCTCTCCCCCTGCTCGAAGTCCGCAGTGCTCCTCCCCTGATTGCCCCTCTCCACCCCCTGCCCCCCAACTCCCCCTTCGTTGTCGAAGCTCGCAGTGTTTCCCCCCTACTCGAAGTCTGCAACGCTCCTCTCCTGCCCGAAGCCCGCCGTGCTCCCCCTTCCCTTCCGAAGCCCCTCAAGATCCCCCTCCACTGCTCGAATCCCACAACACTCCTCCCCTGCTCAAAACCGCCCCCATCGTCGAAGCCTCCCCCCCCCCCCCCCCAACCCCATGGAAGTCCTCCTGCCTCCGTCATCGACCTGGAACGAAGCTGCCCTCCCACCATCGCCATATCCGTCAGCAAGAATTCCGACTACAACCCTCCCTGTAAGCCTGCCTCCGTCTTGTCATTTATTTTTTCCCTTTACTTTTTTATTTTGGCTATGATTGGTTAGATTAACTTGCTCATATGGTTGAGTTAACATATTAGACTTATAGAATGTTATGAGTGTCACATGGAGTGACTATCCGGAATTTCTCATATAATTCATGATTATGCAGGCTTTTAATTATAATTTCAGAATTACTCAAAATTATGGGTGTAAAAATCCCTTTGGAATATTGGCTTGATAGTCGACATCCTCCATTGAATATGGTAAGAAGAAGAAGAAGAAGTGAAATTAAACAAAATCCCGGTCAATTATAGGTAGTGTGGGGAGTTTGCGCGTAGTACATGATTATTTGTCGAAATATATCGTGTTGAATAAATTCCAACGCTCGTGTCCATCCATTGCATTTCCATTTTACTTTCCATTAAAGGGGGCGTTGTAGTCATGCTATTGATATTTTGATCGTAAAAATCGTATATTTTTTTACCGTTTCTTCAAATCCTCTCTTCTACACCATATGTATGGTCCTCTCATGACCCGCATTCCATCGGGAAGCCATTTCCATCCTCTTGTCGGTGAACGGAGGTGTTCTGTGATTCCATCGGGAAGCCATTTTCCTCCTTTCGTGGGTGAACGGCGGTGTTCGGTGATTTCACCCACAGTGTATAGTGATTGGCACTTCGTAGATCCACCACTCTATCATACGGGAAGTAGTCTGCAACTACGATCTCCATTGCAAATATCAACATTGCAAGTGCTCGTCACAAATGCTTAACATTGCAAATGCTCGACACAAATGCATGTATTTTTCCGCTACGTCGGCACACATGCTTCTATTGCAAATGCTCGACACAAATGCTTCTATTTTTCCGCTGCATATCACATGTGTGCATCTTCTGTTACTGCTTCTGATAGCACCATTCCATACATGCTCTTTCCCTTCGTCTCTGACCATCTTCTGCAAGTAATATTGTGATTGAATTTCTATTGATGGGGCTTTCGCCTTCGAAAATGCCATTCATGGTACCTATAACAGGAAATTCACAAAGTGTGAAAGTGTGAAAGTAGGTTATAAGCAATGGAGATTATTACTTGACAATTTGAGGTTAAACATTTTAGGCAGTTGTCAACGGTATCAATTAGGATCGACCACACAAGTTGGCGAGGGTCAGTTTTCCTTGATAATAGTCCGAGAACCTCAACTTGAGACGTTACAAATAATATCGGAGTGGGTTTCCTCTAATAGGATAAAGGTTACCCAAGAAGTGGAACCGCCTCTACAGAAAAAGGAAAAGACTACCTGGAATTTGCCACCATTCTCTGATAGTGAAAAGGACTATCATAGAGGTGGATTCGTCCCTATAAAGAGAGAAGGAAAAGGCTGCTTGGAATGTGCAATCTGAGATTAAGGACTATCCGAGAGGTAGAGCCACTCCTACAAAGAAAGGAGGAAAATGCAAAACATGCAACCGCCGCTGTTATTCGGAATAAGTAATGGGGCATGTCACAACGAGGACATTGTGAATATAAGCGGGGGATGTTATAACACTCAAATATAATCTCATATTATAAACTCATGAAATGTAACGTCATGTTCGGTTGAGGGTTTACCCCTAGGGCTGCTAATTGAACTGAATCATTCGAATTCGATTAGGATTCGTTCGAAAAAATTCGAAAAAAAGTTCGATTCGAAACCAAATGAACTGAATTTGTATTTAACTTGGAGATTCGATTCCCAAATGAATCGAATCTGAATTTACCTAAATTCGTTCGATAATAATTCGATTCGATATTTTATATCCATACAAATATGTATATATGTAACAATGTATTTATATATACATAGTACATACATATACATGCATATAATACATACATATTTACATATATACATGTAACAACTACTCTGGGTTGATTAGGATCTTTTCTGAATATTCATGTGCAAGTATAGCATAATTACTTCAAAAGGTTGACATGCATCTATTTAAGTTCATTTGTAAGTAAATAGATGTAGAAAAGAGTATATGAATATGTATTAAAAAGCTACTACATTTTGTTTACATCGAAAGATTTAGCATTTGCATTATATCACTGAGCATAATATGTGCAAACTAAAGACACTCTTGCAAACTAAAGACACTCTCAAAACAACCTACTACATTAATTAAGTGGTTAAATTTAAACTTATAATAATATCTAGGCTCCATTGATACACCCTTCACCGCTTTGATTTCCTTACTCATAGTATCACACTATACCGGCGTGACTTGTCAATGCATGACATGTATATGCAACACTAAGCCCTTTAATGAGATCCGATCTCTTTCCTTTCTTCTTTATAACTAAGTTCAACTGGTTTGACTACGAAATATTATGAGTTAGAAATGTGGGTCCTTCATGTGTCGGTTATATAAAACATCTAACTTCATGTCTTTACTTATTATTTTAGCCTAGTGACAATAGCTTAAGTATGACTTACTTTGTATAAGTAAAATAATCAATCTTAGCATACTATTCAGAAATTTTGAGGCATTAAGAGTATACAAAGAACTCTAAACCATATCAAATCTAATATGCATATATATATATATATGTATAATCTTATTAGTTAAAGACTAAATATCAAATATAAAAAAGAACAAAAAATATTAGTCTTGAACTCTAATAGGAAAAGTTAAATGTTGATTGTTATTCTAAATCCTCACCTACACATTTATTTTCATGTTCCCACATTCTTCACACTGCATTTCCATTCTCCCTTTCACTATCTCCCAACGATCCTAAATACCAACGATAGATTATGGTGGCCTTTCTCCTAACATGTGAAAATGATGATTTGCTACTTCGTGTTCCTCCTTAACATTTATCGTGGTTCGAAATTTATCAAGATATATCTCATTTACTTTTTTGTTGTTTTGACTCCTAGCATGGCAGTCCATGATGATTATCACTGTTAAGACAACATTTATCATCGCATGAGTAATATACAAGTTCTTCTCACCAAAATGTAAGTTATTCTATTGTACATCAAAAATTCGTATATGTCATTTTCAGGCTCCGTTTTTGATAATGAAGATCCTCACGTTTACTGAAGAGGTGTTATCTTGCTACATTATTTTTTTTACCATTCTCATTATTTCAAATAATAATATTAATTTGTATTAACTTTTTATATAAGTCTGATCTTTTCTTGCTTTAACATGCAATGATAATTATAATGTATTCAGCTTTTTCATCAATGATATTATATCTCTTTGATAGGTTTATATAATTATATTGTATTTATAAATTTCTTTACCATTTTGCAAATAGTATATTTAGATTGTAAAAGACATAATAATTATAAAAATTAGGCACTTTTATCCACTATGTTGTATTGGTTTGATATTTTCCTTGATTTTATAGTTTTTTCAATTTAACTTGGTAATATACTTTCAAAATTAGATTTATACAATGAAATATTTACATCATATTATTTTTCATATAATATTATTTATATAATCTCTAACACGTAAATTAACATTTCAAATTCGAAACAAATTGAATCGAATTTGAATATTCAAAACTTTAAATGAATTGAATCTGAATTTAAGCTAGTAAATTCATTTGAAATTCGATTCGAGTTCGGATTCGAAACTTTTATAATGAATTGAATTAGAATCCTCATATATTCAAAGGTATTCGATTCGATTAGCGTGTCCTTAAGCACATAACGGAAGCGTGTTGATTGCATCGTATGTAATCGGAGCAACTAGTCGCACTAGTCGCTAGATGCGGCGGAAATTAAAATTTTTCAAAAACTAAAGATGAAACCACATGATCATGAGAACACTTCTCGGATCGTTTCATCAAACCATAAGTATAAGGAATACCTCTTGGAGCGTGGTTTTGATCGTGAGATCCCAAACAAGAGATCCTCCTGTCTTAAGTCCGATCCACGAAGAAGGCACTTGTGGACACGATGATGAGTCATGTTCCTCCCCGCAATCCTCGATGAAGATCCAAGCAATGGATCTCCTGATTTCATCAAACGAAATCCGTCGTCTTCCTTTAGAGTAAGCAACTCCAAAGAAGAAGGAGATCCTCGAGTCGTCGAAGGCGAATGCCGAGAGTCTCTCCTTTCTCAACACAAGATGGACGGCCATCTTTTGGAGGAGAGAAAGAGATAGGGCAAGAATATGAGAGAGAGAGAGAGAGTTGTAACCTTGTACAACTCTTGATAATGTACCTTGGAAGGCTACCTTAGCCCTCCTTTTATATTAGTTTAGGATCCAATGGATCTCAATCCATGGGACACATGGATCCAACGGCCAGGCTTGATCCATGTAAAATCAATGGCTATGATTGTTGTTAGTTAAAACCAACAACATTAATTTAAATTAAAATATGTTTCAACATTATCAGCATAATTTAATTTAACATAAATTAGCTAATTAAGAGATAATGTGGTAACAAAAAAGGGAGTCAACCAACCACCCTTGATTTTAGGGGGCATCACCTATGAATAATTCATAGGTGATGCCACATATAAATTAGGTGGTTTTTTTGCCTCCTTTTTATTTTATCTTATTATTTCTTAATTAATTTTGTAATAACAATTATCACTAAATTATTCACCAAATTAATTCCAAATTAATTTATGAATATTTCAATCATGCCATTGAACATTATGTGAATCAAATTCACAACCCAAACTAATTTGTAAATTACATTTCCAATTAATTAATTAATGTGAATCCAATCCACATTATTAATTAACAAATGCTATTTACATAAATTCTCTCTCTTATATATATGTATTATAAACCATATTTATAATACACATTTATCATGGATAGTATTATCCACATTCTCTAATCCTTGATAATTAAATCCCATTTAATTATCTTGGATCTCTTTTCTCATGTGCCCAAATAACATGAATATATTCACGTTATTCATATCTTTGATAATTAAATCACATTTAACTATCTTAGATATCTCTTCTTATAATATGAATCAAATTCACATTATTTATGATAAATAAATCACATTTAATTATCCATTATCTCGATGCTTGGATACAAATACTACAAAAAAAGGTGGGATTGGCGTGCACATAAATGCTCGTTATGTGCACGCCTAGTGCCCGCCATGTGCACGCCCGGCTAATTGGCGAGCACATGTGCTCGTTCATGGCGTGCTCGCTTCTATGAGCGTCGCTCCGGGTGGTTGGCGAGCACAGTCGGACGCTCTGTGCCCGCCCACATATTGGGTGTGCACAGATGTGCTCGCCGATGTGATCGCCTCTGTTAAATCATTCAATCAATCAGAGAGCATATACCGAGCACCTGGCGAGCACATGTGCTCGTCCAAACTGATTTCCAGTAAAAAAATTATACAGGTTCGACGGGGTTTTGACGCCCTGTCGAACCTGTATAGCCTGCCAATAAACCACCGCAGGTACTTATAAGAGCTCTCTAAGTGTATATATTATAGCAGGTCGTTAACTAAGATAACTAGCACTGACAAGTGAAATTCACACACACAATATACATGAACTTAGAAACAAACATTCAAATTTAACATCTAAATATTACAAATATTTGTCTGTAGCATCAACGACAAGTAAACTACAACAAATAATATTATCAAAGTTCATAAAGTTCATATAAATTAAAAGACGTGCTAAAAGTTTAACAACAATAGAAGTCAAAACCAACAATAATTTACTTCTTCTTTGATCTAAAAAATCTATACACTAAACCCTGCTTTGATTTCTTTTTTTCCTTCTCCTTTTCTTTGAACCTCGCATACATGTGTGCATCTTCTTCAGGATCGTTCTCCTCCTCCTCTTCGTCATCAGATTAAATCTCTTCAGGGTGAGATGCACGCCTCTGCGATCTATATTATATATGGAAGATATATATCTATTACTTGTATTTTGTAGATATAGAAATATAAAATTATTACTCATTCTATAAGTAGAATACTTACATATACGTTGTGAACTCTTCTCGGAGCTTCGTCACTTGCTCCACCATCATCGCCATCTGCGACTCCATTGGAACTAATGATTGGGACGGTTGTGGTTTCGTGTACGACGGCTGAGAGTATGCAGAATAGGAGTGATGATGTTCCTCCACATAATATGGAGAAGACCACCAAGCGCATGCTTCTTATTCGCCACAACGTCCCTCTCCTCCAACATCTTATAAGATTTTCATTGTTTAATATAAAATTATATATTAGAAATGAGTTTAGTAAGATAATATTTATCTATGTATACCTGCTTCCATATCGTTTTATCAAATGGTGGTTGCTCTCCAGTTGGATCTACAACCCATTTTTCTGCAGATAGTGCCAGATAACGATCCTGAAATACAAAGTTTAATATATATAAATTAGTTATAATATATCATTTAATTGAAAATAAATTGATAGACTTACCAACAATTCTCCTGCTTCAGGAGTGGACCATTGCGACTGTCCTTCTCTCCCACTCATGCGGGACCTCGACCACCACTCCTGAAAAGATGGTTCCCTTTCCAACCTGGCTGCCTGAAATTTTTTTTAAGATATAATAACAACATTGCATTATATTAAAGTAGATCTCTAAAAATTAATTTTAAATCGTAATACCGTCTCCGCTCTAATCCGATTGTGGCTTTTAGAGTCACTTGTCGACTTAATCCTTTGTTTCTGGCGGTTTGTCCTTCCCGCCGTAGATCTTCTTCCAAACTCAACATCCACAATGAATGCATCATAAAAATCCGCCCATCTGCAAGGATTATGTTATGATTATTGATTATTTTAAAAAGTTTATTATAAATTATTTAATAAGTACAATACCTATCCTCCGTACGCCATGTTGGCGGGAACCTCTTCATCTCCTCAAAATTCATCTCCTCGCATCCCGTCTTCGCATGCGAGTCTCTCCTTGCCTTGAAAAATGTATCGCTCATTCTCTTTTCTGCCAAATGAATAAAGGCTCTACGATAAGCCTCCTTCCCTAGACCAGAGTCAAGGCGAAACCTATTCTGAAAATTACAACAAATTATAAGATACAAAAAAATTGACCAAAAAATTGTATCACTTCTTAGAAATTTTTTTACCATAAACATGTCAAACGGTCTCTCCTGTTCTGCAGCAGGGATGCGACACCATCTAAATCGCATGGAAGTCAAGTGTGTCTTTATTATGTTGGTTATCTCCTTTGCCACCCTGTTTCTATTCACAAAATCCCTACATTTACTAGAAATTTTAATTATGATACAATGTATAAATATTTGGAAAATTTTTAAATGATGAAATCTCTAAAAAATTTACCTCCCATCCGGTGTAACCTCCAACAAAGGGTAGGACGCCGACGTCTGTCCAACTGCAGTAGGTAAGGGCACGAAGGTACTCGGACATCCAGAAGAAGGAGAGTCAGAACCCATCGATGTCCGTGCTGGAATGGAGACCTGGACTGGGAATCCTGTAGGGGCTGCTGAGGTAGATGGCTCTCCATAGCCTCCTACGTAAAAGGGTGGCGGAGGATAACCAAGAGACTCGTAGTAGGCTATCACCCGGCGGACCTCGTCGGACTGTGAATCAAGAAAGCATCTGGGGTGGGCTGCTTACTGGACGAAGGTGTGTCTGAGGAAGATGGACGATAGATCTATGTGATCCATGCGCCCCGCCACGTCCAAAACGTTCCATGACTGTAATAATGATGTAATAGTTAATTACATATTTATTACTTAAGATTTTAATTCCTTCGATTATAATTGTGTAATAAAACTTACAACTAATCTTCATCATTTATTTCAGTGGGATTAAAGGATATTTCTTCGTTTTCTGAGTTTTCTGAGTCATCATTTATGGAGTCAACATCATCTTGTAAGTCAATACTAAAAACTTCATTATCAGCCAATCGATTCGATTAGATAATTGGGACTTCTTCTGTTAAGTCTATTTGTTCATGTGTCAGTGTGAATGCTTCATCTATGTCATCTTCCTAATTAGTGTAATCATTAGAGATATAACCTCGAGAATTTATCTTCACAACAGTTACTGTTTCAACGCTCTTTCTCTTCTTTGATATTTGTGGGAGATAACATACTTAATCCGCTTGAGATGATAAGATGAATGGTTCAAATCTGCGTATAAATTTTCTTTGTACCACGTCGACAATGTTATTTCTTACATCGCGTACTACACCTCCATTGGGTTCATACCAATCACACAAGAAAAGAACCACTTTATTCAAGCCTGGTATGCTATATTCCACTTCTAGTATCTCCTTTAAAATTCCGTAATAATTCATATGATCTTCCTCATAACAAGATCCGCGAACTATCACTCCATGATATAAGATGTTATCAAATACATTTTTCTCTATATGCATAATATCTAAGTTGTGTCGTATCAGTAACTTACTCCAATATGGTAACTCCCAAAATATACTCTTCTTATCTAATTATGACTGTCACCAAAATCAGGAAGGTTTTTTGTTTTATCTCCATTCTCTGAGGCTGATTTCTCTAATTGTTCCAAATATGATAATATTATATAGCTTGTCTTAATTGGTGGAGGATCTGAAAGATCAATTGTGTTCCTTTTAAAAGACTGCTTCTGTCTTCGATATGGATCATTATTTGGAAGAAACTGTCTGTGACAATCAAAAAAACATGGTTTCTAACCGTGTTGAAGCTGGAATGATTTATTACTTTTCATACAATATGGACAACTTTTACGTCCATGCGTACTCCATCCAGATAACATTCCATATGCTGGGAAGTCATTTATCGTCCACAGCAGAGCTACTTTCATGTTAAATGTTTGACTCTTATTAGCATCATATGTATCAACTCCATCGACCCATAATATTTTCAACTCATCGATAAGAGGACGTAAATAAACGTCAATGTATTTTCTCGGATGTGTAGGTCCTGGTACCAATAGTGAAAGAAATATAAACTGTCGCTTATTACATAACCATGGGGGTAGATTATATGGCGTTGTCATTACTGGCCAGCAAGAGTAATCTTTACTTCTTCCATGAGGATTAAACCCGTTTGTACATAAACCTATAACGCAATTACTCTTTTCATCGTTAAATGTAGGAAAAACTGACATCAATTCTTTCCAACATCAGACTCGGATGGATGCTTCATATACTCATCGACTTTATGTTCCGCGTACCATGTCATGCACTTCGTCGTTTCTTTACAATAATATAGTCGTTTCAATCTCGGAGTCAACGGAAAATAACGTAGAATTTTTCTCGATATTTTTGTTCCACTCTTACTAGCTGTATGATATCTTGGCTCATGACATTCAGGACATCGTTGCAAATATTGGTGTTCACCGTAATATAAAATATGGTGATTTATGCATTAGTCTATTTTAACTTCCGCTAAATCCATCTTCCGCATCATCTTTTTTGTTTTGTAATAATTATCAGGTAATTTTGCATCTTCTGGTAACATTTTCTTGATAATCCTCAGCATTGCATCAAAATTACGATCGGTCATATTATACTCCGTCTTCATCGATAAAAGATTCAAAACCGCAGAAAGTTTTGAATATATCTTGCAACCCAACCACAATGGCTCTTCTGCTTTTTTCAACAGCTCGTAAAATTCTGCAGACTCTCCATATGGTTCCTCATCATCTAAAAGAGTAGGATTATATTCTGGACCCGCAACGTCCATAACCATATCTGCAAAAGGATTACTAGTGTCAGCTTCTTCTGCATCATTCATACTGTCCTCGAAATCCTCACCATGCCTCCACCAAATCTGATATCCTTCCATGAAACCCATTCTATAAAGATGTAACTGAGTTTCATCTTTTGATCTCTTCCTCATTAGCCGACATTTCGTACACGGACACAAGATAGTTCCATCTGAATCTACGATACGGGAACCTTGTGCGTAAGCAAATTGTATAAATTCCTGAACACATCTTTGAAAGGTATCTGGTATACGTCCATCTACTATACGGTTGTACATCCACTCTCTATTTGTTATATTAATGAACCTGAATTAAATAATTTATAATATCAAATTTAGGAAATTGAGGATATCTAAACGTATCTCATTATTGAGATAAAAGATGAGAAGAGAAGTGTATTAATGATGTTATAACTAGAGCCCGTCCATAAGGATTCAAACTTACTAAAAGATGATCGTTGTCACAAGCATCTTTATTTCTAACGAAAATTCGACAACTTAAGTATTAATGATGGAGTCTAGATTGTAACAGACAACGAGCTCATGTATGACCTCTAAGTATAAAAATCATTAATTTCAAGTTTTAGACATGATACAGTATCCAAATGAGACAAATGATCACTCTATCTTATACTACTCGTCAAGACCTTTCCAACGAGCTTAAGAATGTTGAACTCAGAGTCTTGTGCGTAAGCTAGTGAGAAAATACAAACACTGTATGACTTTTGGACCCGGATCCGGATCCGATTAGGATGAAATCTATATAATCAAACCACTTAGACTCGTTGGAGCTTCATCCCCATCACCGAAGCTCCGCCATCAGATAGGATTTTCAACAGACGATCAAAGATTGGAGGGCACTGATGAGAAGATCTCATAGCATGGAGTCGCGTGGTGGGCGTAGAAATGCGTTAAATGTCGCGGAACAACCATCCCAGACGAGGGAACGACGCGGGGGACAATCATGATGTATGTTTTTTAACCTTCCATTTGATGTCGGATTCGTGATGTTTTTTTATTGTTGGGTTACGTGGGATATGAGCTATCAATTGCCATGATTTTTATCCCGTTTCGTTGCAGATTTAAACACAATCGGTACCTTATCGCATTGCATTATCGGATTTTTCGATCAATCTGTGGCTTGCATGAGTGATCTGATTAGATATATTGATGTGGATTTTAGTAGGAACACAATGGTGTACTCGGATCATCTATCGGAGAATTTTAATAGGACAACGTCGAAGTGGTTTCGGCTATTGTCCAGGTATGACCGATCATAATTTTTATATGATAGATCATGCATGATTAAGGCTAGTCAATCATTTGCTAAATTGATAGATCATGTTCTATTTTATGATCAATCAGTATTGATTTTATCATTAAACTTGGATGATCGATCATTTTGGGACTGTGAACCTATTGGACCTTAAAATTTATGAATTTTGTTTCTCAAAATGATGTAGATCATATAAATCATTGATATATATATTATCTGATTTGTAGAAATAAATTGATAATCAAGTGAATGTGCCTGGTTTATGTTATTGAAAATAAAGGAGGCTAATGAATTTGGTGAGGTATGGTGAGGACGAGCTTGAACATCATTACGTACACTTTTAGTTATAAATTTCAGCTATTATGACCAATGGTTGAGTTTCCCGATGTAGTTATAGTTTAATGCCATGGTATCCGACTTTCGATGGCATGGGGGTAGCCTGTAGTAGCGTCGCTCAGGAGGGACATGCTCTCGTGGGACCTCGAGTAGAGGCATAGATGATCATGACCCCAGTTGGCCGTTGATCGGGGGACATGCTACTTGACACATCGGTGTGCCCTTTTTGCCCGATGTCAGTCTCGATTTACATATGCATGATACCAAATAGTTATGGTTGGGTGTCTATATTTTGCTTCTTTCACTTAGCGTTGACAATCGTGTACTGGCTAATGTAGGCTGCATTAATCAGTATTCCCGGTGGAAGCTTTAAAGGGGAGTTCCGGGAGTTGTGGTATATTTGAAGGAAAAAGTTTAGGATGGTTTCAAGACTAAACTTCAAGGGGTTGGTTGCAGATCAATGGTGAAGGCTGGCACAATGTAAATTGTGGGGTTTGGATTGGATCATGGTAAAGTGTGGGGATGGTTTTAGCATATGGTATAGTGTGAGATTACACGATTGAATCGAGAACAGCTATTGGATACGTTGGGAACTTAGTTAGGATGTTGTACTTCATTACATGCTTGTGGAAGAACCCCAAAGGATTAAGGGTCTTAGAGTCGCAGTTTGAGGTTCCACGTGAACCAAGACCACATACTTAATTTCCACGATACCAGTGTTATAAGGTCAAGGATAAGAATCAAGGATCTACGTCCTCTTGTCAGTTTTGATGTGTTTTGGGTTTACACGGTTATCGGTTTTTATACATTCACTAGCTTCTAGTTGTTCTTTCTTAATCAGCTACTTTAACACCATACTGGGAAACTTTGCTCATGATGTACTTATTTTTGTGAATATGGAAAGTCCTCAAGAGCAGCTGGAGCGGTGAGCAATTTGGCTAGTTTAGATCTTTTGTTGTTTACGTACCACTTTTGTTGATTTTGCTACTATCTTTACTTGTACTCTTTTTGAAAGATGTATATCATATGGGTATGGACACTTCAATAGTACATGTATGAAAAATAATTTGTAGACATGGTTGATGTTGCCATGAGTGGTTCAGCATGCTTGCCAACTATTATAGAAGACTTGTACAGAACACCCTTGAACAAATGAATGAAAGTTATATTTATATCAAAAAGCAAAGAATACAAAAAAAACCAAGACTGCTTGTTTGGGGGTTATCCCTCACTTTGGGAGGTTACCCACCAAAACACATTTCTCTGTCTCTCTTGTGGGGCCCACTCTATCTCCATCAGAAAAATATATATTATACAATCATATCATCTAAAATTATAAAATACTCAACTTCTACTCGTTATTTCAAACTTTAATACAATCACATCACAACAAGTACCCACTTTTTTAAATTTCAATACAATCATATCACAATAACTACCTACTTTTTCAAATTTAAATACAATCACATCACACAAATCCTCACAACTCTCAACCCATCAACCAAACTCCAAAACACAAAAAAAGGTTACCTTCCTCCAAATAATCCACGAACCAAACACACCTTAAAGAATGATGCCTCTCATTGTGTAGCTTCTTGGCCTTTGCAATCCTTTGAAAAGGAAACATTTCCATCTATACCAATTATGCATTGCATAAAAGTGGTATATTTATAGTGTTAATATCTTATCAAGCTTCCAAGAAATTAAGGAGAACTATAACATCATGATATGGGCGTAATTTGTAATGGGAAAAATGACTCTTGCTTACTTGATTTTCGGTACATCAAAAATCCAACCAAACCCATTCCTTTTGAGGGATTTTTATATACATGTGCCATGAATATTTTGTCCATACAGATTTTGAAATTCCAAATATGCTCCTCTTTTAAGGTGATTTCCTTAATAGGTTGAAAGAAAATATTTTTGTATGAAAAAAGAAAATAAAAAAATTTGTTGATCTAATCATTCCATTCTTCCTTTCTAAAAAGGAAAATGTTTCTAAACCCTGTTAGTGACTAAATTCTTACATTGTGTGGCTTTCCAAATAGGATAGCCAACACATATTATCTTGGATTTTCCATTTCACCATCCAGAGGTAGAAGTGGGGAGATCCTAGCAGACCCCTCTTTTCGTCTGCTAGGATCTCCCCACTCCTCTGCTGCGCAAGGGAGATTCTAGCCCAACCTCATTGCTAGGGGCTCCGGCTGACCGCCCTCGGTGATCGCGAAAGCCCACCCCCTCCCTCCCCTTGTGTCATTTTCCCGACGGTCATCCATCAAGCGAGTTGACCTTCATCTCCACAAAATGCGATCACGTTGGAGCTTTCTCTCTATGGTGAGCCGTGCATCTACCTCCACACTCCTTCTATCGAGCCGGCATCACCTACCTCCTCCCCACCGAGCTTTGTCTCCTTCACCTCCATCTAGTACGATGCCACCAATGTCGCCATACAGACTCACTTGGTTGATGCTGCCTTCGCCTCCACCCTCCTAGACCACCTTCGCTCCCATGCTTCTTGTCAAGCTTATTGGATGGACTCCAACTCCGATTACACACATTCCTTCGGGTGGAGTTTCCCGGTCATTCTTCGTTAAGAGAGTTGGTTGTGTTGCATGTGTCGATTAACCCATCAAGCATCAGAGTAGAGCTTTCACGTTTGGAATTCATTGGTTGATTGATGGTGTTGTAAATTACAAAAAAGCCTCTGGACTATGTTTTGGATTTCAATATCGTACCTGAACTTTAAAAAGTAACAATGCGGTATCCGAACTTTCAAATTTATCTCAATGTGATCCCTGACTATTGAAATTTAAGGTTAAAATGATGAAATAATCAACTAAAATTTCTATAGTGAAGGATCACATTGAGACAAATTTAAAAGTTCAGGTATCACATTGTTACTTTTTGAAGTTCAGGTATAACATTGAAATTAGGTGTATAATTCAGAGAATTTTTTGTAATTTACTCTTTCTTTTTTTTTCCGTCTGACAATTAACTGAGGTGGCTAGTCTGAGTAGTCTCCATGATGGGTGACATTTTCTCAATTTTTGTCATCGGCATTGTTGTTCATTTCTCCCTTTTTTTTTCTCGTCATCTGCATTGTACTCCCGAGCTCTTTGTATTCCAATTGAGAACTTAATCATGTAAATGTTCAGTTCATGCTAACAAATGAAGGTTTCCTTCTTGCAAAAAAACTTACGTTCTCTTGGAAAATGTTGACAGACATGATAGGAGTATTTTTTATCCATTCATATTCTACCACCACCATGATCATCTCTCTTAAAGGAAGTTCAAACCCTGGCTTTAAATATATATCAAGTTTTTATCTTAATATCATGAGTTTGAACCTGCTATATATAAATATATAGGATTTGAACTCGCTACATTTGTAGTTCAAGTTCGAGGATGCAGATGATAGAAAATATACATCAAGTTACCTTTCATGTTTTGTGGAGTAGACATTCCTTGAAATAACAAGAACTCAAGGATGTGTATCTAGACGTACACATGAAGCAGCATACATTCCATGTAATATGATCATTCATGCAGTTTGGATTAAACGCTTTCTGGATAACGTAAGTCTTGAATAGGTCAAAGAATCAATTGACATATATTGTGATAATTGAGCTGCAATAAGCTTGATTGATTGTTGAGCTAACCATTCTTAGAGGAGATCACATTGAGATTCAAGATCACTATATACAAGGAATTACAGTAACCTAAGTACATACAAGTGACGTGATAACCGACTTTCTAACCAAAGGAATAACAACATGCATGTACACACATAAAACATGTTGATTTGATGTGACTCTCTGATGCATGAGTCAAAATTAGATGTATTCATGAATTATGATCATGGTAGAATTTATTTTCCAGATTACACTACACGAATAATGAGAGTGTAAAAGACCTGACCAATGCGGTCACAGAGGCGGTTGCGACAAAGCCGGATCTCGTGGAAACTTTAACCGGCAGGGTGTGTGGAATGGGGAGACGACGTCAGGGCATATGTCCTATATATACCTCTCCATCCATAGAGGGATTGCATTATTAAGTTTGATGTTTAGTTATTAATTCAAAATATCAAACTTGATATTTATAAAATTAAGCATAGCAGCGATGGATGGAAGATGGATCCCCATGACGTTCCACGCAAATCCACGTCTCCCGCCAAGATCATTGTTATATATATAGCAGCAGGGGGCCTCAGGACACAATCCCAAGCTCCATATTGATCCAGCCTCCATGGTCGCGCTCCGCGCTGCCGCCATCGCCGGGGCGTTGCTCCTCCTCTTCGTCATGTCTTTACCCGTCCAAGGCACCGATAGCTGGCTGCAGGCGTGGACGTCGGACGACTGCCAGGGAGAGCTTGTAAGCGGCTGTGGCTGCTTCGATCTCGCCACCTTCCACAACTTCCGCTTCAAGTTCGGCGGATCCTCCAGCGCGAAGCCGCTGGAGTACAGAGACTCCAGCGGCTGTGTGTGCAGCGATCCCGTGCGATGCGCCTCCTACTACTTCAGCATCGACACCTGCACCCGGCTCTTCAACGTGACCACAACGGGCAGCATCAAGCTCGCTTGCTCGACCTCATCCTCTCTGTGATTGATTTGTTGTTACTTGTTCTTCGTGTTGGATTTGGATTGATACGTAGTTGTGCTGCGTGTTTGTTTTGACGCGGTGTTCTTTGCATGTTCCTCCGATAAAAAAGAATTAAGTAGTCCAATAAAAATAATGTGATGCTGTAGTACATGGAAGTGGAGATTACAGTAGAGATGCTGTAATCTGCTAATCTTCCGAATATTATTTTGTGATTTTGATTAGGGGTGTTTGTGGGGGTAAAAATCCGCTCCATTTTGAAGTTGACCCGATCCGATTCATGATATTGGATCAACGGTCAACCCATTCCAATCAAAATGATTATCCATTAGATTGGATACCCATTGGATATTGGATTACCCGTGGGTATCAATGGATCCAAAAGAATTAGATGCAAGCAAACAAAATTAGTTAAAGCTTACAAAATAAGATTTCATGTTAAAATGTAAATGACAAAAAAGTCATCACTACAAAATTTACGATTATATTACAATTTAAATATCCAGAGTCAAAGTATGTATAAAATGAATATGTCAGATGGCACACGAATATATCAATTTGACACTTACATATCGATAAAGAACGGGACAATTTCATATCGATATTCAAGGTACCGCTTTGACACGGACTTCTATTTCAACATCTCAATGTTCAAACATAAATTTTTATCTTAATTATGAATTCTACGTTCTTATTTATCTAACTATGATTAAATTAGTGATTTTTTAAAAATCTTTTTCTTCTAATAAGGAACGTGTTAATGTGGCTTGAATGAAAAGAAAGGTACTTCTGTATAAAACATGAGAAACAAAACAGTGGGTGAAGGAGCCCCATTTCACCCAAACGTCGTTGCTGAACTGTGCAATGTTGTCGATTACTTGCAGGTCGGATATGGTGACATATTGGACATAAATCTTAACCGTATTGAGTTATACCTAAGACACACTCCTCTATCTTGATAGAGCCAACTGACACACCTGACGATTTTAATATAAATGGAAATGGATATATATATATATATAAATGGAAATGGAAATGGATATATATATATATATATATATCTAGGGGGCATACACATCTTCCCCATATATATATATATATATATATATATATATATGTGTGTGTGTGTGTATCTATTTTATAAAGATTTTGACATCCGCAAAATATCCATTTTAGAATAAATACGAATATATATATATATATATATATCATTTGGATATCTGCATAAACCTATATCTGTATCTCTAAATCTATTCATATGTATATATAATATTTGATATGATTTTTATGATATAAGCATATTTAGCATAAAGTATTTCTAATATTATATGTAAGTTCATTAGTATCCAATTTAAATCCATATCTATTTTTTAAAGATGCGGTACCATTATAGATTTCATATCCGAACGGATAAGGATATGCTACCATCTATACACATATCTGTATTCATCCATTTGCATTCCTAATGAATACCACCTACGTAGACCCATAGGCATCGTCCTTGTTAGAGGAGTTATGAATGGGTTGACCCATGGTTATCCGTGAACCATTACATTGGAACCACGTATGTCACGGGTCAAATGGGTGGCATATCGAATACGATGTGATTCTTTGGATACTAATTGGTTTAGGGTCGATCCATAAGGATCGGGTCGGATAAACATGAAATCCGTGAACCATGCACATCCCTAATTTTGATTCCAAAATCTAATTTTATAAAGCAAATCTTAGATTAATGCTCTACATATCCTTCTATTTTCGTTAAAATTGAAGCTTAATTATTATTTTATCTTAATGGTCAGATTCGATCAAGATGTAAGCAACTTAAATTCTATTTAAAAAAGATCTGAATTTTAAATTATTAAGATAAGATAGCAAATAAGCTCGAATTTACGCGAAATTTTGATGATACGCAGAACATTAATGTAAGATTCAATCTATGAAATTAGATTTTGAAATCAAAATCACAAAAAAATAACGAAGGATTGCAACACTTCTGCTGTAATCCTTTAATTTGCAACAGCTGATCCTCTTCCTATATGTATTAAACAATCTTATTTTCTTCAAATGTCCCCATTTGGATTAAACAATCTTATTTATGGCCATTGCTATTGGCTGGAGAAGAAAGACCTCAAACTGGCCATTTAAACACACGGTGGATTATACTTCACACTTCTTCCCCTAATCAATTTGGTGATGGTTTTTTTCAAAATCAGTCATTGTTAAATATATAATGATGATATTATTTATTAGGAAATGATTTTTCATACTCGAAATTAGTGACGAATATCAAATATGCCACTATATCATTAGCAATGGTCCACGTAACGATGCTTATTCGTTGCTATTTCTCAAACTTATAATTCGTCGTTAAATTTTAACTAAAAAATAATGATAATTAATTGATATTTTAAAAAATAGCAACGGTTAAGCGTTGCTATATGGACCGTTGGTAATGATATAATGGCATATATGATATTCGTCACTAATTTCGAGTACGAAAAATCATTTCGCAATGAATAATATCGTCGTTATATATTTAGCAACGGCTAATTTAGTGACGGATTTAAAAAAAAGTGTCACTATATCTGAATTTTGTTGTAGCGATTTGTGCCTTTATTTTTATGAAATTCATAGTAGCGCATTTCTGTTATTACACTTGTGATTCTATACTACACTGAGGGAAGGGCAATACTGTGGATTTTATAAAAAAAATATGGGGGTTAAAGGGTAATTGCAAAAAAGGTGGGGAATAAATAATATTAGAAAAAATTAGAAGGGCACAAACGTAAAAATCCTTTATTTTTTTGCATTTTAATTTGTGTTTTGATATTAGTGTTTATTTTATTTGCAATTACTGCGCGCATGCAGCGGCTGTAACAGAACGATTCTACAATGAAATATATATTTGAACCCGTCGCGATATGTTACATTGTTAGATATATGATGACGAAAAATGTTTGTAACTGAATCACAACTCGTATTTGAGATTATATATGAATGACATATATCTGTCATATCAAAAATTGTTTTAGTAATTGCTATTTTAACAATGATTGGTGTAAGGTTTGATGATCAAATACACCAAATTATTATATTCTATATGCAATATGAATAGTTGATAACAATATATTGCAACATCTATGTCACTGTGATTCTTT
The DNA here is from genome assembly GCA_037367405.1 of Ottelia alismoides. Lineage (NCBI taxonomy): Eukaryota > Viridiplantae > Streptophyta > Magnoliopsida > Alismatales > Hydrocharitaceae > Ottelia > Ottelia alismoides. The sequence continues at coordinate 296,416 of JAZKJV010003893.1, forward strand.
TAGTTGATAACAATATTTGCGTTAATTTCAAATACAAATCCTAAGGCTTTGTTCGTTAGGAAAATATGCACTAAAATAAGGGATCAATTCTTCGCATGATACGTTTCTCAGGAGCACGACTATTCCCATTTGTATCTCATTATTTCACCTTATTCCACCATTATTCCTATCTTTATTTCACTTTACATATCCCGCATTATTCTGCTTATTCCTATCTTTCAACCGAATAGAGAATAGACATATATTCTCATTATTCTCCATCATTATTTCTGCTTATTCTCGAACCGAACGCCCTCTAATAATATCCATTGCCTTCTAAATTAAGCAGCTTCGTGGACTCTTTTTCCGTATACATAATACACTAGTGTCTTCTAATATTTCCACATTATATACCTTTTACTTGCTTGTCATTGCAATATAATTACTAAAAATCATCTGCGTCCTTGTGTCCGACCTTGTTAGCACCGCTACACATATCACTTAGACTCACAACGACTCATTAAAAAATCACCTTTTAAGATTAAGAAAATCAGTATTGTCATTTTGATGTCGTTGTTTGAGACTCCAAGATATTCGCTTCATTTTTATTGCAATTATCATTTAATTATGTTGGTGACCAAAAGTCTTGTATTTTCTGGTACTATCCTAAGGGTCTGTTTAGTTGCGAGGGTATATCGGGATACCTTGGCACACCAGGAGATAAAGAAGATCAATCACTATTTCTTCTGAAAACCGATCCACTCAGTTAATTATAAGTATGAGATTACGCGTACACGTGTGAGAAGTTGTAAAATCCCAAAATATGGCCCTGCATATAAATACTTGAGCTTGAGGGAAGAATTGCGACACCCTATAGTATATAGTTTGTGATCTTAAGGGAAAGATTGTAACAGGTGATGAAGCTCCGGTTATTCCCATAACGAGTAGTACGAGAAGTTCAAGGATTGAAGAAGCCAAACGTCTCTCGAGCAAATCCATCGGGAGCCCAGCCAATGGGGGTTCTGCCAAAAACAACCCGAACAACTAGTTCTACTCGTGTGAGATGATATGGCCCTTTTGGAGACTGTAGATGTTCTTCGATAGTTTGACGACTGATATAGTAAATGGATGGAATGATAATGGATATGAGTGTAGGAAATATGTATGGGTGGAGATGTGATAACCGAGAGTAATGTAAAGGAGAAAAGGTCTAAGATCTATGCTAAAAAATGTACTAAATCTTCTCCCACTATAAGCAGGGTCGGCTACATGGATTCTTGCCCAAATCCATGTTGAAAGATTTGAGCATTTTTTACGCTGGTTGTCGACTACCTAACACAACTCCTGCAAGAGTGGGATTTGAACCTTATTCTTTTGTGTGGTAGACATACTGTACAACCACTAAACCATTAAGATCTATGCTCAAAAGTGGCACATATATTATCATACTTTATTAGCATGTTATGCAACAAATCCAATATCATATTGTAATTAGTCGTTTAATTTGATAGAATAGTAAATTGTGATTCTCATTCAAAGTAGGTACTGGAGGTGGTGCAGCTGTAAGAAGAGGCATGTAGAGTCAGATGGAGTCAACATGTCACCTGTAGGAGAAATGAAAATGCTAAGGTGGATATATGGTCACACGCGAAAAGATTAGATTTGAATGTTGGCATGTGAACATAAACATGTGTCAAGAGTGACAGTAGCAGAAATGAAAATGCTAATGTGGATATGTGGTCACACGTGAAAAGATTAGATTTAGGATGATGTGATCAGAAGAAAAGTCGGTATCGCTCGGATAAAGGATAATATGAGAGAATCGCTTAACATGATTTGACCATTTACAAAGGAGGTCTGCTGATGTACTAGTTAGAAGACAGGAGATTTGGAATGTTGAGCAGGGTAAGAGAGGACAATAAAGGCTCAAGAAGTGTCATAATAATCAAGATCTTCGCATATGCATTCATAAATACGCGTGGTATGTACTTCGAGAAATAGGCACGATCTAACACTTAGAACTGCTCAAATGAAGGCGATTTGAGGATAACACTTGAATAGACATGATCTAACACTTGAAATGCTCAAATGATCGACATGTGGGGATATAGCGGCAACAAAGAGGATGAAGGTGATCTGCAAGGTGACTCTCGAGGCGATATTGTTCTATGGAGGCTGTAGGAGTCTTTGTTTCACACGAAACTTGAATGACATAATATTGAGATATAATAATGAAAACTCACGGATTCATTTTATAAAATAGAAAAAATGGAAGGGCGATGCAAGTTAGCTCCTTCGGGCAATCCCATTTTATCCATAATATATAATGTATAGAGGAAAGGGAGACTGCTGCATGGAGTAGCCAACCTGGGCTGCTGCATGTAGCATATGCTCCTTCAGATTTTTTTTTTGGGAAAATTCCATCATGTATATTCATCTATATTTCCATCCTATATGACATTCAAATTCCGGCAGAAACAAAGACTCCTATACCCTCCATCTAGAATAGGTAATTTTAACGGTTTCAGATTTGTTGTAATCGACATGTTATGTATGGAGGGCATATGAGTCTCTATTTCTGACGAAATTCGAATGAGATATAGGAGATATATATATAGATGAATATGAAATTTTTCCAAAAAAATAAAAAATTTGGGGGAGAATGCTACATGCAGCAGCCAGGTTGGCTGCTCCATGCAGCAACCTCCAACATGGCTGCCCCCGCGCCATTTTTGGCATTTTTTTATTTTTTTTCAAAAAATATCGTCATGCATATTCATCTCTATATCCCTCTTATATGCCATTCGAATTTCGTCGGAAAAAGAGACTCCTACGGCCTCCATCTAGACAGTCATTTTTTAACGGTAACGGGATTTTTTAAATCGACATCATCTCGATGGAGGCCGTAGGAGTCTCTGTTTATGACGAAATTCGAATGGTATATAGGAGGAATATAGGGATGAATATACATGGTGATATTTAAAAAAAATAAAAAAGCCGAAATATGGGGAGGGGGCAGCTCCATTAAATCCACACACACACACATAGAGAGAGAGAGGAGTAATCCTATGAGAGCCAAAATTTGTGAGAGCATGAGAGCATGCATTTTGGACCACATGATTCAACCAGGAGATAGAAGACCAGGAGAGAGAAGACATGATCATGTGGTCCAAAATGCATGCTCTCATGCTCTTACATTTTTTGCTCTCATAGGATCACTCATATATATATATGTGTGTGTGTGTGTGTGTGACCTTTCAAATGAGGTGGGGGCTTTTCTGAAATTGTAAAGGCCACTGTGAATTTAGTAAAACTTTGTAACATTTTTGTAAATTATAAACTGCACATTGTAAAAAAATGAATTTTGTAAAATATAGCATCGAAATTCAAATTAACATTTCCATCTAATATAATAATATTTTCATAATTTTATTTCACTATACATGTTGTGTTAATATTTATTGTTATATGTATAAAACAAGAAATTGTAAAATATATTGGAAAGATGTCTAAATTGAGGGTGGCTCACCATACATATGATGAGACCCCGCCTCATTTGAAGTTTCTCCTATATATATATATATATTACACAAAGAGAGATAGATGAGTGATCATATAAGAGCAAAAAATTGTGAGAGCATGAGAGGGGTGATTCTGGACCACGTGATTCACCCATGAGAGAGAAGAGTAGGAGAGAGAAAATAGAATCATGTGGTCCAGAATCAATCCTCTCATGTATATATATATATGGGTATGACTACCCCAGAGTTAACTTCCCACATCCTATTTTCCCCAAATTTTTATTTTTTAAATGAATCCATGGGAAATAATATGGATGCTCGTATGTGGGTGTGTGTTAACAACAAAAAAAGGACCAATTGATGAACGTAATATGTATACTATAGGTGTACTAATACTCTTAAAAATTTAGTTTTTATCCCCTTCTTTTAGTTCTTCTATTTATGGCTGGAGAGGGACCTGCTCGCATCAAGCACCCCCTAGGCCCACACTAAAGCCTCACCAGTAGGGCTTCCTTAATGGATCGGGTTGCAGCCCGATAATGGACCGGGTCTCCAGTCCACTCTCCAAGTGGTCGTCGAAGAGCCTTCAGAGTGATCTCCATTTCATATGGACGTTGTTTCAGGCCTATATTCCAATCCTGTTACCCATATAGCATTCCCGTCCAATCACAAAATATTAATTTATTAGTGGATTTCAAATCAACAACTCAACACCTGATTTAAGATGAGCTTGAGATTGATCTCACGCAGAACCCCTCCTGCTACCATTCACTTCGACTCTACCCAAGAGTCTTCATTTCTCAAATAGACCATCCTTCGACTTTTGATCGAGCATCGTCGTCGCTCATTGATCATCGCTTAAGTTTCAACCTATCTAATATGATCGTCAAAGCCTTGTATCTGGTAAGAGAGACTTCAGACTATCTAATCCGAAAATCGAAAGTCAAATGCAATCAACAAAGCGTGATCTAACGTCGATCAAGATTCATTCATAGCTATAATATATGATGTGAACACGACCCACTGATATCGTCTCGTCTCAGATACCAATTGTTGGAGATACAGACCTCTCCGGATACGGAAGCGGATACACAAACGACCACCACTACCACGGAAGTACGTGAAAGCAAGAACACCATATATTACAGTGGTCGGTCACCTCTCACGACCACCAGAGAAGAAAGATCACTATAAGAAGATGAGTACAATTCTCTCTGTTCCCTCACTCTCTAATATCTCTCTCTCTCTCCTCTCTCTCTGTCTTCTACATACATGCATATACATACATACACACACACACATATCTTCTTATGGTATTACCTTATGTTGCGGTGTAGAGGCAATGCCTCCACCCTCCTCTTTACATAGTCCAAATATAATCTCATATCCTATTCCCAATAAGACTATAAATAGAATACAACTCAATAATTATTAAGATTAGGAATCCAATCCCATTAGGATTCCTAATCCTAATTTGACTATAATCCTAACAATATATACCGTCTAAGGTGGATAGTCATTGTATCGCCGGTAAAGACAATAGCTTTTGCATCTTAGCGTTCGTTAGGATTTTAGTTTTTTATGCTCTATCAACTTTTCGACATGTATTTCTTTGTAATTTCATTTTTTGAAAAAAATGAATGAGAAAAATTAAGAAATATACTGGAAATCACTAACGGACGCGTGATTGAATATTTGACTTCAAGCTTCTTGTAGTTTTTTATATATTTTCCTGCAATAATTTCTCAATATTGCATGTCTTAAAAAAATCCAGTTAACGCTTATTATTACACTTTCTCCACTTTTTTAGAAGTTTACTTTTTTTGAAAAATAATTAGAAATTAATACAATTATAAAAATATGAAAATCGTCGAAAAATCCCATAAATATAGCTTTATTTTATTTTGAATCTTAATTGGTTCCTTGTGCATTCTTGATTTAATTTCAAAATCAAATCCAAAAAAATTTAAAAGGATTACAACTAAATATTAAGCAAATAAAAAAGTTAAAAGCCGTTAAATTAGGTTTAACCTTCCTTGTGTTGGACCATGTGGGCCAGTTTACAGAAATAGTAGTAATTTAATTGTGAAATTTGTATATAATACTCTTATACATATAAAAAGTAAACATTATTGAAGATCCCTAAAAATCATGGACTTGATATTAACATTATGTCCATTATGAGCAGAGGTAAAATATATTATAGAGATCAGTGTCTTCTCAAAGGTATAACATCCTTAGATGCTTTTTCGTATAAAATTCTAAACAAATAATATGAACATATGATATGTAAAAACATATTCATTTTGATCAAATGTAGAATGATTTATGGATTGCAACATCTAATCAAATTTATCATTTCGATCGTATCTATTTTTTATATGTTTTTTTCCAGCATTTGCTATCTAGAACATGTTCATCTTAACTAAGCTTGAATGGAATATTTTTATTATCATCAATATTGGACAAAAAAGAACAGGAATATATTTGTTTAGTGTACATGTATATTTTGAAGCACTTCTACTGTATATTTGTTAAGAGACATATTGATATATTTAGATTGTCGAAACGCACATCAAAAAGAAAAATTTAAGTAGAGATTACACTTAACATTGCAAACGGAGCACCCTAGAAAATAGAAAGTAATGCAACCCCAAAGAAAGCCGTCTGCATGAAACTACTACAAGAAAATGGGTTTTTCGCAATATTTTTCTAAAATTATTCATGTTAGCGTCTGTTATTAAATATATAATGATGATATTATTCATTGCAAAAGTATTTTTAGTGTGAATATCATATGCATTACTATATTATTAACGACACTCTATATACTAATGTTTATTTCTTGCTATTTTTCCTTTTTTAACTAATCACCGTTAACTTTTGAACTAAAAAATTAGCGACGATTAGCTAAAATTTTGAAAAATAGGAACATATAAGCGGTGTTATATGCATTGACACTAATTATATAACAAAGGATACAATATTCACTGCTAATTTTAATTTTGAAAAATAATTTTGCAACAAAAATCATCTTGAAATATTTTAACAATGGATAATATAGTGATTTTTTTTAAAATCGTTATACACCCATTTATAGTTAACCATCCCTTGAAGTGCATTCTTGGAGTTGTGGTATGATTTCAACATTTTTTCAGTAGGGAATTGCGCCAATTTCACTAATTAAGTACCATGGAGAAGGCTCACTGTAAAATTATAATGTCGATTTGCTACGAAATTATAATGTCTTTGAATGAAAGATTGTTTCAAATCAGCTTTGTCAACAACACAAAGAAGTTACAGTTAATGCAACTATGGAGCTCGTGGAGACTTCGATCCTAGATGAAGGATGCTGGCATGCTTAGCACATGAAACTGGGGCACAATTGAACTATGCAATCTTCTCGCTAGCCTCGAGGATAATTCCTCTTTTTCCGATGAAAAAAGAAGCATTGACTTTACATGATCTCTTCAGAACTAAAAGGATTTTGAATATATCTTGCACGCAATAAACTATTTTTCATATGGGTAGAAACTATCCCCATCCAAATCTAACATATTGATGCACCAAAACTTATCATACAATATGAGTAAAACACATATATATTTAGAACACAAACATGTATATCTCTTGATGCATCTACAACAAGTTTATGTAACATCATTTCATTTTTTACTTATATTTAATATCATTATGCAGACAAATATATTGTTGTGAATCAAGGAAGCGCGCATAAACACGATCAATCACACTAGCATGAATGCACACAGATTTACAAGGTTCACTTGTAGTTGGGCTACGTCCTTGAACGCTAATGATCTGTCTTCACTACGTGGAGAAAGAAGAATACATAGAATATGTAGAGTCCTAAATCTCGTGGAATTTATACACTACTCCCGTACGAAACAAGTTCGAAACCCAGATGGGTTCAAATACTCATATAGGAAACACTTTGTTTGTGTTTGTATGGTAGCATGAGAGAACATCAAACGATTCTTAAACTTGGATCGGATGATTATGATTCAAGACATATATACACAGGCAACACTTTGTTTGTGTTTGTAAATATTTCATCAAGTCAACACCTAAATTCAACGCCTCTCTTATTATTACGATATTTATTTTTTAAAGCTGTTAAACGGTTCGGATTTAAGTTTTTTTTCCATATAAAAGGTCAATTCTTTTTTTTCAAGATACCGTTATTTCTACCTGAATCCGGTCATCATTTCGCACGCGTGTATTGGCGGAATCAAAATTCAGTTTTTTTAATAGCACAAATCAAGTCGTGATTGCATTATCCGAATATTTATTCCTTTTCTTTTGAGAAAAATAATGGATGATTGGTGTTTTTTTATCCATACCCCCAGAAGACTTTGTAGTACCGTTTTAAACTCAGAATTGCACGTATGTCCCTGAAAACATGTAGATATATCATACACCCTTTTACAAGGATGCAACCGGATGTATATAATATTCGTATCTGTTCGCTATCAAATCTTTCTTTAAGAGGATATTGTAACATCTCAAAAATAGTTACACATCAGAATTCACAAAGGCCCTGTTCGTTTGGAGTATAAGGAGGAATGGAATAAGGGGAATAAGCCCCCAACACGCTTCCCCGTGGTACGACTATTCCCCATTATTTCATCTTATTTCACTCTTATTCCTATCTTTATCCCACCTTACCTATCTTTATTTCACCTTATTCTCCTTATTCTTATCCTCCAACCGAACGGAGAATAGACCCTTATTCCCCTTATTCCCCATCCTTATTCCTGCTTATTCTCCTACCGAACGGGCCCAAAGTGTGAGAAAGAGTTATAAGAGTAGTGGATTACACTTCGACGACTTAGACTTTAACATTTTAGGTGATTGTAAATGTATCCAGTTGGGCTCCGAGTCTAATCAATTGTCAGGTTTTTTCGATAATAGGCTGGTACGTATGCATGTGATAAATAAACATGGATATTCAGTGTTGATTTTGGCAGATATTGATATGGATATGAACTTTTACTTTTTTTTACAGAAACAAATATGGATACATATACCATTTTTAATTTTTAAAGATGTTATACATATACGATTACATATTTTCCTGATGTATACATACAACAACAAAGTTTTTTTCCATAATTAAGTAGGGTCAGCTACATGGATTCTTCGACTCCATTCAGATTTATCTTGGGTCAAGATATATGTATTAATGAATTTATGTGTGTATCTTATATAAACATATAGATCTTATATCGAAAAGTGTCATACACATAATATATATTATATTTTTTGAGTCATTTCCAAGTTTGTTCTATCATGATGCGGGGTCACCCTATTATATCAACGATCTTAATATTGAAGGGCATATGTGCAAGTGTAGGGTTAGAATGGGTACATATGTAATTACACAAGTTTCAAGGAGTGGAAATGCAAACGTTCCAAAAAAACTTACGAAATATATATAAACCCAAAGCGGCGTTCCCAGGCAGACGCCCAGAAGCCCCGCAACTTCTCTCTCTCTCTCTCTCTCTCTCTCTCTCTCCACCAACAATGGCGGCGGCGTCTTCCTCAGCTCTCTCCTTCTCCCCCTCCCCACTCGTCTCCCGATTCGCTAAAACCCTAGAAATTGCCCCGAAGAAACTAGCTTTGACCCCTTCCAGACCCCTGCGTACCCTCGTCTCCCGCCCCGCCGCCGCCCTCGGAGCGCGGACGGTGTCCTCCCCCGCTGTGGAGATGCCTCCGACCTCCCTCGACTTCGATACCTCCGTGTTCCGAAAGGAGAGGATCACCCTCGTCGGACACGAGGAGGTACGCGAAGACTTGATCTGGGCGTCATTTGTTAATGTATGCTGAAGTTTTGATCTTTAGCCAATTTGGTGGCGGTTTTGCAGTACATTGTGAGAGGAGGGAGGGATCTCTTCCCTCTGCTGCCGGAGGCGTTCAAGGGGATCAAGCAGATCGGGGTGATTGGTTGGGGGTCGCAGGTCTGATGACGGTGTTTTTGATTAGTTGCTTTTCGTTTGGTTTTTACTATGATATGCTGTGGAAGACGTTAAATATCTATATAATCAAGTCCCGAACTTGGAATGTAAATGATCCGAAGAAAATTGATTGCTCTGGTTTACATCTGCAACTCAAAATATGTATATCCAAAGCTACCATGATAGCAATATTCACTCAACCCTTTCATCGAAATAAGAGACAAGCAGGCAACAAGCTGCACCACTAGTCCTTTTTGAAATATGTATTGTTAAAGGGATAAACTGAGATATATTATGAGAGGCCCAAGGGTTCTCTTATATAGGAGAAGAACCCATTGGATAAAATACAGAAAGAGGAATAGAGAAATACAAAGGATAAAGTTAAAAATAATAACTATCCCAACATGTATGACAGACAAGTGTCCGTCCCATAAGAATATTGATTTCCTTATTTCTATCTTTTCGTTAGTTATGTTGCATTATCCAACATTACAGCCATGTCTAAAGATAGAGTTTACTAGGATTTGTTGACATTTTGGATGAAAAGTTGATTTGTGATATTGCTAACTCTTGGAGGTTGTATTTTGAAAATAATAATCTTATAGATGCCTTTTGGATTCATTGTTAGTTAAATGTGGACAACTGCTTGTGATTAATCTAACTTGTTTTTCTAAAAAGACGCCTTTTCAGTTTGTCAATTTTTGGGTTTATATTAAAATTGCCAAAAAAAATACTGAATTGATTAAACTTGGTTAAGTACATAAATATATGAAATTGGTGATATCATCAAGAGACTGTACATTGTTTGTAGACCGAAATGAACCAAAATTTTCCAAAAACTTGTTAAGTCAAAGGACAATCATAATTAGTCAAATTTGTTTCAATCATCACGACGGTGAACCTTGTGTCTTGCCACCATTCTAGTATTAAATTTAGCACTTGCGAGGCATTTGTCTGCAAGTGATCATTCAGCTGTTTATGGGGTGCATGTTCTGTAGTCAACCTTGTTTATCTATAGTCAGGCTTGGTCTAGCAAGTAACAAATACAAACTGAGTTTTTCCTAATCTCGTTAACTTGTATTTATAGTTGAATATTCTTCAAAAGAATATCAGTTGGTAAATGATAGATTTTATGTCTATCAAAGAGGTTCCTTCATACAAGTGTGGTCCTATTTTCTGTAGTCTATGATGGACGGAAGATCCTCCATGCTGAAGATGATAATTTAAAAGCTGTAATAGAAATAGTGAAATAACTGGGTATCAGAACATGTTTCTGCTTATTCATCTTTGTACTATCCACTATTTCATCCTCAACTCGTTTCAAACCTTAGTTCCATAGGTAATATCGATAAGTCTTTGCATGGTTTTCCTCCTCAACTCATGTATATAGTGAAGGTTCTACATACTTCATTGGTTGGATTCTATCACGTGGCGCTATTGGTGTAAAGCTTGGTACCATGAGGGAAATATTTTAATCTGGGTTGCAACTTTTTGTCTAATTTCCCCATTATATATGATGAATGCATCTCTTGCATGAATGCAGGGGCCTGCTCAAGCACAAAATTTGAGGGACTCACTTGCTGAGGCAAAATCTGACATTGTGGTGAAGGTAATTTTTACTAGTGCAGACTGTTGTTTTGTGTTTCCTTTTTCTGAGAAAGAAATTTATATGATTTCCATCTTTTGTGACATTCTGCTTTTGAGAGTGGGAATCCGGTAACTCTTGAAATTTAAAAAAATAAAGATAAAAGTACATAAGGTAGCTCTTCCTAGTGCAGACTGCTCCTTTGTGTTTCATTTTCCTGAAAAAGGAAATTGGGAAAAGGGAGTCTGCACCCAGGGGTGTAGGTAACTACCTACATCCGGCTCATTTTTTCATTATTTTTTGATTTTTTGTAATGAAACCTTTAGGGAATTCAATCACTATATATCACCATGGTGTCATTCAAAATTCAACTTAATTTGAGACTACTATCATCTTCATCAATACCGTCAAATTTTAACGGTCTCAGAATTGCTGAAAATGTCCCCTTCTAGATGAACATGTTAGGAGTGTTTGTTTTGCATGAAATTTGAGACACATATTCCCCTCAATATATTAAGAAAATTCCCTAAGGTGGTGTTCGGCTGCTGGGTTATCCAGGGGTGGATAACCCGGATTTGAGTTTGTGTGTTTGGTTGGTGGGTTAAGGGTTGGGAGGGTTTGTGTGATGTGATTGTATTGGAATTTGAAAAAGTTGGTAGTTATTATTGTATAATTGTATTGAAATTTGAAAAAGTTGTTGTGATGTGATTGTATTGAAGTTTGGAATAGTGAGTAGAAGTTGAGTATTTTATGATTTTTAGATGATATGATGGTATAATATATATTTTTTTTGATGGGAAGGGAGTGGGCCCCACAAGTGGGTTAGAAGTGTGGGTTTTGGGGGGTTACCCACCCAAAGTGGGGGGTAACCCCCCAACCGAACGGGGCCTAATGTTTCCTTAAAAAACCTAAAAATCATGAAAAAAAGGCCGGGTGTAGGCTACCAACACCCCTAGGTGTACGCTCCCAGCTCCCAAGGAAATTATATGATTTCCATTATTTGTGACATTTTGTTTTTGAGAGTGGGAATCCGGTAACTCTTGAAATTTTAAAAAAATAAAGATAAGAGCATATTATTACGTGGTTTGTGACAATTATGATGGCCGCTATAATATTTAAGAGAAGGATTTAATGGGGTTGAATCTTTTGAAAGTTTATTTCAAGTAAAGAAACAGTACACACGTCCTTATACAGGCCCATTGGATTAGCACCTTGAATTAAATACAACTCTGCCAGACTGTCAGGTTACTATAGGATAGTCTCGCAACACAACAGCGGTTAATGGGTCTTAGGACTTGGTAGGATCCTAATATCTATCTAACTTAATAGTCTAATCTTGATGCATGCTTTCAAATATGTTTGGTATTATTTACTATGACCTTTTTACTCTTCCTTCTTGCTGCTTTATAAATTTTGTTTAGAAATGCTTTGACTTGGATTTTTTTTATTTAAAACATTAAATCCTATGGTTACTACAAAGTAAATGCTGAACTTGCATAAATTCGGACATGCTATTTAAATTTTAAACTTATATGGGGGTTTTGTGACTATATCTTTTTTAACTTTCCCTTTTTAATTTCCATCTGTAGATTGGGCTTAGGAAAGGGTCTCACTCATTTGCTGAAGCGCGTGCTGCTGGTTTTAGCGAGGAAAGTGGGACTCTGGGGGACATCTGGGAGACTGTTGCAAGCAGTGATCTTCTACTATTATTGATTTCTGATGCTGCACAGGTTTGTCAATGCATACCTAATGGTTATTTTTGACATAGTTGTTCTCTATATCTTCGTACAGTTTCTGCTACTTGATGGTTGCAGAATCAATATCAGGGAAGGACAAGTAGGTGGTAAGACAAGAGTATTACATAAAATCATGTATGCTTTCACCTACCTAACTTGGCTTAATCTTCAACACTATGGTGGCATAGTATGTGCCACATCCTGGAGTTTGTGTAAATATTTTGGATTCCCAACAATTCCATATATTGTCAATTGAACATGCAATAAAGCAGGATTCCTTAAAATTTCTATACTTTATAGTCAATGGAACATGCAGAAAACCAACTTATGCCCAGTCCATATTTATGATGAGGTTCACCACTTTCAAGCATTGTTATTCTGTTAGTCTCTGTTTGAGTAGTTTGGCACAACTAGTCCATACTTGACTGAAGTTTAAAGTGATGCTGCAGGGGCATTTGCATCTGGAATGGAATTCTTTTGACTTGCAGAGATATAGATCAAGTTTTTACTGTTAACACCGAGACTAGTATCCTTGGCATTGAATTGTTCCATAGACTTGGGCCTTTTATCATCTCTTGAGGATCTCTTTGTAAGAATTACTTTGTCAGTTATCAGCAATAAGGCTAGTGTGTTAATAACAAGTCTAAGATAATAAGAATATAGACATTAATGTCTTTTGATTGAGGTGTATTGAAGGTGCTTTGATTGTGTTTTTTCTAGCTTTAATTAATTGTACTTGATGACAGCATGGTGATATTTCCTATCCTCTTATAAAATCACTGTGTCAGTTACTTCACATAATGATCCGAGCCTAAGCCTGAACGAGTATCAGGGAAAAGTGATCCTAATAACTTATTTGGTCTGGGCACAATGGACTTACGGAAACCTTTCAAAATGATTAAATCCAAGTAATACTCCACTTTACAACTCACTCTCACCTTTTATGAGTTTTCCAAGTGGGGTTATGTTTGTGCTCTGCATCCTCCTTCATATTTGCCACATCCTCAATGCAAATTGTATTCCAATTTAAGAAGTTCTTCACATTCTTGGTTGGTCTTTTCCTCCTAAATCTTTAGTAGGGGTTGTTTCCACATCTCAGCTAGCCTTTTCATTGTTACATACTTCTTGGCTTCAATACCGTTTCTAATAATACAAGCCTGGATAAAAATAATCAAGGAAACTGATTTTAGCATCTCAAGAGTTTCAAACATTTGGTTACTCCATTCTTGTACACTAGTTTCGATTATTGTCAAGTTTCCATGCAAAATCATGTTAGAAATGGTGACATAGAACCCCTGAGTTTTTTGGATAGTTACATTCAACTACGATATTCTTCATAATTGCGTAAATATCCATGTAAACTCGATCCACTGTATGACATATTCTTAGTACATCTTTCTTCAACTATTTTAGTTGAAATTAATTGTTTAAATCTAAAAAATACAAGATTTTTAGAAAAACTCCTGTAGAATCTAATCTTCTTTATTCTCATCCATGTTCTTGGGATGATGCTAACCCACCCACCATGATCTTTGATCATCTCTATCTTCTTTGTAATTATCCATTTTTAGATAAACGAAGAGTTGAGGAAGGTCTTGAGATGTGGATCAACTATCAATATTGAGATCAACAAGGGTGAGATAATGGAGGAAGAGATCCAAGGGGAGGGGGATGTGGAATCTTGTGGTTCGAAGGGAGCTGGCACAAGATTTGAATAATAATGATAATAATCTCACCGATAAGTCTTGAAAAGGATACGGTGAGGTATATTTCATATATCGGTGGAAATAACAAAAAACTTCTCAAAAACGACTTTTTCATCTAAATAAAAGCTGTTACAGTTCTTAGATCAATGATAAATACACTTTTATAGGCATGAACGAGTGTATATAGGATATATTCACTCCATGGTATCAAAAAACACGCCTCGAGATGGTCGAGGCGTACGCCTCGAGGCGAGGCAGTTCTTTTTGGCCTCTAAACGTGTGCCTCAGCCCTATCCATTGGAGCGTGCGCCTCTAGTAGCTGAGGCGTAGCCTCGAGGTGATCGAGGCATTTTCCGGGGCATTTTTGCTTTTTTGAAGTTTTTTTTATGATTTTAATGGTTTACTTGGTGGTTTGAGAAGCTTATAAACATATACTTGTTTAGGATAATGATTATACAAGTTAAATGCCTAAATCTAATGCTTCTTTCGTGCCCATAACTTCATATTTATTGTTAATTATGTCTTAATTATTTCAGCAAAATGCTTCATATTTACTATTAATTATGCCTAACTATTAATTATATCTAAAATTGATGTTTCTTTCGTGCCCAACTCCATGGTATTAAAAAACGTGCCTCGAGTTGGTCAAGGCATACGCCTCGAGGCGAGACGGTCCTTTTTAGCCTCTAGGCGTGTGCCTTGGCCCTGTTCAGTGAGGCATTCACCTCTAATAGCTGAGGCGTAGCCTTGAGGCGTTCTGCCTCGAGGCGGTCGAGGCATTTTCCCAGGCATTTTTGCTTTTTTGAAGTATTTTTTATGATTTTAGTGGTTTACATGGTGGTTTGAGAAGCTTATAAATATATACTTGTTTAGGATAATGATTATACAAGTTAAATGCCTAAATCTAATGCTTCTTTCGTGCCCATATTTCCATATTTACTATTAATTATGTCTAACTATTTCAGCAAAATGCTTCATGTTTACTATTAATTATGCCTAACTATTAATTATGCCTAAATATGATGCTTCTTTCGTGCCCAAAATAGAAGGATTCATATACCCGGATAAAATAGAACCGTTCTTGAAAATTTTCATTGGACGCGCTTCCCCCACACCCTCACGGGAGGGGGGGGGGACCGGCTCCCCCCTAGACCCCCCAGGCTCGCTGACCAGGTAGTGAGACCTCCATCTTGTTGAGGTATGGTATGACAGGAGGGGTGCATACACAATTCTTCAACAATAATGGTCCGATGGTTAGGATTCAAGGCATATCAACAATTCACATATATTTAATCATACTTTTTATTACAATAATATTTCAAAGATTTGTTCAAAATGGATAGGATTCACGGTTTCTCTCACGATCATATATTATATGTTAGATATATAACATAAATTTCTTCAACGTATATTTAGTTGTACTTTTAATTACAATAATATTTCATATAGTTTTGTATTGTTTAATTCTTCACAATGACGAAGAATTCCTTTTTTAATTGGATCAAAATGTGTAGAAAGGGATATGATGTTGTTCTATCTTATATTTTGGGGGTCTTATCTCTATTATTTCATCATATCTTATAGAGTTAAGTATTATATGCTGGGAAGAGAACATATAATTATATTGACATATATATTTATAGTTTTATGCATAGATTTTTCTATAAACCGAGGCTTACGTGTTAGGCCCGCTCCTTCTCGGATCTGGGAAACCCGTTTACACATCATCCGTAGTATCATGTTCGCTAGAGATCGCATTAGGGAACTGGAAATTAGGGAATTTTTTTTCTTTATACGGATGACATTCACAAATTAACTAATAAACCACAGAATTACAACATGCCACAATTATATTGCAAAAATTTCCATAGCAGTTACATGTAACAACAGAATTGCATTATGTATATGCATCCCAAATGTATCAGAAGAGAAAGAAAAGTTTTTATAATATTTTGAACAAAAACTACAAAAAAGTACCTGTTGAAATTTACCTACGGAAACTCAGGTTCAGTTGATAGGACTATAGCAAAGCAGGTGTTTTTCCTGCAACCATGGTAGGGAGAAATGGAATCAACAAATGTTGAGCCAACCTAATTAATTAAAATAACAGGAAATTTAGTGGTTTCAAAAGAAAGCAAGTAAATAAGGCTTGGCAATTAAATTTAGAGCTACTTGCATTGAAACATGTATTCAAGTTGTTTGGTATGTAAAACCCCATTCTACTCATCCTACACTAATTACCCATATTAATCATTTATATACAAATATCATATGGTCCATATTTAAGTCATTGCCTTTCTATTAATTATAATATATGATTGATGGGTCTTGAGAATGTGAATGATGAGTCTCTGATATGATCATTATCTCTATTAAATGCTTATAATGATGTTTAAGAATCTTGTGGATTGATCATAGTAAGAGTATATGATGGATCTGAGGTTTTGATTTTTTTCTTGTTGATTTTCTCAAGCTTAGTGGATAGTCTGTGGTCTTGGTCTGGGTAAGACCTCACACTATGACTCTAAGGTAGTAAGGAATCCTTAGGGTTGGGGTGCCTCCGTAGGCATGCGGTGGAGTAAAATGCATCCTAACTAAGTTCCCAACACGCCCACTAGCTATTTCAAATAACTGTGATAGTCCCTTTTGGCTTGGATGAGGAGGAGGCGGCTGATTGTGGTTTGGCCCTAGGCTCGCTCCCTTTCCAACTTCCGATCGATTATTTGGGCATGCCTTTGGGTGCTGGAAGGGCTCGGCTGCGCGACTGGATCAAAGTGGTGGGGAAGGTGGAGATGCGGCTTTCCGGGTGGAGTTCGGCCTTGCTTTTGAGAGGTGGTCGCCTCGTCCTCATCAAATCGGTTTTTTCTTCTATCCCCGTTTATTATCTCTCCAACTGGTAACTGCCTGTGGGGGTCCGAAAACGTATTGAGAAGTTGATGCGGAGGTTTCTGTGGGGGAGGAAGGGGCCATCTGCGTGTGGGCCGCATCTGGTGGGATGGGAGGATGTGACGAAGCGTAAGTGTGACGGGGGTCTTGGCATTCGTCGGCTGGACCGTGTCAATGATGCCCTCCTCTTGAAATGGGTGAACAGATTGTGGGGTGACAACGAGGACTTATGCTCTACCGTCTTGCGTGAGATCCATGGCTTACGTGGGATGATGCATGGACCGGCTGGCTGTATCCGATCACGGACGCCTTTCTGGCGAGGGGTGCTGGCGGTGGGCCAACGATATTCTAATCTTTTTCTCCCAAGGCTTGGTGACGGGAGGTCTTTCTGTTTCTGGACGGACAGGTGGGCTGGTGGGATTCCTCTTGGGGAATTGTTCCCGCGGCTATTTGCTTTGGCAGCTGATGAGCACACTTCCATGGCCTCTTGTTGGTCCGGGGATGGCTGGCTTCCTATCCTTCATGGCAATCTCTCCGACCAAAGGTTCGAGGAGTTTCTTGGTCTTTTGGACTCTATTGATGGTGCGCCCAGGCCCACGCGGGGGAGAGATCACTGGGCATGGTGGGGGGGGGACCTTTCACGTCGAGGAAGGCTTTCATGGCGATCTCCCACCACTCCCAGCCGTGGACGGATCCCTTGCTTCGTGACTGCAACTTTTTATGGGCCTTGAAGCTCCTGGAGAGGGTTAGTATATTCTTATGGCTCTTTTGCAGGGGTGCTAGGTTGCTCGGATCGGTCTCGGAGGACTGTGCTCTTTGCGGCAACGACGTGGAATCCTTAAACCATCTTTTTTTACATGCCCTGTGATTAAGGGCGTTTGGGAGGCGGCGACGTTGGTTTGGATTGCTACTGATGACTCGGCTTCTTTCTGAGATTCTCTTCTGTCCAACAAGGATAGGGATCGCAGGGATCTCTTGGGTCCCTTGGCGTGCATTTGGGCGATCTGGTTGGGGCGGAACGACACAATTTTTAGGGGTCAGCGTTTTTACAAAGAAAATGTATTGTCTCTCTCGGCCCGTCTAGTTGTCGACTGGTCGCTTGTGTAGCTCACGCTCGGATGTTGAGATGGGTCCTATATGGACCGGTCCCTCTTTTCTTGATTCTTTCCCTGTATATATCTTTTTGGCTTTCTAGATTTATAAAAAAGGGGCGAGCACCACGACGTGTCTCCCCCGAAGTTTTAGACTTCCAAAAAAAAAAACAAATGCAAGAAACTGTACTCTAACCACTAGGAAAATAAAAACAATCCACCTCAAATGCATAACAAACTCACCTTTAAAAGATCCTCTTTACGATACACACACATTACAATATTTGTTGAAATGGGGTCGTTCTTGGTGACTTCAAACAAACACTACAATAGGATGCGTCATAGTTGGCGGTTCCAAACTGTCGGCACATGGGTAGAAACCACTGTCAATGACATGAACCGACTGTCAATGTTTCATCTGTCAGTGTAAGTATTAGCAACGGTGAGGAACTTTTCACCGACAGTTGATCAACCACCGTCGATTCTCCAATCATCGAGGATAACCCAAGAACAGTGGATGTGCGGATGTTGGTGTACGTTATCACCGACATTTAGCCAATCGTCGTTGATTACTTAAGCGTGATAGTTGGCTAACCGCTAGTGATAATGGCATTGTCTTGACGGTTCTCTTCCGTCGTCACAGCTGATGTATCGTTGACAGAAGCTAAACCTTACCCGATAATTATACAACCAGCAGGAAAACATCTAAAAAAATTTAAAAAAGTAAAAACTGAATTCAGATCCGAGATACGAATTCGATTTTTATTTTTTTTAATAAATATAGATACCGAATTAATAAAATTACATTTACAATTTACTATACTATAATTGATAAAATTATAATAAACCAAAAAATACAATATTAAACCTCTGACGTCTGGAGGCGGTGGATCATCTAGAGGATGAAAGGGGAAGAATGCCGATGTAGGAGATTCTCGACTCATGATTTGCAAGTATGCGAGCAAGCATTTCTCGAGTCTTCTATGTTCCTATCAATTGTTTATTTAAAATTTAAAATGATATTTTTCACCTCGTCCAACTCTACACGAAGGCATCGATTTTCCTGAACTAATCCCTCTTCCCTCTGTACCAATTAGTGATGTCCACTGCAGCATCTCCACAAGGAACACAGTGATATCTTGCATATCTCAAGTTTCGAATGTAATCATATTGCTTATATGTCGCTAATATGTTAGTGATATTAGAGAAAAATTGAAGATACTTGGGGATATTGCTAACTTAACAATATATCTAACCATTTACTGTTAAGAAAATAGGAAGTGGAAGCAGAATCAAAGAATAAAGTAGTATAAACATGAAGAACATAAGGTTTAACGTGGAACCCTACTCCGTGAGGAGCGGGATGAAACCACGGGAGAAGTCCTCAAAGGGGCATGTTATGCATTGCACTTCCTCAATGGTTACAGGAGGTCTGGGGCTCCTTATATAGCCTTTCCAGAGCCTCCAAGTCCCACCACTGGACAATGTGGGACTAAACAACTGGGTGGGGTAAATGGATCTTCTCCAGGATCCATTTACCCTCTACAACTCATATGGCGTATACAACGCATACTCCAATACTCCCCCTCAAGCTGGAGCATGCAATGCTCAACTTGGACAAACAGAAAGAAACTCAACCCATGCTCCAGGACACTACGGACAATATCAACCCAACGCGCACAACTGCTGGTGTCGAGGATGTTGCTTCTCATGCCGTGCATGTGAGGAGGACGAACGAGCTGGAGTGTGAGTCTGCTCAATCTCCTCGTCGGAGAGCATGCGCTCTGAACTGCGCCTGTCAGAGTCGCTGCAATTGGAAATGAATCTCCTCGTCAGAGTACTCTGGCCCGCCACAATAATGTGGACAACTGCTCCTTCTCTGAAAAGGGCCTAACTGAAAAGGAGCCGTGGCTGTCCAATCCTCGTCGGAGTCCACGGTCGCTGGAGAATGGAGTCTGAAATACGTGTCCTCGTCGGAGAACTGTGTCTCTTACATCTGGTTCAGAGAACGGTGCACTGCTCTGGTGTACCTATGATACCACATGAAAACCCTTGCCAACATGGCATAGGGAATGGTCCTCTACTCTGGAGTCCCTATGGCTCACATGAAAACTCTGGCCGAAACAACAAGAATGGATGGGGACCTCTGACACTGATGGCATACATGTGCTCATCTGAAAATGACCGCATCCATCTAAGTGTCTGAAAATGAGTCTCTCTCTAGAGAACTCGAAAATGGGTCACTCAACATGGAGTGCCTCGAACTTGGACTCTGACCAATCTGTCGAGTCTGAAATAATCTGAACTATAGAGTCTGGAATATCTGGCTGGCCTCTTGAATCTGGAACATGACCTTTGACTCTACACCATACTCCCCCTTTCTCCCATACTTCGGAAAACATGGACGTCGACCAAGTTGGGAGAAGACAACAATGATGGGGACAAAACAAAACCACTTAGCCGATTACAACTTTGTCGGCTTTTCAAAACATTATCATTTTTTTTTCGAATATATTTTTTTAAGCCGTTGACATTTTTTTCTTTTTTTCTCGACTTTTCATCATTTTTCTTTCTTCTCCCTTTTTTCCAAATATTTTTCGTACGGCTTTTCTTTGTACGTGTCTCTTTTCTTTTCTCTCTCTTTTTTTTCAAAATACTTGCGTACGGCTTTTTCAGATGTACGCGCCTTTTTCAAAATTTTTTTAAATATATTTTTGTCGTGTGACCTACAGTTGGGCCTGGAGGTAATGTCCTTTTTTTTCCTTTTTTTTTCATACAAAACGACCCCTCCTGTGCCCTTACAAGCAGCCCACTTGGACCTTGAATAAAAGATTTTTTTAACAACCAGTGGCCCACAGGAGCCGTAACGTAACCCTATTAGGATTTTCTCTTTCTTAACGAGGCACGAAGCCCCCTCCCGTTGGATTATCCTTTCTTGGAGCTTCGTCGCCAAAGCTTGCCTGGGTGCATCACGCCTTGAAGCTACACGCGACAGATCTGAGGAGCGTGAGCGGTGCGCAGCCTCGACAGGGAGATTAGGGCACGCCGCTTGCGAGTTCCCAGGGCCCGCCGCCTGGGCTTGCTGGACATGAGAGTCGAGGTGGGTGCCACATGTGGCTTTGGTGCATGGGTGATCATGCATCGTCGCCTGTGGGCCTGCAGGGGTGGAGCCACCAGATTGCGTGATGTAGCGCCGCCTCCGATGTAGCCATAGGGACTGAAGGGAGGCTCTGGAGAAGCGCCCTTACGCGTCGATCGGAGGTGTCACCTGGTTCGATGGGGGCACCTGGTTCGATGGGGGTTTGGGGCGGCGTGAGTGGCGGCGCCTCCATCTGAGGTCCCTGCTGGATGCGGCATCAGCCATGCTGTGCCTGGAGCGCCGCCTGGGTGTGGCATCACGCCGCCAGGACCAATCGCCTGAGTCTGGACCATCATGCCTAGGCGTTGCTGCTGCTTGGAGCGGTATTGTGCTGCGTGGACTGGAGTGCAGCGCCGCCAAATATGATGGAGAAGATGCGACGCTTGCTGATCACCCAGATCGAAGCTAGACGAGGAGATTTTGTTGCTTGCGGCTTCGCTTGCTTCGAAGGCATGATTTGGGTTTCCAACGAAACCCTAGAACTCAAAATCGCCTTCATAAAAATTTCATCTTCAAGAACAAACCAATAATCGGATCTCGAACCAAAATCAAGAACACGATGAAAAACCTCAAAATCGAACACGCTCTGATACCATGTTAAGAAAATAGGAAGCGGAAGCAGAATCAGAGAATAAAGAAGAATAAACATGAAGAACATAAGGTTTAACGTGGAACCCTACTCTGTGAGGAGCGGGATGAAACCACGGGAGAAGCCCTCAAAGGAGCATGTTATGCATTGCACTTTCTCAATGGTTATAGGAGGTATGGGGCTCCTTATATTGCCTCTCCAGAGCCTCCAAGTCCCACCACTGGACAATGTGGGACTAAACAACTGGGTGGGGTAAATGGATCTTCTCCAGGATCCGTTTACCCTCTACAACTCATATGGCGTATGCAACGAATACTCCAACACTCCCCCTCAAGCTGGAGCATGCAATGCTCAGCTTGGACAAACAGAAAGAAACTCAACCCACGCTACAGGACACTACGGACAATATCAACCTAACGCGCACAACTGCTGCTATCAAGGATGTTGCTTCTCATGCTGTGTATGTGAGGAGGACGAAAAGGTTGGAGTGTGAGTCTGCTGAATCTCCTCGTCGGAGAGCATGCGCTCTGAACTGCGCCTGTCAGAGTCACTGCATCTGGAAATGAATCTTCTCGTCGGAGTACTCTGGCTCACCACAATAATGTGGACAACTGCTCCATCTCTGAAAAGGGCCTAACTGAAAAGGAGTTGTGGCTGTGCAATACTCGTCGGAGTCCACGGTCGTTGGAGAATGGAGTCTGAAATAAGTCTACTCGTCGGAGAACTGGGTCTCTCCCATCTGGCTCAGAGAATGGTGCACTGCTCTGGTGTACCTATGATACCACATGAAAACCCTTGCCAACATGCCATAGGTAATGGTCCTTTACTCTGGAGTCCCTATGGCTCACATGAAAACTCTGGCTGAAACAACAAGAACGGATGGGGACCTCTGACACTGATGGCATACATGTACTCATCTGAAAATGACCACATCCATGTGCGTGTCTGAAAATGAATCTCTCTCTGGAGAACTCGAAAATGGGTCACTCCACATGGATTGCCTCGAACTTGGACTCTGACCAATATGTCGAGTCTAAAATAATCTGAACTATAGAGTCTGGAATATCTGGCTGGCCTCCTGAATCTGGAACATGACCTCTGACTCTACACCATACTCCCCCTTTCTCCCATACTTGTCGGAAAACATGGACGCCGACCAAGTTGGGAGAAGACAACAATGATGGGGACAAAACAAAACCACTTAGCCGATCACAACTTTGTCGGCTTTTCAAAACATTCATCATTTTTTTTGAATATATTTTTTTAAGCCGTTGGCATTTTTTTCTTTTTTTCCTCGACTTTTCATCATTTTTCTTTCTTCTCCCTTTTTTTTCCAAATATTTTTCGTACGGCTTTTCTTTGTACGCGTCTCTTTTCTTTTCTCTTTTTTTTTTCAAAATACTTGCGTACGGCTTTTTCAGATGTACACACCTTTTTCAAATTTTTTTAATATATATTTTTTCGTGTGACCCACAGTTGGGCCTGGAGGTAATGTCCCTTTTTTCCCCTTTTTTTTCATACAAAACGACCCCTCTTGTGCCCTTACAAGCAGCCCACTTGGGCCTTGAATGAAAGATTTTTTTAATAACCAGTGGCCCACAGGAGCCGTAACGTAACCCTATGAGGGTTTTCTCTTTCTTAACGAGGCATGAAGCCCCCTCCTGTTGTATTATCCTTTCTTGGAGCTTCGCCGCCAAAGCTTGCCTGGGTGCATCGCGCCTTGAAGCTGCGCGCGGCAGGCGCGTGAGCGGTGCGCAGCCTCGACAGGGAGATTAGGGCACGTTGCCTGCGAGTTCCCAGGGCCCGCCGCCTGGGCTTGCTGGAGAGGAGAGTCGAGGTGGGTGCTGCATGTGGCTTTGGTGCATGGGCGATCATGCATCGCCGCCTGTGGGCCTGCGGGGGTGGAGCCGCCAGATTGCGCGATGTAGCATCGCCTCTGATGTAGCCATAGGGACTGAAGGGAGGCTTTGGAGAAGTGCCCTCACACGCCGATCGGAGGTGTCACCTGATTCGATGGGGGCGCCTAGTTCGATGGGGGTTTGGGGTGGCGTGAGTGGCAGTACCTCCATCTGAGGCCCCTGTTGGACGCGGCATCAGCCATGCTGTGCCTGGAGCGCCGCCTGGGTGTGGCATCACGCCGCCAGGACCAATCGCCTGAGTCTAGACCGTCATGCCTGGGCGTTGCTGCTTGGTGCGGCATCGTGCTGCGTGGACTGGAGTGCAGCGCCGCCAAATATGAAGGAGAAATGCGGGGTGTTTGCAGATCACCCAGATCGAAGCTAGACGAGGAGATTTTGCTGCTTGTGGCTTCGCTTGCTTCGAAGGCATGATTTGAGTTTCCAACGAAATTCTAGAACTCAAAATCGCCTTCATAAAAATTTCATCTTCAAGAACAAACCAATAATCGGATCTCGAATCAAAATAAAGAACACGATGAAAAACCTCAAAATCGAACCCGCTCCCATGTTAAGAAAATAGGAAGCGGAAGCGGAATCAGAGAATAAAGAAGAATAAACATGAAGAACATAAGGTTTAACGTGGAACCCTACTTCGTGAGGAGTGCGATGAAACCACGGGAGAAGCCCTCAAAGGGGCATGTTATGCATTGCACTTTCTCAATGGCTATAGGAGGTATGGGGCTCCTTATATAGCCTCTCCAGAGCCTCCAAGTCCCACCACTGGACAATGTGAGACTAAACAACTGGGTGGGGTAAATGGATCTTATCCAGGATCCATTTACTCTTTACAACTCATATGGCGCATACAACGAATACTCCAATATTTACTGTTAATATGCCATGATATTTTACTTAGAATATTTCAAAACTTGACAGTGTTGTAAAAGTTGGTCGACTAGTCGAGTCAATGGGGTGACCGATTGACTATTTACTACGTGGACAATAGTCGATTAGTCAACCCGGTTAGTCGACCGACTAGACTGACTAGTCGGTTGCTTTTTGCATGTGTATTTTTTTTATTTATTTGAAGTAAACATAATCTAAAATAATTAATATTTGCTATTAATTCGATTGTTTCTTTTATTTCATTATGATAGTATAAAAATATATAAATCTAGTACCTCTGGGTGTCCTCTGCACAAACAGTGAATGGTCTGCATTTGATCTCTTGAATTATTGCCTTTCAATCACATCCGAGAGCTTCTAAAACCATGCCCTTGGACTTTGCTTAAGGCTATATATCACCTTATCGAGTCTACAAACCCGCTGACACTCCCCCTCAGTAGCAAACCCCAAAGGCTGCTGCATGTACATTTCCTCCTGTAGATCTCCATACAAAAAGATATTTTTAATATCTAGCTGGAACAAGGGCCAATCACGTACCATTGCAACTTGAAAGAAGGATACCTAGAGTTGAGTAACATGCAACTGACATATAATCCACACCGTAGGTCTGAGTAAATCCACGTGCTTCCAATCTTTCCTTGTAACGATCAAGGCTCCCATCCACATGGTGTTTAACAGTAAACACTCACTTGCAACTAACAATAAAGGCCCCAGGAGGAGCAAGCACCAAACTTCAGGTACCATGTGATTGCAAAGCAACCATCTCTTCCTCTATAGCTAAACGCCAATGACTATCCTTCAAGGCATCCTGATAATTTCGTGGAATCTCCATGGTTGATAGAGCAACTGCAAATATATGAAATTCCCCTATTAGACGATGAAAGGAAACCTGAGAAGCAAGGGGATATGAAGTACAAGTACACTTTTGCTTTCGAACTGCAATGGGCATATCTAGGTCATTAGAAGCCTCCTCCATTCGTGTGCTAGTCTCCTGCAATGATCCCTAATCTCCAGATCCATCGTTAGAAATCGAGTTATCAGAACAAACTTGTGGCATGTTGGATGATGGGCGATGACCGTGAGAGATGCAGGCCTACGGGTATAGAATTTTGGTAATGGTGGAACAATGGATACTTGTGACAGGGTAGAAGGAGGAGGAGGTAGTGGTGGTGTAGGCACATGTACAGGAGATGACAAACTCATAGGAGGTGGTGGCATGTAAACCTCATCATCAGATTCTGATGAAGCCAATTTGTCACTTGTAGGAGAGAAATACATCACTGACTCAAAAGAGGTGACATCAACACTGATATAATACTTCTTACGCTATGGATCATAACATCGGTATCCCTTCTAGGTACTTGAGTACCCAACGAACACACATTTGACAACCCTAGGAGAGAGCTTGTCAAGACCTGGAGCCAACTGGTGGACAAATGCAACAGATCCAAAAACACGAGGAGTAAGTGAGAACATCTCCTTCTCAAGAAATGCTATAGAGAAAGGAATTTTCTCACCCAAGACAAACGAGGGCATACGATTTACCAGATAACACGCCCTAAGGACATCATCACCCTAAAATGAATGTGGGGCACGACTCTGGATGAGAAGCGTCCGAGTGAAATCAAGTAAATGGCGATGCTTTCTCCATGCAACACCATTCTGCTGAGAAGTGTTAGCACATGTCGTTTGATGAATAATACCACGGGAAGAAAAGAAATGTGATAGAGCACGGGTACAGAATTCCAAAGCATTATCAATTCACGCAAATTTCACAAAAGAAGAAAAAACATTATGCACTTCATTAATAAAGGTTTTGATCACATCCCCTACTTCATATTTATTTTTCAATAAAAAGACCCATGACAGACGAGAGAAATCATCAACATCAACAAGATAAAACATGTGTCCCTGATGATCAGGAACACGACTTGAACCCCAAATGTCAACATAAAATAATTCAAAAAGGGAGCTACTTATTCCGACTATGATGACTAGGAAAAGCAGATCGATGATGCTTCCCCAACCGACACGCCTCGTACTGGAAAGAAGACCTTGGTGATATCTACAGGAAAATGTGAGACATCTTCTGGAGATGGAGGTGGCCAAAATGTAGGTGCCAAGTGAAGGGAGAGACTGATCCTGTTGAATGGGAGGAGACATATGCATATGAAGTTCGGACCAGGCGATATAGACCACCCTGCTCACGGCCACAACCAATCACTCTGCCCGTAAGAATGTCCTGAAAAACAAGAGACGATGGATTAAAAATGGCCTTATAATGCAAATCCTTCCTGTTTTGACTGATAGATAATAAATTCATAGAAAAATGAGGAGCATGTAACACATTCTGAAGACGCATCGAAGGTGTCAAACTAATCTCCCCTTGTTCGGTGATCGGAGAGTGAGTCTCGTCGGCTATTACCACAATTCTCCCTGGTGGAACCTGTCTATATGCTGTAAGTTGTTCCCTATCTCCGCATAGGTGATGCGTCGCCCCGAAGTCCATAATCCACTCAATAATCTCAGAGTCATGACATGATGTAAAAGTATAAGTACTACATGAGGTACTAGCGGTAGCATAGGTACTGACAAAAGCAGAGGCAACTACATCTGAGTGGCCTCCTGGAGATGGTGAAGAAGCAGGGGACATAATATCTCATAGCCTAGCCATGTGGTCATCAAATCTCTGGTCTGAAGTAGGAGCAGCTAAAGGCTCGACCTGTTTCGCTACACGACCTGATGCCGGAAAGCCATGCTTGGAATAACATGTATCCTCTGAATGGCCTGGACGACGACAACATGTGCAGGGCTGACGAATGCGGCCTCCTTTACCACAAGGTCCACGTCCACGACAAGAAGATGAGCCTCCTCTACCACAGGAGGTTGCCATTGCCGAAGAAGTCTGGCTAGTGGTAGTGGATGGAAAGGTAATCCTACTAAGCCTGCGAAAAACTTCCTCCATGGGAGGAATAGTAGCATCCGCTAGAATCTGAGAGCGGACATCATATTCGGGATCGATAGCAGCTAGGAATACACCAGCTATAATAGCATTCCTATATGTCTTCTGTTGCTTTGGAGTAACCGTGAGAGGCATGGAGTTGTGTAGCTTCTCAAACATCCCACGTAAGGCTGCATACAATGAATGAAGAGGCCGCCCATTCTGCTTGATAGTAAATATATCATGCTGGATGGAGTTGGAGGATCCTGGTCTCGTTCCTCGTTTGAGAATAGGTTGCTGCGAGGATGTCTCGCACTGCCTTAGCAATGGGCTGATGTTACACATCATTGGCGATCTCTATCGTCGATGTACCGAAAAGCTAAACTTTGACGTATACGTCATTTGCCTCCTAGGAGGCGTTAACCCCAGTCTTCTCTACTGGCTCCTCCTCGGTAAGAATGTGTTTCTTACCATTAGACTTCATGAGACTCATGAATTGCATAGCCCAGAGCTCATAGTTTGTCCCGTCCATCTTGACAATAGGAGCTAGACCTCGGAAAGCGCCTGTAGCGGGTACGTCGACTTTGTTTTCTGACATATTGTCGGAAGAGAACTACTAGGATTATGTAGACTAATGAATGAATATCTATACAAACATATGTGGATTTGAAT
This sequence comes from Ottelia alismoides, assembly GCA_037367405.1. Taxonomy (NCBI): domain Eukaryota; kingdom Viridiplantae; phylum Streptophyta; class Magnoliopsida; order Alismatales; family Hydrocharitaceae; genus Ottelia; species Ottelia alismoides. The sequence continues at coordinate 325,040 of JAZKJV010003893.1, forward strand.
GCATATATAGACTTATACACTCAAATCCATTAGCCCAACTGAAGGTCTGCGACAGAGTAGAGGAGAGATAGCCGATGGTTATGAAGGTCGGTGGCCAAGGACATACAACAACGATGGCGAAGCCACTGCTCGATGGCGTAGTCTGTAATGGTACGACTGAGCGACGGGGTGGGGGCTAAGGCCGACAACGGGGGGTGGGGTGCTAGGGCTGACAACGAGGTTGGGGCCGCTGACGGTGGCAGGCTGCTACGTGGATGGGCGGTGGCAGCCTCGTAAAGGGGGTGGGGTATGGTTAGGTTTAGGGTACGGAGCATCGGTCTTGGACCGTGGCTCTGATGTCATGTTTGGGAAAAATAGAAAAGATGTTTATTCCAGGGAACCCTAGGCTCTCTTATATAGAGGAGACCTATGGGTAAATTACATGAAATAGATATAAAGAAATAGACATAAGAAACCGATACATATAGTACATAGAAATATCTCTACAGTATTAAGTAGTGTCTTGCACATGTATGTATACATATGCAAACACACTACCAATATACATACAACAACAACAAAGCCTTTTCCCACTTCAAGCAGGGTCGACTACATGTATTTTTTGCCTCCACTCAGATCTATCTTAGGTCTTTCTCGGGCTTAGATCCAAAAAACTAAGATCCCTTCGTATAGTCCCATTCCAATACTTCTTGGGCCTTCCACGCCCTCTTTTAGAGGGCTCAACATTCCGTAACTCACATCTCCTCACAAGTGCATCAGTTGATCTCCTTTGCGCATGGCCAAACCACCTTAAGCGATTTTCTCGCATCTTATATTCGATCGGAGCTATACCCACTTCATTCTGATGGCATCATTCCGAATCCGATCTTTACGTGTATGTCCACACATCCACCATTGCATTTTCATTTCTGCTACTACACATGTCTATGGTTCACATGTCAACATTCTGATCCATAGAGTATAGCAAGTCCCACAAATGCATTGTAAAACTTTCCTTTGATTTTCAAAGAAATTTTCTTATCACAGAGATGGGAGAACAGTAGAGGCTCCTTTCGACTTTAGCCAACCTGCATTTATTCTATTTGTAACATCTCCATAAATTTCTCCATCGTGTTACAAAATAGAACCCAAGTATATGAAAGAATCTCTCTTCTGAATGTTTTCATCACCAATCTTAACGTCGATTCCTTCAACATTGTCTCCGTCAAAAGTGCACTCCATATATTCAGTCTTAGCCGTACTTGTATGGAATCCTTTAGTCTCCAAAGCATGTCTTCGAACCCCAAGCTTCTCATTTATTCCATCTTTAGTGTCATCAATCAACATAATATCATCAACGAATAAGATATACCACGGTATCTCATCCTGAATGTGACTTGTCAACTCGTCCATAATTAAAGTAAAAAGGAATGGACTCAAAGTTGAACCTTGATACAGACCAGTGTTGATGTCAAAGTAGTCAGTTTTCCCACATTGTATCTTTACACAATATGGAGCCCTATCATACATATCTTTTATAGGGTTAATGTATAGGATATATACTTGTCTCTTCTCCAAAACTCTCCACAATATCTCCCGTGTGACAGAATCATAAGCCTTTTCTAAATTAATAAAAATCATATGGAGGTTCTTCCTTTTAGCTCTGTAAATCTCCATTGTTCTCCTCAGCAAGTGGATGGATTCAATAGTTGAGTGACCTGACATGAATCCAGATTGGTTTTCTTTTACTTTGGAAATTTGCCTCAACCTTCTTTTGATCATACACTCCCAAATTTTCATAGTGTGACTCATCAGTTTGATACCTCTGTAATTTGAACAATTTTGAATGTCTCCTTTGTTCTTATAAAAAGACACCACAATACTTCTACATTCTTCAGGTATTTTCTTTCTTCGCTAAATAACATTGGATAACTTTGTAAGCCAAGTCAAACCACGCTTACCTAAAGCTCTCCAAACTTCTACATGAATATCATCAGGTCCTATACCTTTCCCATGTTTCATAACCTTCAAAGCCTCCTCTACTTCCGTCCTTTGTATTCGTCTGTAGCTTGCACGATTCAAGTAACTTTCACTACTAACAAGATTTCCCAAAGTGATCTCTCTATTAGAAAATATGAATGTGGAAGTGGAATGATAAACAAAGCATGAAATAGAAATATAAACTTGGACATAAGAGATTTTTACGTGGAAATCTACTCCTTAAGGAGCGGGATGAAACCACGGGAGAACACCTGAAAGGGCTGATAGTCTATTGCTTTTCTATCACTGGATACAATGGATGTGGGGGTCTATATATAGCCCTCATTGAGTCTCCACATCCTACAGACGGTAGATGTGGGACTAAACTCTGGATGGGATAAATGGATCATGGAGTGATCCATTTACCCATCTACAACTCAAGTGACGCATAACTCAAATACTCCAACACTCCCCTGCAAGCTGGAGCATGCAATGCTCAACTTGGACAAAAAGAAAGAAATCTCAACTCACGCTGACACTACAGACGATATCAACTCAACACACACTACTGTTGGCTGCTATCGAGGATGCTGCTTCTCATGCCGTGCAGGTGAAGAGGACAAATGTGCTGGAGTGTGAGTTAAACCGAATCTCCTTGTTGGAGCATATGTGCTATGTACTACGTCTGTTAGAGTCACTACAATCGAAATGAGTCTCCTCATCAGAGTACCTTGGCCCACCACAATATATAAACAAGTGCTCCATCTCTGGAAAGGTCTGAATAGAAGACGTCACTAATTATCTATACGCAGATCTCTGAAGATGGGTTTCTGTCATAGGGACCTCGAAGTAGGTTCTCTCTCATAGGAACCTTGGAAGGATATCAACCTGGAGTTCATGAACAGTAGGGAATGAAGTCTGAAAGTCTCATCGTCGGAGAATTGGGTCTCTTCCATCTGGCATAGAGAATGGTACTCTACTCTGGAATCCCTATAAAACCACATGAAAACCCTAGCCAACATGGCATATGAATGATACTTTACTCTGGAGTCCCTATGGATCACATGAATACCCTGGCCGAAAACAAGAATGATGAGGAACACTACAAATGATGGCATACATGTGCACATCTGAAAAGAAGGCCGAAGACTCGGAAATTGATCGTCGAGTCTGAATATCTGAACTATAGAGTCTGGAAACTGAATGACCTGGAAATCTGACATCTGAATCTGGAATCTGGATCCGACTTGTGTCTCTACGCAATACTCCCCCTTTCTCCCATACTTGTCGGAAAAGTGACAAAGACAAAGTTGGGAGAAAACAAGATAAATAGGGAGAAATCATGAATCACATAGCTGATAATAATTTTTTTTGGTTTTCTCAATCATTATTTCCCGATTATTTCATTCCCCCTTTTTTAATAGCCGTCACATTTTTAAATAAGCCATTCATCTTTTTTTGCTTTCTCTTTTTTTAACTTGCGGCCTCCTCTCTTTTTTTTAACCAAGCCTCTTTTTTTAACTACTTTCTCTCTCTTTCATATTTGGCCTACGGACCCTTTATTTATTTAGGGTTACTTGGGAACCCTTTCTTTCTCCCAAGACTTCTGCCTCCCCATGGGGGTCTTCTGGATGTCACCGCCGCCCGAGGATGATGGGTAAAGGGTGTTCGCCGCCGTCTTGCTCAACGCGATTGCAAGAGGAGGTCTGGCCTAGGGCTGGAAGTGCCGTTTGCGGCGAGAGAGGTCAGAGAACAGGGCTTCGAAGCCCTTTGGTATTCACATAGAGGACCTGGGAGGCCCCTCGGCAGTCCATCTTCTTCCTATGGTCGTCGCGGACATCGCCATCTGCTGCTGCAGAAGAGGGGTGGCTGCTGGGATGTCACGCTGCTTCCTGGATCTCGTGTAAGCGCCTGGGGTGCGCTAGATTGAGGATGGTACGGGGTCTGGACATCCCTCGCCGCCTGCGTGCTTAAGCATGCAACATGAGGAGGTTGAGCGGCATCACCTTGCCGATGGGGGCTGGGGCTTGCGTGAGAGGAGGTGCAGGCGATGCTCCTCAGATGTCGCCGCTTGGAGCTCGGTAGGAGCATGCTGGAGGGCGAAGATCGGAGTTGCACCTAAGGTATGCCTATGATCAAGGGCGCAGATCGGAGATGCCATCTGCTGGAAGCCATGCCTCGCAATGGTCTCTTTTTTTATGCCTCCTCCTAGAGGTGTGCGAGGCCCATTGTAGGAGATGCGACAGCCCGTGACGTGACTTGGAGATTTTGGTCCTGCGACTATGCTACCGCCAAGGGCATGTTTGGAAGAGGAGTGCGATGCAGGAGATGCCTTGGTTGCTGCATGGAAATGCGCGCCAGGAGATGCGTGTTTGCAATATTAGGGTTCCATAGGAAGAACCTATAACTTGATCGAATAATAAATCAAATCACAAACTCGATCGATCTTGAATAATAAAGAAAATCTTCAATGATAATTCTTCAAAAACAACCAAGAATGACCCGCTCTGATACCATATTAGAAAATAGGAATGCGGAAGCGGAATGATAAATGGAGCATGAAATAGAGATATAAACTTGGACACAAGAGATTTTTACATGAAACCCTAATCCTTAAGGAGCAGGATGAAACCACGGCCACATGAGAACGCTTCAGAGGGCTGATAGTCTATTGCTTTTCTCTCACTAGATACAATGGGTGTGGGGGTCTATATATAGCCCCCACTGATTCTCCAAATCCCACAAATGGTAGATGTGGGACTAAACTTTGGATGCTTTTGAGTAACAAGCATGTGACCTTCCTCATCCTTAATGCATCTCACTTGAGAAAGATATTTGATCTTTCTTTCTCATGCTTTAGTCATCCTGGAAATATCCTTCTGACCCTCCTTACAATCGACTACCAATACACATACATATACATATTTGTAAGTTATACATATGCACATATACATATACATTTACACATGTATATTATCTTTAAGTGTTATAATTACAAATATAATATATACATACACACATATATGTATACATAGACATATCCATATAAACAAATGTATATGTGTGCATATCCATACAAATATGCATACATATATACACATGTATGTGTATACACATATCTACATGTACTATACACAATGATAGACACATTTCATATAAATGATTATATATAAACACATACATGGTAGTCCATATACACATATACATGATTATATATAAACACATGCATTGTAGTCCATATACACATATAAATGATTATATATAAGCACATACATGGTAGTCCATATACACATATATTTACACATAAATATTAGTTCTAAGTTCTATTGCTTATTAATTGTAAGTACTATAATTTCGAACATAATATATACTTACACACGCATACACGCATGCGCCACACACACGTATACATAAACATACACAGACGTGTGTGTGTGTATATATGATGGATCGATATCAGTTTGTAAGTTAAATCTATACATGTGTGTATCATTTTTTTGAATTACATGCATACATAATATCATGGTACATACATACATGCATACATCCACCGGGACGTCAGGATTGTTTCTGGGAGGGGACACAAATAGAAAAATAATTTGCATTGATTATTGTAATTAAATATATTTTTTGCATATGATATGTATTTTATATATTTTTAAAATGTATAAATCAGTTGAGAAAGATAATTAGTAATAGAAAACATTGGCTAAAATTGGCATGTCCTGTTAAAAACTTAGAATATGTATTACTAAATATTTATTCCATATTTGTTCATTCCAATTTCTTGATTTTCTATTAATACATCTATTGTAGGACATATGAATTACCTAATATCTTATTAAAAAGGAATTTGGATGAATTGATTTTGATAATTCCCATCGCGTAATCAATATAAAATTATGTTATATTTTAAAAACCTAAAGGATAAGCTTGTACATAAACTTCATTCTAATTGAATTTGTTGCATTAAAAATTGATTTCAAGATTGAACTCTTCCTATTCGATTATATTGAAAAAGAGAGATCAGAACTGGACTAATATTTATAGTAAAGTATGAAACAAAAAAAAACCTTTTGTCCCGAGACTTTGTCCAACAAGTTACAGAGAGTTTATTCTAAAAAAAACAAGTTACAGAGAGAGTGAGTGAGAGAGAGAGAGAAAGAGCGCACGAGAGAACATTTGCCCCTCCTCCCCCCTCCATCTGTCCATGCCCATAAATATATGTAATGTAAATAGCTCCTTGCTTTTCTCTGGTGGGTGCCTAGTTGAGCGTAGCACCTCATGTGATTTGGAACCCTTAGGGCCTTGGAGCACCATGTACTTTTTATCAACACTAGATTTAGTATTCCCCATTGCAAACACTAATGTCACGGAACTTGAAGTGTGGACTGCACTACACCTCGGCTAGGCATTCCTAAGCTGGACATGACCAAGGGACTATAAGTTGAAAAGATCTCAAGATCAGATTCAATATTCTCCACCATGTTAATGCGTTGCATTTTTGTGAGATTTAATGGGTCTTTTAAGTACTGGGATAGGTTGTATGTCAAATCGCTAGTCCAAAACCTGATCCATGTACAGGCTGGGGGGTGGACTCTGTCCATTGGCCAGATCTAGATGTCGCAACACAATGGACCCATTCATTTTTTCTTTCAAAATAGATTTGTTCCATTCAACTTATAAAGTATCGATAGGTGAAGGAGGATCTTGGACCATTTCAACTTTTGTGCGCTCTTCCTACTTTCGCCTCCAGTCACGTCATATCATATTGGTTAGTTTATGGCAATGGCTTTATGGGGTATTTTGCACTTGTGCATTGGCTGGACTTTGCCAGTATAAACCTGACATAGCACAGAGTAGATCTGCAAGTGGCGCATAGGATATGGAAGATTTCAATATATTGAAATCATGTTGTGTTTGTGGTTTTGGTGAAATTAGAAGACATCTGAACAACTTGTGCACACCTAGAAAGTTTACGGGCTAATTATAATGGGAAGCAGTTTGGATCTAACATAGATAAATACCTACCTTGACCTGTTTTTAACACTATACAGAGCATTTCTGGGGCAACTGCATTTGTGTACCAGTTACAGTTGCTGTGCATATGCAATTTTGCTTGCCCCATGCATTCACTCGGTTTCTTGTGCCTGCACCATGATGGTCCTTGTGCTTGCTCTTCATTGGGCAGAAGTGTGCCTGCTTTTCACTGGGCAGAAAATAAGTCAGCATGTTTTTCAGGGTATTTGTGTAAGAGTTGTCCTGATATCCTGCTGAGAAGGATGGTGTTGGAGAAGCCTCTGTCTGATGCGATGAAGTGGATTTTTTAAATGGATATATTTGTGAATTGTGATATAGTCCTTAAATAACCATGAAGTATAATTATATCGAGAAGCAACATGCATAGCAATAGTCAAATCAGATGTTTGCTTTTCCGACTCTAATATAAGAAGTGCTGTTACACTTATGAAAAATACAAGAACCGCTGTATTCTTTCTTCTTTGATGTGTGATGATCCTTTTTTTGCAGGCTGATAATTATGAGAAAATCTTCTCTCTTATGAAACCAAACAGCATTCTTGGTTTGTCGCATGGATTTCTTCTTGGTCATTTACAGTCTCTTGGCCTTGATTTTCCCAAGAATATTAGTGTGATTGCTGTGTGCCCAAAGGGCATGGGACCATCTGTAAGGAGGCTATACGTTCAGGGAAAAGAGATAAACGGTGCAGGAATCAATTCTAGTTTTGCAGTTCACCAGGTTTCTTTAAAATCTTAGCTCCATTTACACTGTTTATCTTGTTTGTACCAATGTCTCCAAATGAGATTCCTAGAAAATGAATCGTGCAATTTATTCTGGTTCTTACAATCTTTGGCAAGTTATCTCACGTTTATGTGATCAGTACAATATGCCCTGGTAAGCCCATGGACTTATGTTTTCAAGATTCAATAGGACATTGATGGCAGAGCCACAAATGTTGCACTTGGGTGGTCTGTTGCTCTAGGATCTCCTTTCACATTTGTAACAACATTGGAGCAGGAGTACCGGAGTGATATTTTTGGTGAACGAGGTAGCTTGCTTTTTCTATATTTGTTCTTGTTGCAATCTTAGAACAACGGGCAGATTTATGTTTTCTTCCAGGCATTTTACTTGGTGCTGTTCATGGAATTGTTGAGGCTCTATTTAGAAGATATACAGCAAATGGGATGAGGGAAGATTTGGCATATAAAAATACTGTTGAATGTATAACTGGGATTATTTCGAAAACAATCTCTACCAAGGTAAAAAACATATCTTAATGGATACTGAGCTACTTTTACAAGTTATTCATGGGAGATCCTCTTGTGCGTATTGAAATTTCAGGGAATGTTGTCTGTATACAATTCTTTGTCCGAGGAAGGAAAGAAAGAGTTTCAGACTGCTTACAGTGCATCCTACTATCCTTGCATGGATATTCTATACGAATGCTATGAGGATGTTGCTAGTGGCAGTGAAATTCGTAGTGTTGTTCTTGCTGGCCGTCGGTTCTATGTAAGCCTTTGGTGTAATTTACTCCAGATAAGTAATGAAATTTGATGATGAAAATATGGCTGGGAACTGATAGTCCACCGTGTTCTATTTTTTCATTACAGGAAAAGGAAGGCCTTCCGGCCTTCCCAATGGGCAAAATAGATCAGACTCACATGTGGAAAGTTGGGGAACAGGTTCGTGCAGTTAGGCCTGCAGGTGATTTGGGTCCATTATATCCGTTCACTGCTGGTGTGTATGTTGCGCTCATGATGGCCCAGGTATTCCTGATTTTGTTTGTTTGTCAAATTCATTAAATATTAGGGATTTTTACACCCATAAACCTGAGTAATTCTGCAATTACAATCATAACCCTACATAATCGTGAATTACACAACAAACCTCAAATAGTCACTCCGTCTCACACCCATAACCCTCCGTTAGTTTTTCTGCTAACTCAACCATATCATTGGGTTAATTTAACCCACGATCTATCCAAATGCTTTAAAAAAAATAAAAAAATAGCAGCATCTCGGTGGTGCCCGGGTCTGAGGGACGCTTCTAGGGAGGAGCAGGGTTCGCAGGCAGGAAGGGCTTGCAGTGATGGGGCTCCCAGGCAGGAGGCGGGGGTGATCTTGGTTTTGTTCCGCGGGGGTGGGCTTGGGGTCGTCCTGGGTTGGTGGGTGGGCGGGAGGTCGAGGGAGCTCAGATCTTTGTTTGGGGACTGGAGGGTGGGCAGGGGGTCGTAGCTTCGTTTCGCGGGCTGTCCTGGGCTGGATGGAGGGTGGGCGGGGGAACGGTGGGCCGTCGGGGGAGGAAGGGTGGGCGGGGGCTTGGGGAAGGTCGGGGCCTCATTCCGCGCAGGGCGGCTCGCAGGCGAGCTTCGAGTGCAACCGAGGGGGATCGAAACCGAGATGTAAAAATTCCTAAGATTTTCTGATGCGGACACCCCAAATAGCTCTTCAAATTGGGAATCAGACCATTGGCAACAGGGGAAGCTTCTGCATTGTACGCGTGCTGCAAACTTGGCTTTTCCTGCAACCCTAACTCCCGCCATATCCTCTTCCTCTTCTATCAAATTCCTGCCACGTCATGTGTTGGTGATTTTCCTCCTTTTTCTTTTTGCAATTTGTAAGCCCGTATCTATTTGGAGGGGGGGGAGTGCAACCAGGGGGGATCGAAATCGAGGGTCGAGTCCAAACAGGCGATGCAGGGGCGAGGGGACTGGAGGAAGGGGAAGGGGAAGAGCTCCGCATGTGAGAGGGGGTTGGAGGAATGGGAAGAGCTCCGCGTGCGGGAGGGGCTTGGAGGAAGGGGAAGAGGAAGGAGGCTGGTTGGAGGAAGGAGACATTATTTTATAAATATAAAATGGTCTGAAGGGCAAAATTGTCCACATTTAACTTTTTTCGTTTACGTTAATGGAGATTGCAAACGGAAATTGACATAGGGTTATGTCATATAAAGATTAAGCATTACTTGGAGTTTCTCGTGTAATTCACGATTATGTAGGGTTATGAATGTAATTACAAAAATACTCAAGGTTATGGATGTAAAAATCCATAAATATTATCATTAATCGTCAAAATTGCAGCTATTGTCCTTGAATTTTTCTACAAGCTAAAAACTTGAAGTTGCTTCCTTTCTTATTTAGTCTTCTTTTGGTATGATAGATTGAGGTGTTGAGGAAGAAAGGACACTCATACTCGGAAATCATTAACGAGAGCCTGATCGAGGCAGTGGATTCTCTCAATCCTTTCATGCATGCCCGTGGCGTCTCTTTCATGGTTGACAACTGCTCGACCACTGCAAGGCTGGGATCAAGAAAATGGGCACCTCGTTTCGATTACATCCTTACGCAGCAAGCTTTTGTGGCTGTGGACAATAGCTCGCCTATCAACCAGGACCTCTTGAGCAACTTTTTCTCTGATCCCGTGCATGGTGCAATAGAAGTTTGTGCCCAACTTAGACCAAGTGTTGACATATCAGTCCCCGCAGATGCTGACTTCGTCCGTCCTGAGCTTCGGGAAGCAGGAAAATGATTTTGGAGGCTAGAGTGGGATTGAAGATCTGCCATGAAACCAAATTAATGCTCTTCTTTGGTGTTTCAAGAACTTTTCTGCAATTTAATCTGGTAGCTTTTCTCTGCTTTTGTGTTTGAATCTTGTTGAGCACATCTTTTCTTTAAGAGATTTTTCCCATGTAATTTTTATTTCTTTTTTCACATTTCGGTTTATTTGCAATGTGTATAACTGCATTTTTAAGTTTTCTGTTATGTTTTGGGTGCTTTCAATTTGCAGTCTGTGTGTGGCCATGTGGTCGCATTCATAATTAAAATGCAAATTGGGTTTGTATGCTTTCATCGATTGAACTTCAACTTTTTTTTTAAAAAAAATCTTTCTTGCAATTCCTGGGAAGTCTCACATCATTACTAGTCCATGTATATGCCAAAACTCGTAGATGCTGGACCGCAATATTTTTATATGCCACTTGCCTTTACCCCCTCACAAAATATCCCACTTGCTATTCCAAGATAACACAGTACCCATCAGCTGACAACAAAGGCCACAGAGAAGAAACAACTAATCACTCTATTAATAATAAAACAGCATCAATGTCATCATCCTCTTTTCATAATTATGATTAATAATAAAGCAGATCAATGTCATCATCCTCTTTTCATGATTATGATATGTAGGATATAATATTTATGTGATTGATTTGTGGAGGACTAGAACCAAATTCAATGTATTTGTTAGGGTTAGTTCACATCCGGACGGGAGGAATCTCTTCTAAAACATAGATATTTGTATAATAATGGCCAAGTGATAATAAGTCCAATATGCAAATTTGTTATTAGATTAGCGACATAGTGACCTTTGAGGAGGCTGATGAGGTAATGGAAATGGACGGCTCAACCTGAAGTGGATTTTAGTGGATTTCTATTTTATAGACATCATTTTTGGCTGAACTCTTGTCGCAACTTGATCGTTCTTGATGATGATTTTTTTTAAAGAACTTTAGGTAACAGTAGCACTTAGACTTGGCCAATGAGCAGGGGGCCTCACCTGTTCAATCCGATCATGGGTTAGATTTGGGTTAGGAGAATTGAGGTATGGTCCGGTCCGGCCCACTATATATATAGGGCTTATCCAGTGAGCCCTGTGTCCATTAACATTTCAATGAGCACCCATTCTGGGCCATACACATGTATTAGCAATAACTCTATTTCTAATTATAGGCTACCACGTATTTAAAAAAATCTTATATTTCCTATTATACAACGTCCTTAAAAATTGGAAGACGATTTTGGAAGGAAACGATTCAAATAAATGATTACACGCGGATGATTAAGGATCCAAACGCTATGATAGTAATAGATATAATTCGGGCAAGTAAATACTTATTGTGAGATCAGTAATATCAAGACAATGATAAGTAATTTACATCCATATAGTTACATTGTACAGAATCTAGTAATATGTATAAAATGGTCAAGTAAATGTGTGTTGTGAGATCAGTAATAACATAACAAATGGTTAGTAATACCATTGTCTATGTAATGTGCATTGCATTAACAAATAGTTACTTTCTTACTTGAACAATGCCCGTGACTTACCGACTATTACTTTGTTATTACTGATCTCATAGTAGCTATTACTTGAGAATCGTACACATATTACTGAACATGTGATATAAGGCAAGCACTTACTGATCGTTGTTTGGATATTACTGACTTCACAACAAGCACTTACTTGTCCATTGTGTATATATTACTAAATTCTGTACCATGTAATAAAATGAATGTAAATTACTGACCGTTGTTTGGATATTACTGATCTCACAACAACCATTTACGTGAGTATTGTGTCTAAATTACTGAATTCTATTCAAAGTAATAATACATATAGAAATTACTGACCATTTGTTATGATTTTACTGACATCACAACAAGCACTTACTTGACCATTGTATATATATTACTGAATTCTACACCATATAATAAAATGAATGTAAATTACTGACCGTTGTTTTGGATATTAATGATCTCGCAACAACCATTTACTTGATTATTGTATATATATTACTGACCTGAGCATTTAGATCTCGATTTTTTGCAAGAAACCATCGATTCGAATGTTTTCTTTCAAAACGATCTTCCTATTTTTTAGGACGCGATATAATTGGAATATCACTTATTGTTAAATCGTTTTGCATATTAATCTCTTTCCAAAAACATCCTTCAAAATAGGTAACCACTCGATTGGTAATAAACATGTGTAGCCAACAAATGGTGCTCATCGAAACGCTAATGAGCCCTGTGCGCATTGGATAAAAATCCTATATATATAACGAATTTATCCAGAGAGCCCTGTGCCCATTTGGATTTTTTTGAGCACCCAATTGTAGCCGTCCATCTACAAGATTCAATCCCAAAAAAATAGGAATTAATTTTCGTATGGAAATAAAATAAAATAGGATATTATAACTTTTCTAAAAATAGCGTTACGTTTTTGGAAAGTGGAAGACATACGTATATGATTTCTAAAACTATTCATTCCAACGCAAGGGTCCTTTTTTCGTTTCAACGCAAGAAGAGAGGTATGTGATTCGTTTCATGATTTGATCGCTTATTTCTATCATAATTTCATTGTTTTAATGATTTTTTTGTTCTATTTCATCGTTTCACGATTTCATGATTTGATCGCTTATGAAATTTCATATTTTTTTATTGTAAGTAATATTTTTTCGAGAAGTATGATTGAAATATGAGAAAGTGGTGTTAATAATATCAATTTTTATTCATTTTGATACATGATCTGTAGTAATAGTTGATTTTTTATCGATTGTATTTTGATTTCATATAATAAAAAGTTACAGTAAACACATTTGTTATTTTTCATACATTACTTTGACAACATACTGAGTTACTGATGTATTTACTTAATTTACTTATAAGATATTTTATGTTACTATTGCTAATATAATTATTACTTTTAATACGTTACTTTGAAGATATACTGAGTTACTAATGTATTTACTTAATTTACTTATAAGATAGTTTATGTTACTAATGCTAACAGAACTGTTACTTTTTCGTGTGTTACTTTGAAGATGCACTGAGTTACTGCTCTTATAGCCATTATTACTGATGAAAATTCTACAAGTTACCTGAGTAATTTAAATATTTACTTGTCCTTTGCTATTAGTTACTGATATAGAAGTAAAAGTTACCGATTCTTATAGTCATTATTACTTCCGTGTATTACTTTGAAGATATAATAAGTTACTGCTCTTATAGTCATTATTACTGGTAAAAATTCTACAAGTTACCTAAGTAATTTAAATATTTACTTGTCATTTACAATTAGTTACTGATATAGAATTAAAAGTTACCGATTCTTTTCGCAAAATAAATCTACTTACTTTTCGCAAATTATCTATGCTTCGCTTTGAGTTACTGTTATAAATACAATTATTACTTTTCATGTACATATATATCTTACATTGTTACTGATGCATTTTCATTTCAGGTATACCAGATGTCCGAACATTTCTTATGTTTCATGGAAGAAAAAAATAAGAACCGTTGATGATCGTTGCATACTTATTGATTAAAGATGCGAGAATAACATATCTGACAATAATATTAAGAATATATCAGACTGTAACTAATAAAAGAGTTAATTAACAAATGTAATTACCAAAAAATAATTGATGTATAACTATAATTTCAGTAACTACTCACAATGAGTCAGTAATATGGACATGCATATTCAGTAATTGTGCATATAACTTCAGTAATATTCTAACTCAATTGTCTAGTAATTATTTAGAAGTACTAAGTAACTATATCTTCAGTAACATCAGAATGGGTTCAGTAATATGGACATTGTAATCAGTAAATATTGTATGGACACTAGTAATTACATAATCAGTAATTGATGTATGGATACTAGTAACTATAACTTCAGTAACAATTACAATGAGTTCAGTAATATAGACATTACATGGAATGATCATTCTATAAATAGACTGTTTATCGGCAATAATTAAAATGTGTAGTTTTTTATCTTACTAAAACCGACCACCTATTTTTAAGGAAATGATTTAACTCGAATTCTTATTATGTTAATAATGCAAAGCACATTGTTATTACCAAAATCGCCGCCTACCAAATAGAACTAACACATACACGTGGCGAACCCACGTTTGGTGCTCACCACAACCCAAATGGGCACATGACTCTCTGGATAAGCCCCCCCCCTCTCTCTCTCTCTCTCTCTCTATATATATATATATATATATATATATATATATATAGGGGTTGATGGGGCTGCCCCCTAGAGACAGCCAACATGGCAACCCCCACCCCATTTTTCGCAATTTTTTTATTTTTTTGAAAAATATCACCTTGTATATTCATCCCTATATCCCTTCTATATGTCATTCGAATTTCGTCAGAAACATAGACTCGTACGACCTCCATCCAGACAGGGTAGATTTAAAAAATCATGCGACCGTTAAAAAATGACGTCTAGATAGAGGCCGTATGAGTCTCTGTTCCTGACGAAATTCGAATGACATATAAGAGGGATATATGGATGAATATACATGGTGATATTTTTTTCAAAAAAATAAAAAACTTTGTGAAAAAAGGAGTGGGGGCATCCCCATTTTCCCCATATATATATATATGAGGTAAATGGGGCTGCCCCCACGGAGTAGCCAACTTGGCTACTCCCACCCCAATTTTTCCCTCATTTTTTTTATTTTTTTGGAAAATAAAAATGTGTATATTCATCATTATATCCCTCTCACATTCTATTAAAATTTCGTCAGAAACAGAGACTCCTACGGTCTCCATCCAAACATGGTCCATTTAAAAAATCATGCGACCGTTAAAAAAATAACGTCTGGATGGAGGGCTTAGGAGTCTCTGTTTCTGACGAAATTTTAATAGAATGTGAGAGGGATATAATGATGAATATAAAAATTTTTATTTTCCAAAAAATAAAAAATGAGGGAAAAATAGGGGTGGGAGTAGCCAAGTTGGCTACTCCCTGGGGGCAGCCCCATTTTACCCTATATATATAGGTAAAATGGGGCTGCCCTCATGGGGGGAGCTAATTTAGCCCCCTCCCGCTCTATTTCGTCCGGTTTTTTTTATTTTTTTTTGAAAATTTCTTCCGTGGATTTTCATCAATATATCCTTATATTATGTCATTAAAATTTCGTGCGAAACAGAGACTCCTACGACGTCCATCTAGACGGGTCATTTTTAGCAATTCTGTTATCGTTAAAAAATGACTGTCTCGATGGAGGCTTTAGGAGTCTCAATTTCGTACGAAATTTTAATGACATAATATAGGGATATAGTGATGAAACTCCACAGAAGAAATTTAAAAAAATAAAAAACGGGCGAAATGGGGCGGGGGAGCCAAGTTAGCTCCCCCCAGGGGGCAAGCCCATTTAACCATATATATATGAGATTAATGAGATTGTCCCAACATGATTGCCCTTGCATCATTTTCGATGTTTTTTTTATTTTTTTTAAAATATCGTCATTTATATTCATCCATGTATCTCTCGTATATGTCATTCAAATTTCGCCAGAAACAGAGACTCTTATGCCCTCCATCTAGAACATGTATGATTACAACAGTTTTAAGACCGTTAAAATTACATGTTCTAGATGGAGGGCATACGATTCTCTGTTTCTGACGAAATTAGAATGACATGTAGTAGGGATATATAGATGAATATACATGGTGATATTTTTCAAAAAAATAAAAAAATATCGAAAATAGGGCAGTGCAATCCAATTAAATCCTTACATATATATATATATATATATAGACAGACAGAGAGAAAAGTTAGATAAGACATGTATTAATATGATATAATTCGAGTTTTTCATATGTAACACTACTTTTGTATTAAGTCTAATAGTTTGCATATCAAGTAACATGTAAATTAGTTATATTAGTTATATAAAATATAATTAGTGGTAATAAAATCTTATATATATATCAAATACATTTAAAAAATCAAGGAAAAAAAATTGATCCGTGGGCCTATCCGTAGTGGCTTTGTACAGAAGTTTTAGAATCTCGGCCAGTTCAACCCGTATTTTGGCCTAGTATAGTAGCAATGTAAGATAAAATATAAATGGAACTAGTCCTTTAAAGAAATTAAATTAACTAAATCCCAAGACGGGTAATGCAACACCACGTATATTCCCCCTATTTTCGTTTATGAGGAAAAAATGTTTTCTACAAAAAAACTAATGTGGGTACTAAAAAGAGCATTTTAGACAATTAACTTACACACTGATTATGTAATTGAATGAACTGAATTTTTAGTCAATAGATGCAATTTCAATCTTACCCATTATTGAGCTGAGATGACCTCTCTGTTCATCTTTTTCGCTTATATTTTATCATGAAAGCTTGTCCACTTAAGTCGGGATTTTTCGCTCTTAAACTAGCAAGCAACTAAAATCATAAACTTTCCATGATGCCCACATAGTATATCCATGTTTGCTTTCCATGGACGATCTTCTTGAGTCTTGTTATTGGACAAACTGATCTCAAGTTACCCTATACTGTAAAAATTCTTTTTGATAAGCTCCTCTAGTTACAAATTTCCTTAAGAGGATATTAGTGGTCGTCCTCGTGTTTTTCTTCCTCTTGTAAAAGAGGACTTTCATGTAAATCATTTTTGTCAGTGTGCTCCTCTGCGGTTGTGTTTTTCTCCGCATGGTGAAACCTAGTGATCGATCGTTCATGCTTTCTAAAGAAAACAATGGTGTTTCGTGATTGATTAGGTCAAGCCATATGATCGATCGTCATTACTCTATGTTCGCTTTCTGATTGATTCAACCAAGTAAGAGCTAGATCACCAACTCCTAGTCCAACAAGCTACAAGTTGCCAAAGAATCCTGCTCATCTCATCTTATTTGTTGTAACATTGAGATGTAATAATCAACCACATGGATATGTGTTTGTATCGTACATTTTTATAGGTCTTTGTTCGCAGTGAACCTTCGGTTTTTGTTTGATCAATAATTCAGTTATGATTGATCACTTCTTGATTGCTCAACTTCTGCTTCTGATCGATCACTTCTTGGTCGACTACTTACTTCTGCAATCAACTCTTGATATATATATATATATATATATATATATATATATATATATAAAATCCTCCAAAAATGACCGATCAAGATTCACATTCAAGTTCGACAGCTAATGTAACAACTTTTTTTTATTATCAACAAAAATGACATAGTCGATCAACTTCAATTCTGAGTGATAATCCAAAACATTCTGATAGATTAAGTCAAGAGTATGTTGCTGATTCATTTTTTGTTTTTGGGCTAACGATTATATTTTGCAATGGACATCTACGAGCGCTATAAATAGAGCCTCTTACCATTGTTGAAAGCACTCGTCCCAACACATCCTAAAGCATCAAGCATTCTTTGCAAAGCTCTCTCTCTCTCTCTCTCTCTCTCTCTCTCCTTCTTCTGTTGTCGATTCATTACATATAATGAGATAATGTTATATATTTTGAGAGCAACGCTTACTTCCGCAGATTCATTCAAGCTCTGAAATCAGTCGCCACCACCTCAAAGCTTATAGTTTCTCTACGACTAGTTAGAGAAGTTTTCCTATAAGCTATGACACTACTTGTGACATATTTCTGATTATATTGTTTCGTGGTTATGCTATTTACTAAGATATTGCTACTACTTATTCATCTATATATCTTCTTAGCATTATATCTATATGGATGATAGCTAAAAAAGAAAGACATGCATATTAGTTATCATATTCTACAGATAACCATTTCTGTTGGGTAGTATTGATGTTTGATCCAAGCATTGCATATTCTTTGGTAGCTAAACCAAGAAGGTAATAAGACTTTGGTGTCCGATACAAAGTGTGACGGTTCCTTGTATCTGATCCAAGAAGGTCTGAGGACTTTGATGTATGATCCGTCATCGATGGTACCTCGGTGTCTGTTCTTCATGTGAAGACTTAAATATTTGATTCGGAGCATGGACTTGGACCTTTGATTCAATCCAAGAGTCTTATAAATGGTTGCGTTATATGCTTTAAATAACTCATAGATGCACGACTGAACAAGAATCTTGAGTAAATGACTTGGATCATGATTTTCACCCAATAGGGTTTCCCAGGTAAATATCTTCGTAGATGTGGTTGTCTATCTGATTTGATCTTTCTACTTGAGATTGTTTAATTCCGCCATTTAACTTCCATAAAACGCGTACACTACTATTAACTTAACCCACTCTTCTAGCAATGTTTCTATCCTTCACATATTCACATTTGGTATCAGAGCCTGATAGATGCAGATCGACATCATAGATCATCCTTAGATATTACAGTAGTAAAAATGACAACTTCAAGTGCCGATCTATTACAAGACCCCCTCCACATTCAAAAGCAATTAATTGAATGACAAGTGCAATCACAAAGTAAGAAATCAATCAAATCTTCACATGTAAATTGGCTTATGAGATTTGGAATAAGTTGAGCATCACATGCGAAGGAATCGTCAAGTTTTGTATAAATCTTAATGTAGATATGAGAGAAGCTATGCAGGTCAATAAGATTCTCAAACAAGCTCACATCAGATTGGAGAATCATGACAACCATAACTAAAGAAGTTTGTTCACGCAAACTTTCGATGGATGATCTAATATGCAAGCTTCTCTCTTATGAAGTCGAGAATCAAGAAGAAAAAGTCAGTCTCATTATGAGCCAACCGCCTTTGGAATGGCGCCAAACCGCTCAACAAACCTCGCCTTCTTTCACGGGCTGCTTTACGCAAACCTCTTGTCAATAGGGGTTGGGATATTAAAGACTTGAAAGACTTCAACCTGGTTAGACTAGTTACTAATCTTTCATGAAGGCCTCCTCCCTATGGGCATGAGACTATTTTATAGGTTTCTTATTTCACTATATATTTAGACAAAGGGGAACTATTCCCTCATGGCATTCAAAATTGGACCATGACACTAACCTCAGCGTGACCTACCCGATTCAATTAGCGCTTGCTCGTATCTCTTTATGTTAATACGGCGAGTCAACCTAATCGGTGGCAACGCGATGTCGTAATTAAGGACGTTGAATATGCTAAAACTTAAAACTCGTAGCTGCATAGATAAACAAACCAACTTTATGTACCACTAGTTTCCTTTCGTAATCAACCATGCACCCTCGCGACAAGAAGAAGAAGAAAAAAAAGCAAATCCTGATTAATATAGAAATGGGTGATTAAATCATCATCACCATCATCATCATCAAACTAGTAAATACAATTGCGTCTCGAAGAGGTTATCATCGACAATATTAAAATGATAACATAAACAAGATATCACATTCAATAACTTGCAACTTTTACATGAGAGCAACGTATAGGAATTAATAGTTATATTTTGGTAGAGAAGAGGGAGACGGCGAGGGTTCGCTGCAGCAGAAAATTGTTGGAATACTATATATTCTACCATCGATGAAGCACTACATCTTCTATAAATATAAATAAATATCGCTGACCCAAATAAGTAATGAGAAGAACGTATAAGATGCTGATAGCTACGGACGAATATTCCATAAATTTAACCAAATTTTAGATTTCAGAAGTCAATAAGATGGACGTATGATTTTTGTATAGATTAATTTCGGGTTTGTCAGTTGGGGTTCGGTTAAGATTCAGATCAGGTCAATTCTGATTCGACCGTGTTTCTTAGGAATCCAGATGAATCTGACTAGATTTTTCCTTAATTATGTGAAAGTTATTGATTTCATTTCTGCGATCTACGTGTTTTATTTCTTGATTTTATGTATCTCCTCAAGAGGACGTTGAAATCCAACGGGAGAATCTACTTACGTGATTTTATGATTAAGTATTCGAGGTATCGATCTAAATACACTACAGGAAATTAAATTTGATTGATCGTAAAGAATAATTTGAATATCCGTTAACATATCTTCCGATGTTAACCTTTGTTTGTGTAATTAGCAACGAATGTCATATTCATTGCTAAAGGTTTATATAACAAAGATTTATCCGTTGATTTATTCGTTAAAATTTGCACAAATCATTGCTAAATTTACATGTTATTCAAAAAAACTCAACACGTAACTGTTATTGTACAATTGTCGCTAGAATAAAACCACGAATAAAATAACCGTTGCCAATTTAAAGAAGCATGCAACAAATATTATTATGCGTTGTTATATATTTAACTACAGATATGATAATGGATGTTGAGTTATTCGTACCTTGTCAATTTTGTTGTATACATATCTATAATTTAGTTCTCCAAACTTGGAAAATAACAACTCTATTTTCCTTAACTATATTGTCCGTTGTTAAATATACAATGATAATATTATTCGTTGTAAAATTATTTTTTTATACTTAAAATTAGCAATTAATGTCATCCGTTGCTATATCTACTACAACAAAATTGAGAAAAGATAGCAAATGATTTAATATGTTATCATATCTTCCAAAGTTGAATATATAACATATAATACTATTCCTTGCTTCATTCTTTAAATTAGAGTGAATATCTTACTTGTTGCTATATTTCTCGCAATGAAACATATAATAACAATTATTCATTTGTTTTTTTCTTCTATCATCATTGAATTTATCGAAAATTGCAATAAAATTTAAAGAATAAGTTAACTGAAAAATCATCATTATAAAAACTCTTTAATAATAAATATGACATTCATGGCTAATTACAAGAACAAAAGATAACTTGGCAATGAATAATATTCCTTATCACATCTTCACTATCGAAAGATAAGACAAACACTATTCAAACTATTCAATGCATCAAGTCATTTTTGCAGTAGTGATCATTAGGACGATGCATATGACGACGCTTATTCGTTGTTATTTTTATCAAAATTTAATGATAACCAATTAAAATTTTGAAAAATAACAACATATAATCATTCCTATATAGATGGAATGATCATAAACATGACGATGCATATAGTCCTATATAGATTGTCATTAATGATAGAACAATGAACATTACATTCATCGCTTATTTCAAGTATAAAAATAATTTGACAATGAATAATATCATCATTATATATTTAACAATGGAGGATATAGTGACGATTTTTTAAAAAGAAAACCTCACTATAGACCCATTTTATTGTAGTGATATAATCTCCGAAGAAATAAGTAAATATCACTAATTAGGACGAAAAATGTTCATAGTTTCTAAATCACCATATTATCATCTTCTGATTAAAAAAATCTTAATCAACCCATTAATTTCCTTGAAATTTGTCGGGAAGTAAAAGAGCATGCCATCCTCATGGGAATATCTGATTTTAAAAACATCCTTATTGTGTTTGCTATAAACATATCATTACAATGTCATTCCACATATAACCATTATTTATATATTGATTAACCTATATGCCAAAACCCGTAGCTGCAAAAGTGTGGAATTTTCATAGACAACTTGCATCTCCTTGATAATTAACCGTGACATAATTAGTTGACAAAAAGGAGGAGGACAAAAAATACACAACCAACGCAATCAATCAATATCGATTAATGATCTAGAAAAGCACGATTGCGTGTATACGAAGGCATATAATTCTTCACCTATCAAGAACAAATAATAATTAATGGTAACAATGACCGTTGATCCAATTAATCTTAATTACTTAATTCGAGTCTCTAAAATTTCTGACGTCGACAAGAAGTTGATGTGGACATGCATGCACTGTGGGGTTCCATTGTCTGCTTGGTCAAACCTATATTATCTATGGATTTTTAATGTTTATGACAGGAATCGAAGACGTTAATGGCGATGTAAGGATATCAATGGACTTCAATTTGCAAGGAGACGTTAATGGCTTTGATGGTATGTTTTTTTATGTATACATTATTCACATCCCACCGGAGATTCAATTGGTGAACATCATGCAGGTGATTTTTGTTCTTATGGGTCATTCTGTATATGGGGTGCCAAAATAGCAAGGCTCGATTTCTAGGGGGCAATTGCAAATTTCAAAAAAATAGTGTAGGTTTTTAGAGAGCATTTCTTAGATCCCGATTGATATGACCTACTTCAAGAACTTATATATAGAGAGAGATGAGTGATCGTGTGAGAACAAAAAATTGTGAGAATATGAGAGCAGTGACTCTTGACCACTAGATCAACCAGGAGAGAGAAGATCATAAGAGAGAAGATAGAATTTAGCGGTCCAAAATCATTGCTCTCATGCCCTCACAATTTTTTGCTCTCACAAGATCATCCTCTCTCTCTCTCTCTCTCTATATATATATATATATATATAGTTGGATGCCCATGGAGAGAAGATATAGATTGTTCAGTCTTGTTGGAGAAATTTGTATTGGAAGAGGGAGTCTCAATTTGACAACCTCAAGCAAGTGTTAAGAGGAGCATTTTAAATGGTTGTTAACTTGTCCAATCAAGCTTAAACTCGACAAGTTGCAATGCTAGTTTTTCCCGACAATGGCTCAAGTATGCCCACATAATGTTACAAATGGTAGCAGAGTGGGTTCCCTCTCATTGTGGAAAATGGCTACCCCAGAGGTAGTGCTATATCGTTACACAAAGTTGGGAGGAAAATGCACTACACCAAATACACCAATTACCAAGTATAGATGTTCTTTCTAGGTCCATGCCACCTCATCGTCAAGTCCTGCTGTAATGTCATGTTGGCGAGCACATTTGGTGGTTAGCTAAACCTTGTTGAAGTTCTCACCAACAACCCTAGCTAGTGAGGTTACGTGCTAACCAAGTCCTTCCTACCTGAATGTATGAGGAATCATACTCAGTAACTCTCGGTAGAAAGCTCCTTAGAATGTTAGTATAATCAAGACTTGGTAAGGACCGGAGAGGAAACCATGCTCGCTAATTTGGAGAACTAACAAAACTGTAAAAAGAACTAGATATTAGTATCTTATTAGCGGTGATTTATACAGTGACACTTATCCATTGGTTTTTTTGAAAATTTCAACTAATCGTCGCTAATTTTTTAGTTTAAAATTAAGCTACGATTAATTAAATTTTTTGAAAAATAACAATTAATAAGCGCTGCTATATGGACCGTCTAACGATATAACAACATATACGATATTCATCGTTAATTTCAAGTAGAAAAAATAATTTCAACCAGCTGGTTACTCCTTATTCTTGCAAATCGAGAAAGTCGACCATTGATCTCTTCTAAAGGATTTAGTTGTTTGCACGAGTCACCTTCTTCTAAGCTCCGAGTCACCTTCTTTTAAAATCCGACGAACGACACACCGTTCTCGTTCGAACAAACAAAGAGAGATCAACCTTATGATGGTTCCTCAGGATCTAATAAATGGAGGTCTACGTTGCCACGATCTTCTTCCCTCAGGTAGGCTGCTTTTCGAAGCTTCTGAAAATCGGCAAGTCAACTAACTTTTGGATGCATATTCTATGGGGCGATGTTTAGGGAAATGAACCTAGAGTACAAGGCCTAGATATTGAGATGGCCAGAAGACTGCCTATTGGCTTTGGCCAGACTTAGTCGGAGTAAGCTTAGTGGTTTTCTCTATGTCGTCGATGCTGAGGTGAAGGACAATCCAATATCCATGGATTCTCGTATTCTTAGAGTTCTTGATGCAGCGAGCGATAGAGAGTGTGTTCAAAAGCTCCCACAACTATATATCAGTTGGCGGTTTATATAACCTAATAGTTTTTTTATCTATTTTTTCATAATCTTAATAAATAATACAATCAAGGTCTGTTAGATAGACGTGCAGTAGGAAATTCAAAGCTTGTATATATTTAATCAAAGCCGCTAGTGTGGGAAGGTATGATAGAAGTAGCAGAGTTGTCAATAGTAGACAGAGTTTTGGGTAAAGAGAAGATGATGATTAATGATCTCTTTGGACGAAGAGCAACTAGTATATATAATATCAAAAGTTATATATTTACTCAAACTCTTCTTAAGAAAATAGATGTGGGATAAGAGATACCACAATAGAATGAATTCACTATTCGTGCCTTGCGCGAACTAACAGAAGTTTTCTCTGGGCTTGGAAGAGACAGGCCTAGTGAGGGCTAGGCTAGTGTTTGTCCTCATGTTGCCAGATAAAAAAAGGTTCAGGTAGCCACTTGAAGACTCAGTAGCAAGGTCTCCAGTCTCAAGCTGCTCTTCCCCAATCACCTCCTGTGAACTGTACCATCCAAAGGTTAGTTACTAATGGCCGATGGACCTAGGCATAAGAGTTATGGATAAGGAGAAAGGACAAAAATGAAAACTCACTCACGATCGAGAAGGTCAGAAATTCTTGGAAAACTAGGAGAGCTCTCCGGAAAAAGGAAAAAAAGTTGTCTATTCGAGTATGGATTTTTTTATCATTTACTAGCTAGATATAAATAAGCTTCAATGAGATGTATCATCCCTTTCCCCGGAAGCCTGGCCTGGGAAGACCATCTTGGCATATCGTATTATATATAGCTGGGACACTTGATTTAATAAACCCAAAGGCGGCTCCCTCCCTAATGAGCAACGTTGCTGCTTGATTAAGGGCATTGTTTTAAAGAATCCAATGCTTTGACTTTGTCCCCCTTAACCACGGGTTGTGTTTGAGATGAAGGATATTGAGAATCCTTAAGCGCATCACGGAAGCGTGTTGATTGCATTGTATGCAATCGGAGCGACTAGTCGCACTAGTCGCGAGATGCAGCGGAAAATAAAATTTTAATCTAATGATGAAACCACCTGATCACGAGAACAATTCTCGAATCGTTTCATCAAACCATAAAGTATAAGGAATACCTCTTGAAGCGTGGTTGTGATGGTGAGATCCCAAACAAGAGATCCTCCTGTCTTAAGTCCGATCCACGAAGAACGCACTTGCGGGCACGATGATGAGTCGAGTTCCTCCCGCAATCCTCGATGAATATCCAAGCAATGAATCCCCTGATTTCGTCAAACAAAATCTGTCGTCTTCCTCTAGAGCAAGCAACCCCAAAGAAGAAAGAGATCCCCGACTCGTCGAAGGCGAAGGCGAGAGTCTCTCCTTCTCAACACAAAGTGGACGACCACTTGATGGAGAAGAGAAAGAGAGAGGGCGAGAATGAGAGAGAGATAGAGAGAGTAGTAGGCTTCTACAACTCTAAGTAATGTACCTTGAAAGGCTAGGTTAGCCCTCCTTTTATATTAGTTTAGGATCCAATGGATCTCAATCCATGGGACACATCCAACGGCCAAGTTGGTCTATGTATTAATCAATGGCCATGATCGTTGTCGGTTAAAAAACCAACAACATTAATTTATATTTAAATTAAATATATATTGCAATATTATCAACATAATTTAATTTAACATACATTAATTATTAAGAGATAACAATATAATAAAGGGGAGATAACAAATTACCTCCTAAAAATGAGGGGGTGTCACCTTTGACTATGTCATTGGTGATGCCACCTCATTTGGTGGTTATTTAACTCCCTTTTATTTTATATTATTATTTCTCAATGTATTTGTAATCATCATTATTAAAAATATCCACCAAATTAATTCTAAATTAATTTGTGAACATTTCAATCATGCCATTGATAAATATGTGAATCATATTCACAATCCAAACTAATTTGTAAATTACATTTCCAATTAATTAATTAATGTGCATCCAATACACTTTAATAATTAACAAATGTTATTTATAAAAATTCTCTCTCTTCAATATATGTATATTATAAATCATATTTATAATACACAAATATCATAGATAGTATTATCCACATTCTCCAATCCTTGATAATTAAATCCTATTTAATTATCTTGGATAATTATTCTCACAATATGAATCCCATTCATATTATGCTTGATTATTAAATCTCATTTAATTATCAAGTCCTTCTTGCTTGGATATGTAATTCATCAAATGAATTATTCTCGAACCCTATCAAGAATAATGTGCTTTCTCCGCAGATACTTGGAGATAAGGACATGACGATTGTATTGTTCCATGTATAGTGACTTGGATGTTGAGATTTTATCTCAAATCCATATCTTACAAACCTCCCACAGATGCTTGATTAAATCAAGACCGCAAATCTAATCTTCTCATTGCATATGAATCTCATTCAGACCAATGTCCAATACTTGGACTAAGATCAGATGGCTTCTCTACTGAAAGGAGTCACTAAAATTCAGACCTCTTTCATCACTCCCTCGGAATGGAAGCGTCACAGATATACAATCGTTTATGATCACATCATCCTCAGGTATTCCCAATACCTGCACATCCTGCATACTGGAAGACCCATGGTCAACCCGAAGATTAAGATCAATTTTTCACTGTCTTCTTCACTTTGATCACAAAGTTTCTCATTTGATCATTGGGTTTTGGTATCGATCATATACTTTCCAAAAGCATATATCATACCTAGGTCTTGATCTTATACTTTCGAAAAGTATATATCAAACCTACAAATTCAGTCAAGCTTTCAAAGCGAGACGACCGTGCACGGAATTTGATTCTTCCCAGTATCTCATGTGAGCTCATGTCTTTCGGTTCAGTAATGAACCTGTATGATCCCTTTGAGAGATCGTATTACTCATATGCCCTTATATGCACACCAGCTCGCCGGTGTATAGACCTTTGTTAGGCCATCAACCTATCGGTCTGCCAAATGTACATACTCAGACATATAGTAATACATCTATCTCCGGTCAGAGGATGTGTACCTATGCTGTGACAGCATTCAACATAGGACTTAGGTTATCTCGATCTCGTTAAGTCAACTCTTTGACCTAACTAATCTAACACCTCCAAATCTCTATTCCTATGCAGAGGACCTACATCAAGAGGTCGGTCAGATATCAGCCTATGTTAGAAAGGATTGCCATCTCCTACTCAGGCTGGAGATCACATCTTAACAATCATTTGACGGTGCTTGATGAGTCCTCAATCTAACTCTTTAGATATTCATCCAAGCACCGGCCTCTATGATTCAATAATTGAATCAACAGCTGTATGATCATCAAGATGGCCATGGTACATAACCCTAATTGTACAGAGGGACCTATTATGCAAATTATTTATTCTTCATTTCAGATCAGGGAATGATATTTACAATAACATTTATTGCATAATGGCTCGCCGTGGGATCGCATGTCCAACAATCACCTACTAGCCCAAAGAGCCATTAATGGGCTAATCATTAAACCCACACTCATGTGACAATCGTAGGCTATTTAGAAATAGCTAGGTAAGCTGATCAGTCACTCTGTTCCCAAAAGACTATGCCATGTCCTTTTACGGCACTTACATATCCCTAGGTAACGGTGCTTGCATCCAATGCGAATGTTGCATTTTATGCAACCAATACTCAATCTAGTCAAAGCAGTTATAGTGTCCTTGACACTATTGCTCAATTATTATAATTATTATAACCAACATTTTATTAATCCTTATCAGAATACCTTTACTCCCGGAGATCTCTATCTCCTAAGGTATCCATAGTTAAGACCTTTTAGATTTTTATCTATAAAGTCTTAAGCTCTTGAAGATAAGACTTAGAGATCACTATCTCTAAAGCCTTACTATCTTTGAAGATATTGTTATTACTGCAATCAAGTGTTTTATCTCCATAGTAGGATTAGTAACACTTTACTACTCCCACTGCATGGCAGATATATGGCTTTCATACACATTTAGCATACACTTAGCTTCTCGTAACTGATGCACAAGTGTAAGCAGTTCTAGCATTCACTTCCTCAACTCTTTGAGGTGCTATCCCTTTAGATAGGTCAGTACCAAATCTTAAGGGAAGGAAGTCTTTCTTGGAATTTCCAAAAAAATGGAACATGTCCAAGGTATACTACAAATGTGACAATCCTAATACCCTCTTTTCTTTGCTTCTGAACTCCTTCAGAACTAAGATCCAAGAGGCATCTTTGAGATCATATCTCAAGGTATGGAATAGCCAGATCATAAAACACTTATTATCATCCTTATATCATTCCAAATGATTAGGATATTATCTACATTTAGCACGATGAACACAATGGCACTCCCACTAAGCTTCACATGGTATATCAATATTCTACCTGAAATCATAACATTTATGATTTTATCAAATCTGATGTTCCAACTACAAGAAGCTTATTTAAAGTCCATAGATGGAGTTTCTTTAGCTTGCACACCTTGCTTTCCTCAACCATGAAGCTCTGGGGGCCACTTCATGTGAATATCCTCAGAGAGGTATTCTTAGAGGAATGCAATCTTGACTTACATCTTGAAGATGCAATAGTCAAGTTGTGTGGCTAAGGTTAGCAATATTCTGATGATTTTAAGCATGGTTACCGAAGAGCAAGTCTCATTGCAAGCAATGTCTTCTCTTCCGGTGTGTAGCTTATGGCTACGAACCGAGCTTTGAAGGTCTCTATCTTCTCATTAGGTTCCCTCTTCTCTTGAAGATCCATTTACACCTTTATGGGTCTTACCCATATAGGTGGATCCTCGAGGGTCTATATATAACACTTGTATATGAAGTCTACTTTAGACTTTATTGCTAATATCCATCTTTCCATGTCATGATCCTTAGGAGCTTCATCACATGAAGTCCGATTATTGTCAGACTTAATCGACACATGGAATACACCTCCAAACTCATTTGAAGATGTATCAATGTTTCACCTTTAGTTGTCCTTCTAGTTCCCAATTTCAGGAGCCTCATGACCTTCTCAAGATTAAATGAGTTCCTTTACTTCATTTTCATCTTGATTCTCAAGAGTCTCAATCCTCCAAGAATTACATTCTCAGAGATGAGATTTTTTAAGAATCTCAAGGTCATAAAGTAGGTATCCAATACCATCCTTTATTTTCCCAATGAAGTAGCACTCTCTAGTGCTTAATTCCAGCTTACTTGCATGGAATCTTATTAAGGATATATAGTGTAGTCTCTACTACATATATACCTGGAAACTAAGAGGTATTTATGCTAAAAACATCATTGATCAAATCATATCACACATGATTCAATTGTATCTTCCTACAACTCCATTGAGTTTAGGTGTGTTAGGAGGATTGAGATAGAAATGATATTCATATCTCCATAAGGTATTCTTTGAATTTTATCTAATAGGTACAAGCTACCTATGTTAGATCAAATTCATTTCATCTTTCTTCAAACTTTGATTCTAAACCAAAATTGTGAAATCTTTGAACACTTCAAAGGTTTCTCGGGTGAAGAGAAGAAATCTCATATCATACATAATCATCAATAGATATCACATATCCATAATGTTTACTATGATATAGATGATCTACATACATCAATATGTATGAGATCTTGAATACCTTGACATCTTACACCTTTCCCAGAGAAGGGTGTATTGGACATTTTACTTTGAATACAATATTCATAAGTATGTATGATTTGAAATTTTAGACATTCTAAAGTTTCATCTCTTACTAGTCTATTCATCATATCAATAGACATATGTCCAAGACTCGATGCCAGATCATTATCAAATGATCTTCATCCTCCTATTGATCTTATAAGATTTGATTTTCAGTATTAGAAATCTTAATGAACCATCCATTAATTTTCTAATTTTGTGGAGTCCACTAGATGTTAGATTACTATCTCAAATATTTCTATCATAACTCTTTATGATAGTTCTATCTCAGAATTCATGTTTATTTCCAACATTTAGAAACAAACAATGAGTGTACTCTACTATCTAGGTCATAGGGACATTCTCCAAGACTAAGGGCTCTCCCACGGAGAATATGAAGTCTATCTATCCAACAGAGATTGTTGCAACAATTACATATGTAGATTATTCTGATGCTCTATCTGAGTCCTTCACTAAAGATTTTAGATAGATTTGATAGTCATACTATCAACACATCAACTTACTGCAGTATTGGTATTCATCCAACTCTTTGGATGTCATATGGAAGCCACAGAAGTACAATCAACTCTTTGACTTTCCTTCTCACATGGGTCCAACCCATGCTTCCACTGTGCTCTCTTAATCTATAAACAACCATTGCTTAAGACTAAGGATCTCTTATGTTAAATTCAAAAGAATTCAATGTACGAGCATTTCAACATTTATACATGCTTCATTAAATTCATACAATATGAATATCATGAAGCTTCATGAATGACTTGAGTATCGATAGTAGAATGATGACACTCATCATATCTACATACATCTCAACTCTTAGAGATTTAGGTTCAGGTAGGTATTCAAACATTTTGAATACATCATCTCTTTTGAGCCACCATTCTGCATAATGCTGAGAACCATGTCATTCATGATTAAATGTCTAGAGCACATATGTATGCCAAAATATCTTCTTTTATTTTATAAGGATTATTCGACAATTACGATCACCATCGACATGTCACTTCCAAAGTACACTCGATGAAAGATCAAGAATATAGAGACATACGAACCCTAAGGTGATGTCTTATTGTCTTATTTAATTGTCATTCCTCATTATGTTGAGGAAACTTGCACATTACAACCACATACATTATGTGTTCAATTGCAAGTACAATATCTGGATCATGAGTCCAATCCATGATATTTTACTGGTTATCACTGAGCATAACATTGAGTGGGTTTAATGAAAGATTATCTGAAATAAGAAATTTTCTTAAGTGTATATATATATTATATATACATATTTTACTTTGATTTAGGAATTTTTATATCAAAGTTGTCTTGCCTTGTCAACACTGAAATTTCATTCCCTTAATCACTTTCAATGTAAGAGATATTCTTACCATTATATCTCTAACAAGATCTGGGATCTTCTTTCCTATCTTTGTCACATCCCAATAATATGAGAACCTGCGACTCCGATAAAAAGAAGCGGGAACACATTCCGCCTTGCAAGTCCAACTTGCATTTCCCAATTCAGTCTTTAACACCCGGGCCCACCACCCGTAAGATGATGTTGACCCGTCATTAATTGCACCAACTGTCAACAGGCTTAATACTCGCTATACACAATCCAATATCACCCCAATAATATAAGGACCCGATATTGGGGTCACTACGTATACTGCCTTACTCTTTCGAGAAGCAAATAAACCGATCCAATTAAATCATATATAGGATCTGTCACTTCGGACATGCGTCTCCTATATACAACAACTGGCGACGGAAGTCTTTACCTTGACGGGAGATCATGGATGTCACTTATGTGATCCTCCATCTCATATTCAAATTATATAATTAATTATCGTGAATCATATTCACATAATTAATTCTTCCAAGGGAAATACACATCTATTCATAATAGAGTGTTTATTGGATATAATTAATTTAATCACATTAAATTAATCATTAATCCAATCATGAATCAACAAACTTGATTATTACTTGAATAATAGGTATAATCTCAAAGTACGTATTATTCGAATTTTAATAATTAGAAAAATACATTCTGACTTCTCCGGCATTATCCAGTCCCTACCTGTTGTCATGGCCAGTACCGACGAGAGTGGGACAGACTACATACATTGCAACCCGCGACCCCAATGCTCTCCGACTAGGCACCATATCCACCTCAGGAAAGGATAATACCAGTTGATCATCATGTACTTTGAGATGCTCATCGATTTTTCAACCGAAATTATACCATATAATATACATCAAAATAATTTTGATTATATTATAAGGAGATTTGCTAAACAAATCCCCAAACCTATTCAAGCAAGAGGGTTTTTCATGTAAAAGTTGTCCTACAACTATTGTAGGATAAACTAAGGTTTTTCACGAAATCAATGTTTGTTGATGAGTTCATATCAACCAATGATCAAGATCAATTATCTTATCATTATGGTTTAGGCAAATGTCGTTCAATGAAATAATTATCTCCTTAAATATTTCACAAATATTTATCACTAATTATTTCAGAAAATTAATTATTATTTTCATCATCATATTTGAATGACTTATCACAAGGTTCATGATCAAAAGATGTCAATATCCAACAGTGGCCCCCAATCACCAAAATTAACTTATCTTGATCAATTTAAATCCAAAAATTACAAAATCAGTTTCTTAAGATTGCCAATTTGATTTATTAAAGAACCCAAGTGATAATTCACACATTTCAAGGTGGATCAAAATAGTAATTAACTCATTAATCAGAATTAGATCCGCAGTTCCCGCAATTGTGAATACATGCATATTCAAAAGGCCATATCTTGAGCAAATGAAATTCAAATTTCATAAACTCAGATCCTATGGTTTCCTTAATTAATGGGAAACAAAATCCAGTTGCGAATTTCATGTATAAACAATTTAAACAGTACTGGAAAAATCAATTAGACAGAGGTGCGAAAATTGAAATGCGACAAAAAATTCGCGACCCTTTTCAAACCCAAGTCGTCCTAGGTCTATGGATCATATCCAAAACCTTATTCGACCTAAGACTCTGATACCACTTGAAGGATATTGAGAATCCTTAAGCGCATCACGAAAGCGTGTTGATTGCATCGTATGCAATCAGAGCGACTTGTCGCACTAGTCGCGAGATGCAACGGAAATTAAAATTTTAATCTAATGATGAAACCACATGATCACGAGAATAATTCTCGAATCGTTTCATCAAACCACAAAGTATAAGGAATACCTCTTGGAGCGTGGTTGTGATCGTGAGATCCCAAACAAGAGATCCTCCTGTCTTAAGTCCGATCCACGAAGAACGCACTTGCGGGCACGATGATGAGTCGAGTTCCTCCCGCAATCCTCGATGAAGATCCAAGAAATGAATCCCCTGATTTCGTCAAATGAAATCCGTCGTCTTCCTCTAGAGCAAGCAGCCCCAAAGAAGAAAGAGATCCCGAGTCGTCGAAGGCGAAGGCGAGAGTCTCTCCTTCTCAACACAAAGTGGACAACCACTTGATGGAGAAGAGAAAAAGAGAGGTCGAGAATGAGAGAGAGATAGAGAGAGTAGTAGGCTTCTACAACTAAGTAATGTACCTTGAAAGGCTAGGTTAGCCCTCCTTTTATATTAGTTTAGGATCCAATGGATCTCAATCCATGGGACACATAGATCCAACGGCCAAGTTGGTCTATGTATTAATCATTGGCCATGATTGTTGTTGGTTAAAAAACCAACAACATTAATTTATATTTAAATTAAATATATGTTGCAACATTATCAACATAATTTAATTTAATAAAAATTAATTATTAAGAGATAACAATATAATAAAGGGAAGATAACAAATTACCTCCTAAAAATGAGGGGGTGTCACCTTTGACTATGTCATTGGTGATGCCACCTCATTTGGTGGTTATTTATCTCCCTTTTATTTTATATTATAATTTCTCAATGTATTTGTAATCATCATTATTAAAAATATCTACCAAATTAATTCTAAATTAATTTGTGAACATTTCAATCATGCTATTAATAAATATGTGAATCATATTCACAACCCAAATTAATTTGTAAATTACATTTCCAATTAATTAATTAACGTGCATCCAATCCACATTAATAATTAATAAATGCTATTTACAAAAATTCTCTCTCTTCAATATATGTATATTATAAATCATATTTATAATACACAAATATCATGGATAGTATTATCCACATTCTCCAATCCTTGATAATTAAATCCCATTTAATTATCTTGGATAATTATTCTCACAATATGAATCCCATTCATATTATGCTTGATTATTAAATCTCATTTAATCATCAAGTCCTTCTTGCTTGGATATGTAATTCATCAAATGAATTATTCTCGAACCCTTTCAAGAATAATGTGCTTTCTCCGCAGATACTTGGAGATAAGGACATGGCGATTGTATTGTTCCATATATAATGACTTGGATGTTGAGATTTTATCTCAAATCCAGATCTTACGAACCTCCCGCAGATGCTTGATTAAATCAAGACCGCAAATCTAATCTTCTCATTGCATTTGAATCTCATTCAGACCAATGTCCAATACTTGGACTAAGATCAGATTGCTTCTGTACTGAAAGGAGTCACTAAAATCCAGACATGTTTCATCACTCCCTCGGAATGGAAGCGTCATGGATATGCAATCGATTACGATCACATCACCCTCAGGTATTCCCAATACCTGTACATCCTGCATACTGGAAGACCCATGGTCAACCCGAAGATTAAGATCAATTTTTCATTGTCTTCTTCTGGATTTGATCACAAAGTTTCTCATTTGATCATTGGGTTTAGTATTGACCATATACTTTCCAAAAGCATATATCATACCTAGGTCTTGATCTTATACTTTCCAAAAGTATATATCAAACCTACAAATTCAGTCAAGCTTCCAAAGCGAGACGACCGTGCACGGAATTTGATTCTTCCCAATATCTCATGAGTGAGCTCATATCTTCCGGTTCAATAATGAACCTGTATGATCCCTTCGAGAGATTGTATTACTCATATGCCCTTATATGCACAGCTGCTCGCCGGTGTATAGACCTTAGTTAGGCCATCAGCCTATCGGTCTGTCAAATGTACATACTCAGACATATAGTAATACATCTGTCTCCAGTCAGAGGATGCGTGCCTATGCTGTGATAGCATTCAACATAGGACTTAGGTTATCTCGATCTCGTTAAGTCAACTCTTTGACTTAACTAATCTGACACATCCGAATCTCTATTCCTATGCAGAGGACCTGCATCAAGAGGTCGGTCGGATATCAGCCTATGTGAGAAAGGATTGCCATCTCCTACTCAGGCTGGAGATCACATCTTAACAATCATTTGACGGTGCTTGATGAGTCCTCAATCTAACTCTTTAGATATTCATCCAAGCACCAGCCTCTATGATTCAATAATTGAATCAATAGCTGTATGATCATCAAGATGGTCATGGTACATAACCCTAATTGTACAGAGGGACCTATTATGCAAATTATTTATTCTTCATTTCAGATCAGGAAATGATATTTGCAATAACATTTATTGCATAATGGCTCGCCGTGGGCTCACATGTCCAACATGAGAGCCGTGTGATGGGTGAATCTCCAGCACACTTCAGAGAGCACTTGTATGGGTGATGCAATGGGAAACCCCTGCAAGAATGAAATGGCTCTTCCGACAACTCCATCACCATTGAATCTATTTATTATAATGGTAAATTGGTATATCAAGATGTCAATCTGAGATCTTATTTTGGTTTGATAAAAGGGACATTCATTCATTTCTTTCTTCCTTGTGAATCATTAAGATTGAAACAAGTCGACAAATCAAGATCCAGAAAGGAGAATGACCCATGGTGGGAATTTAGGAAAGTCGGGCCGACGAATGCCCTTTGCAGTACATTGCCATGCTTTTAAGAGCGGACCGAAGCTATACTATAGAAATTCCAGGGGTCTGCTGAAGCTCTACGCTTGCTTTCTACTTCACTGTGAACTATCATCAATCCTACTTTCCTTGCCAGTGAAAGATATAGGATTCACTTCTCTTCCCCTAGTGTTTGGGGCCCTTAGGAAGTTAGGACTTCGAGGGACTTTTGTAGTCTGTTCCACGATTATGTCTATGTAGCAGGTCTTTTCAGAAGTTGGAGTCAGATGGATCAATAAGCCTATCTCCTCCCTTATCAAGGTGGGGCACAAGTATTTCAGCAGCATGAAAAGGTGCATGCATGATCCTTTTTGAAGCTCTCTTTTCTATGCCTTGCTGCACATCACTTTATATTAGCCGGTCCTGGCTTTCGTCCCCTTTCTTTTCCTATCTTTTCTCAAGCGGGTATTCTCTTTCTTCTTCAAAGGATTCGTCGAAGTCTAAGTTGCCTCTTCTGGTCACCCTATATATTAGGACTCGTTGAATGAGTATTGGAGTAAATGCAGAGAGTGAGAATGTCCAGGGAAAGGGGGGCTAGCAGCCCCTATAACATGTTAAGTTCTAGGATTGTCTCGATATGTTGTAGGGGTGAGAACAGAGCCCTATCTCAATAGATGAGCACCTAAATCTCATAAATTTAATAGAATAGCCGCTTAGTAATGCCATGACCTTTCGCTTGTCACCTTTATTGGCCTTGGACTTGGTAGTCATAGCGCATTGCTTTCCTTATGGTCCCGTAGCCTTATCTATAGAGTGTGGTATTGTTTGCCTCAATGATGGTATTTTTAATCTCATTCATCTTCTAATTTGAGGAACTCCATATTAGTCATCAACTAGACTATGGGGCACTACGAGATTCTCTTCTCGATCGAAGAAATTTTGACCTAAGAGAGACTCTGTTCCATTGATGAAACATGAGAAGGGGAGTGGTGAGGTGGGCCCTTCAAGGAAATATGAGACCCACTGGCCGTCGTTGATTTTGACATTTCGTAAGCGACTCCGTAGAAACTAATATCATCGTTATATATTTAACAATGATTGATTTAGTGATGTATTATGAAGAAAAAACATCACTATAACCCAATTTTATTGTAATAGAAGATACTGAAATACACTGATATTGTGATATCACAACAAAAACATACATATTACTGAATGTTCAGATCTAGAATAAAATAAACACAGAATACAACAATACATTTAATGCAATGTTTAGGAATTTTAGAAGTATAACCAATATTAATGTTTTCACAATCATCCTCCTTTCCTTAATCGAAAGAGCTTGGAAATTAAAGAATTCTTGGACATCTTTCCAAGACGCTTTGTTACATTCCTCTTCTTCTTCTCCCTCCTCCATTAGTGCCTTGTATATCTATGAAAAGATTAAGTTAGCTAGGATAATGCAAACTTCTTGGTAGCCTTTCCAAGGCGCTCGTGATCCTTCCCACACATGTATGATTTGGAGTACCACTCCCTCACAATTGGTTCCCTCTTCTTGCTAGCCTTTAAAAAGATAGTTGCACAAGAAAAAAGCAATATATCTTGCATTTGATAAATTACAATTTAAAGTAAAAATTTACCCACTCTAATCGAATCTGATTGTAGTTTTTTGAACCATTGGTCAACCATGTTTGCTGCTTTTGACAACATGCTTTACCTGTCATCGACTTTCTCACCAATTTCGCATCATAGCCAAATGATTCATAGAAAGATGCCCATGGGGAGTTAAATTGAATATGTTTTCTGATCTACATAGTATATGTCTTTTGTTATGGGATTTAGAAGGGGACGTAAATATTGTTGATAGTTTGGGATAAGCAGTTGATGATTTTTCCAAATTACTATGTAGAAACGGTTATTTTCTATTAGAGACAAAATAATAAAATTAGTCTATATAATGAATAATAAATATATATTCATTATTACATGATTCGTTTTTTTAATCTATAACTCTATATAATATATAGCAATGGTTTTGGTCATGGCTCAATAGCTAAAGAAGTTATCTTTAACTTTGGGATTTGCTATAAGTGTTATATCCTTTGCTAAGTATGCATACAATGATGATTATAAAAGGAAAAACTGTTGAGAAAGTTAACTGACTATAGTTGTTATATGATGTATTGCTAGCATTATAGCAACAAATACATTATTTGTTTATATATTTCAAATAATAAGGATAATTTTGCAACAAATAATACTCATTTCCCACTTAACATTAGAAGATATAGAAGAGAATCACCAAATTATTCATTGTAATTGTTTGGAATGGATTCCCGGTATGTTAGGCTGAATATCATCGAACCACGAAAGTTGATAAAGGGTTAGTGTTGGATACTGATCAAATAAAATCCATAATCCGATTCAATCTGATGTTATATGATTGGATTGGTTTGATTTTATAATTCTAATGGATCGGATTCCATTGGATTTTTTTAAATCCCTCATGTATGGATTAGATCGGGTTTTTACTGAAATCCGATCCAATCCATTAATATACACACATTCATACATACATACATACATACATACATACATACATACATACATACATACATACATATACACACGTACATACTTACATATATGTATATTTATATATGTATGTATGTCTCTCTGTGTGTGTACGTCACACATACACGCACACATACATACATAATATTTATATGGACCCATTCTGAATTCCCTATAAATGTCATTCATCTAATTTTTTCTTGTATCGATCTTGGATACAAGTCTTTCTGCTATTACCCTTTCTTATCTCTTGAAAGGTCAATGTTAAATCTCCAAAATAATATGTATGACTATAACCTATAAAATTAAAAACCCTGTTCGATTATTCCCCTCCAGGTTTCCTCTCTCATTTCACTTTTGACCGTAAATATTCCTCCCAGAGTGACCGCTTAATACTCTAAATAAATTGTAGAATTCATCAATATACGACTATAATGAGCATATTTTTTGTTTATCTAACTTGTCTTTGTATATTTATTTGGTAACTTGTATCATTCTCATTTGAAACATTTGTTGGAAATTAATTGCAAAAAAAAACTAGTGCATCATTTATAAAATGAAACTTAAATTTTAAATTCATCGTAATCCTTTTGTTTGATTGTGTGGTATTCCAATTTTTGTAATGGATTGATGGAAGTTCTTCAACCTTCTTTTGATTATGGGATCTTTCTTTTCTTACATTTATTCATATTATCGATTTTTAAGTCATTATTCAAATATTGAAGGCTAGTGTACTATAAAATACAAATATGAGAGAGTAAAGTTGAGCAAAAAAAGTAAGTGTAAAAACCAATCTAATCTGGAATTTGATGGATTGGATTGAAATATTTGATGGATTGAATTGGATTCAAAAAATAAACCGTTTGGATATAGATTAAGCTAAAATCTGATCCAATCCGATCTACGTGCACCGTTGTTCTGCACGATATAGCAACTAAAATCATAAATAAAAATTCCAACGTCAAAAATTAACCGCAGTTGCCCGGAGAACTTTAACATGGAAAACCTTCAATGTGAGAGGAAACCACAGGGTTGATGACTGCCCAAAATCAAGTACTTTAATCAAAGTAGTCTTTTGTGAGGGGCTTACTGATGAATCTCCATTTCATCGTCTTTGTTCTTTCATTTTGGCCTTTAAACCCTAGCTAAATGCTTGTAAATATCGAAAGGCCCAATGAATTGGGATTTCCCTATTTAGCCAGGTCCTACCCTCCAACCGGGTTGTGAAAAAATGGACTCTTTCTTTCCTCTCTCAAATATCATTATTTTGCACAAATTAACATTCATTATTTATTGTGTAAATGATGTACAAAATACATTGTTTAAAGCAAAAATAAAAGAATGAAGAAAGAAAAGAATAAGAATAAAATGCCAAAGGTATTTTATGACTTTAAGTCCCGAGACCTTGGCATCTTAATGACTGGATCGACAAGTAATAAAGTAGGAGAAGATAAAGGTCGAAAACAACAATAAAACCCTAATTTATATTCTTCAATATTGTATTTTTGGAACCTATTTTATTCTTAGCTATTTATACCTCAAATGAAGAAACTTTGCACATGAAAGTTGTAGATAAAAATACATAGAAAAATAAAAAATTAATTTCACATAAAAATAATACACAATGTACATTTTATCTAAGATTCCAAATCCCAAATTTCCCATACACATATCTTTTCCATATGAACTCAAAATATACCAAAATCACCTTTAATTGTATATAACTTTAATACGATATTTAATGAAGGTTGTTTCATTTAGTTTGGAGTTATGATGCAAAAGTTAGGTTTTGTACTCCTATTGTACTATATATATGAATAAAATATTTAATTTATTTATTCTTTATAATTTTATAATTTTATATTTTCATGATTTTGTAAATATTATTTATAACATATGTACATATTTAGAATATAATAACATCATAAAGAAAATATAAAAATAAAATAGTCTAGATAAATACATAGATGAATATACTATACTTAGACCTATATAATAAATACCTTATTTATTTAAGTGTACATAGTAATATCATAAATAATAATAATAATATATTCTTGTCTATTTAAATAAGTTATAAATATATAAATTATGTATATAAAATAAGAAAATAAAAAATATGAAATAAAAATAAAATACTCAATATATAGATGAATATAGCTAAAAATAAACCTCCAAAAAGTAACTTCTAATAAGTCAACTTATAAAAATAAATAAAAATCATATTAAAATATTAAATTAAACAATAATATTTTTTATGTTTTATCCAAAAATTAGTAAAATTCTTTCCTAATTAATTTTGAATTAATTTTGAATTTCAAATCAGTTTTGTCCAATAGCGTCCCAATTGGACAATGGGAGCTGCCTGATCGTTGACCCTCAGTCAACTCTCTGATCGAGGCTTTCACAGGTGTCAGAACTCAATTGACCCCATCCTTCTCAGATTTTTCACGATTCGCCCTTGCACCCATTTGGGATGGCCTCTTCTCGACTTTTGATCCTTGATCCTCGCATTATCACGCCTGAGCTTTCTCGGTTAGAGCGACACCGCCTCGAGCATAGGCCATCGTCAAAGTCCCCTTGTATATAACATCGTCTCCCATTGCCATTTGAATTTTGATCCTCTTCCACTCCAAAAATCCCTAACCCTAGATTGGATCGAGATTCCTGGTGACAACCACTATCATCTCTGTGGTTTGGCGAGCTTCTTGGTGTGTAGAATCAAGAGATCCAGTTCGCCGGAGCTCCTCCACCCGAAACTTGCTTTAGGCGTGTCCTTGGTGAGCTCCTCCCCTTTCTCTTTTTTCTTTCGTTCCTTAGCATACCAATAGCATAGAATAGTTATTAGGTTGCTTAGATTTCATCTACTTTTTTGTAAAATAAAAAATTAAACTTCACCAGAGCTTCGTCTCTGCCTCCTCGTTTCGTCGTACCTGACTGTCTTCCGACCTCTTTTTCATTTCCATCATCTTTCCCTTGCGCTTCTAGACATCCCACGTACTTTCACTCATCCGGATATTGCAAACATCCAGGAATCGATCTTTCTCATCCATCGTTCGCCGGAGATCACCACATCTCGCGTCCAGTCTGCCTCCAGAAGCCCTCCTTGGCTTCACCTTTTTGTCTCCAACGTACTCATGTAGTAGACGAAGAGAAAAATCGCTTCTATAGGGGTCTTTGAAGTCCAAGCATAGGCTTCAGGTGTCGAGCTTCGCCGGAGCATCTCTAGTGGTGTCCGGCCATTTTGTGGAGCCCGGTAGCGAGGGGGACCTCCAAGAACCAACTGAGCATCTCAAGTACACAGAAGAAGGCCACATCTTTGCTGGAGGATGAATCGAAGCTCAACTTCCTGATGTTCTTCGACCATTCTTCATGGCCACCTCTCTGTTATCCGATCAAGCTCCTCTTCTAGGAGATACAACTACCATCCGATGATTCGAATCTCAATCGCCCGATCTCTCACCCAGATCTAATCTCCGTCGTCGAAGAATGAAGAGGTACCAGCCGTTGGATGAAGTCAACGCGGATAAGTGAAGCGACATCCATCATCCATCCGTGAGCACGTGGGGGTAATTTTGCCAGAGATCGCCATAATTTTTGTATTTTCTTTTTAGTACACAAACATCCATATATAGTGTAATTTATTTTCGATATTTTACATATTATCCCCTACACTTTTATTAATTGCATTTAGGTCCTTTCTACGTCACCTCACGTGCCTGTGTACGTAAGGGCACGCCATATTTTGCATTTGGACCTTCGAATTTTTAATATTTCATTTTAATCCATTAAGTTTGCAAAGTAAAAGTATTTTCAGGTCATTTTGCATTTAAAACCATGTACTTATACTAAATTACGAAAATACCCCTTGTGTATATCTTATTAAATATTTCAGAAGAATTGCATGTTTGCCACTTAGATTTCTCTGAGGTGTTCGGATTAGTTCCAAAACTTTAAATATTTGCAAAAACTCCCCTTCTAGAATGTATTTTCTTTTTGTAGTTTTATTTTGCGAAAAATAGCTCCTAGTCGATAAAATATATATTAGCTCCTACACTTTCCCTAATTACATTTAGTTCCACGTGGTATTTTGCATTGGACCCTCAGATTTTTAATATTTCATTTTAATCCATTAAGTTTGCAAAATATTGTAATATTTTCTGGTCATTTTGCATTTAAACCCTCGTACTTGTACTAAATTGCAAAAATACCCCTCTATGTATATCTTATT
Source organism: Ottelia alismoides (assembly GCA_037367405.1). Lineage (NCBI taxonomy): Eukaryota > Viridiplantae > Streptophyta > Magnoliopsida > Alismatales > Hydrocharitaceae > Ottelia > Ottelia alismoides. Next base: position 367,646 of record JAZKJV010003893.1, read on the forward strand.
GAATATTTTTGGAAGAATTGCATGTTTGCCCCTAGGATTTCTCTACGGTGTTCAGATTTAACTCAAAATTTTAAATACTTATAAAAATGCCCTTTCAGAATGTGTTTTCTTTTTGTAGTTTTTATTTTATGAAACATATCTCCTAGTCAATAAAAATCTGTGAAAAATTACCTTAATATCTGGCATATATTTCTATCGCATATATTTTTGTTGGGTATTTTGAATTTATTTTCTATTTATAAAAATTTAAAAACCAAGCTATTATTCTCAGTTTGCAGTAATAAAACCCCATAAATATATAAAACATTTTGAAAAATTACAAAAATATATTATGTCTATTATATTTTAAACATGCAGAATAAAAATCCATAAAAATAGAAAAAGAAAAGGCTTAAAAATTAAATAGTTTCAAAATCCAACTAAAAATCATAAAATATTCTTTAAATTCCAAATTTTGTGTTCTCTTTTTCTGATTTTTTTCTACTATATTTGTTGAGAAATAAAACTAGTTTTGGTAAATTTTGAGTTGTTTTTTCCATCTCCAAAACAAATGAGGGTATTTATCCTATTCATTATTTTAACTTATTTAATCAATTGAAAAAAAATAGTAAAAAATATTAAAAATTATTAAAAATAGAGAAAAGTATAAGAAAAAGATAAAAATATTTTATTTGGGGGATTTTGAGTACTTTTAGGTATTTATATCTATATACTAGCCTATATAACACATTTATACTTATATACAAATATATTACTCTTATTATTATTTTTTATAAATCAAACTATATAAAAATTGAAAAATTAAAAATATAAAAAGTATAAAAAATAAAATTAATCAAATTTAAATAATTAAAACCCCACAAAAAAATCTAAAAAATCCTAAAAATAGCCAAAATTATTTATTGACTTTCTTGCCAATTTTTGATTGGCTATCCTCCGTTTGTTTCCTGTATTAGACCCCTACTTTACTTGTCACTATATATATGTGTGTGTGTGTGTGTGTGTGTGTGTGTGTTTGTGTGTAGAGTATAATAATTTTTATTCACACTTACTTTCTTTGCTTGAATTATACATTGTGTTGGTTGATTGTTGATTAAACACGAGTGTTGAGAGGTGGTCACATCGACTAAGTCCTCGCCTTGTGAGGCTCATTTTAGACCACTGCATTTCTTGCGTTTATCACTTAGACAAAGCCATCCCTCTATAAACTGATACAAGTCACCAAACAATAGAGAATGATACAAAATAAATGCCACCAAGATGATAATTGTACTATGAAATTGCAGGAAAGAATGCTGAAGAATGACAACTATAAAGTTCGCTACAGTATCCACATAACTTCTTTCTTTTCCCTCTCACTCTATTATTTTACTGTGCTATGAGAACTTGTTTTGAGATTTGTCCATATAAAGTACAACTCATCTCCTCTATTTATAACTCATGGAGAGCCATATGCATCCATAGAAAAATCTCTCAAATAAATCAAGTGAATCTTATTTCTCCGGAAAGAATTAAGAGAATTTCAGCAATAAGGAAAGAATCAAGAGAATCACAACAATCAATCAAGGGGGTCATGAGATTCGTCAATCAATATCCTATTCGATGATCGCAAATCAAATATTATGTCGTCAATTCAAATCTCCATCAGATCTCTGACTAGTCTAAATTTGAATAAGTTTCTGCGTGAAGAACCTACCTAACAAATCCAACTAAACATTTCACTTTAATGACCTGTAAATTGAAAACCCACATAATTTCACAACTAGATCGATAACTATAGTCATAAACTATAGTGGTAAACTATTATATATTTCAATTTTCTTTAGTATTGCACTTCTCTTCCTTGCTTGCTTTCAAACTAGATTGATGGCTAACCAAGTTGTCTTTATAATGTGTTTTTTTGCATCCTCTGGTTCCTCGGCTTTCGATGTAGAATCTCGTGAATCCAATTCGCATCCTCTAAGGCCATTCCTCATGGACGGCATCATTTCGAAGATTCCCCGATCCTTATCGAGACACCCCAAGCTAGCTAAGATCCATTAGTCGTCCTCTCGGTACCAAATCATCAAGAGAAGTAACATTAATCTAAAGCACGTTATAACACCAACCATCAAATAGCTCATATAGTATAGATTAATCTAGTAATTAATTATATATATAACCACTCGGATAAGGTCAATCGAATCCATTAGTCGCCCGAAGAGGCATATCTTTCATGCTCAACACGAAGAGTGCCATTTTCTAGACAATGGTCGTAATTCACATTTATATGATTAACTACTTAATTATTAATTAAGAGGAAAACACCATCTTTTCTTCACATATAAAGTGGAGAGGTGCGAAGGGCATTTGTTAATAATAATAATAATAATAATAATAATATAAACGAGATCGCACTTTCACGTCGCCGCGAGAGGTCGACGTCCGCCTTAAGCTGTCGCCGCGTCTTCCTCTCTCTCTCTCTCTAATTTAGAATAATCATAGTTTAATTAATAGCTAAACCGTGTACTTAAGAATGTATTAGAATATTGGGACGAATCCTCGATTTCGAAGCTAAAGGGGGATTCGGACGGACACGAATCCTCTAATAATGCAAAGAAAATAAATTACTAACGAAAACCGTATACATGTGGTAGAGCTGAGAATTGCTCGTAATTGACTGCCCTCACGTTTTTCTGTTTTTATTTTTCTTATAACGATGGCTTTGATATTATATTCTGGTATTTTTCACCTTTATTCGTGGTTATCTTTCGTTAAGAATTTCACCTTTATCTGTTTGCCTCATTGCGTTCAGAATTACAAATGTGCATTATGTGCTATAATCTCCTCACAAGTATTATGAAACATAAAAGAGGGTAGCTTATATTTATGGGCAACTCTTACATCTACTAATCTTCCTTTTTAATGTCAATTATCTTAGATTTTGTGCACATATCAGAATAATGCGTTATTCAATCAGTATGCATTCATGATTACTTGCAAGTATGTATCTATTTATGTATGTACATGTGTTTGTTTGTTTATGTGTGTAGATGCACACACTTAGACACAAGTATGTATGCAAACGCACGCCCACATGCACAAGCACATGCACAAACATGCATGTAGCCATGTATACACACATCTTATACCTTACTAATGTAGGGGTTTTTCCCTTATTACCACCACGTGGATAGCTTGCCTTTTCGGTATTTGTTTTCTCTTCTCATATGTATTCCTTGGTCTTCCCTCATAGCCGAACCCATCGTTCCCTCTGCCATCTGTCGCAAAGTGTACTCCACCTATCTCCCATCTTTCCTTCTTCGAGAAACCCTAATAAGTGTGGTCTCCCGAGTTTCGTCGCCCTTCTGCCATCTGTCGTAGAATTTATTCCACCTGTCACCCCTCTTTACTTCTTCGAGAAACCCTAATAAATGTGGTCTCTCGGGTTCCACCGCCCTCCACTTTTTTAGGCAATCTGCTCGGAGCTCTCTTCCTCTAAGTTTGCTCCTCATCGTTCTTCCTTTGAGATCCACCATCCTATGAAGTCCTTTCGTTGTGCCGCACAATATGCGACTATCGATCTCTTTTCTTTGCTTTCTTCTTCTGAGAATGGGTATTCTATTCAGCTAATCTGGGATATATTTGCAATCTCTTATCAATTTACTCCCTATCTTCAATTGTTATGTGGCAGATTAATCGCCTGGAGCTCCGATGAACACCCAAAAGTAGATGGATCCTAACATCCAATCTGCTTGGAGGGTATGTGGTGCCCAACAAGTCGGTTCCGCCAATCGTTGTGTCGACTGCCCTCTCGACTCTCATATTTCCACAATCAGGTGCATCAACAATTAATCCATAATGGTGCTCAAACATAGTGAGTTAAAGTTTATTATACCCTATAAAATGATATGTGTAGTATGCAAGTGTAGGGGTTGAACCACCAAGGAGCAATGGGATAGACCGCAAAAATGGTCAAAAACGATCAATAAATATTTTGAATTTTATAATATTTTTGTTTTTGTGGGTTTTTAATATTTTATATTTTTTGGATTTTCAATTTATATTTTTTTGTTTTTGATTTTTTAATTTTTATCTCCTTTTATATTTTTTTGATTTTTAATTTTCTCTTTAATTATAATATGTATATAAGTATATATAGATAATAAGTAATATATAATAGATATAAAGGATATAAATATAATATATAAAAAATAAAAATAAAAATGCCTTTGTATTTTTAATTGAATATAAATAGCCAAACAATGAGTAAAAATAATAAGTTGAATTGTTTTGGAATTTAAAAATAGGCACATACCTTAAAATTTTCAAAAACTATTTTCAATGTATAATGGATAATATATAAGATACATAAAAAGAAAATTATTTTTTGTAGTAATTTTTATTAAATTTTAAATGGTTTTTAGGGTTTTTCATTTTTTAGTGTTTTTCTTTTGAAATTATTAAAGGTTTTTAATTGATAACGGTAAAATAGAATAACAAAAATATTGTATTTTTGTAAATATTTTTATATTTTTTGTATTTTCAAATAGAAAAAAGAATAAATGCAATGTCTTTGAATTTTATATATAGAGAAATATTTTTAATTTCCTTATAAAAACATATCTGTGATTTAATATGACTCATGCACTTAAATAATTTTCTATAATTTTTAGATGCATAATGCTATTTTTAATAAAAGAAATACAAGAAATAATAATACTTATTCTGGAAAGGACCTAAATGCAACTTAAAGAAACTTAGAATGCGTTACAAAACATAAAATCAAAATCTAGGGTCATATACGTAAAAATCCTAGAGATATTTATTAATAACATGTTGTATGGGGTATAAATTCAATCTCTAAAAATCTTCACTGGGTACTTACAATTTAACCACAAAGTTTTATACTTAATTAAGAAGTTCTGGACTAAATAATAGCAACACTCGTAAGAGGGGTCCCTGCAAAAATGTTAACCCCCTCACGCACACAGGCACATGAGGTGATGTGGACTGGACCTAAAAGCAATAAAATAAGTGGGGGAGGGGGTGTCTCTATAAATATTACACAAAGTTTTGAACTACAATTGTAATTTTATGGACTATAATAAAAACTTAAAAAGTTAGGGGGTCGATGCAAAATACCCCTAAGCACGCGATCGGACAACGCATACGTCTCACTTATCCACATGTCACGCTACCAACGATCGATGATGCTTCACCAATATGTGACTGGGATTAAATCCCTGCCCATGATCTAATGGCTGCGAGGTGAAGGATCGAACAATAGCTGGAGGACCTAGGCAAAACTCTAGATCCAATGACAAGGGAGAAGTCAGGAAGAGCAAGGAAGAAGCTCCCCTTGGATGAGCTTCTTCCGGTGACTTCTCCCTCCTCCGACTGTCTCTGGTGCTGCAAAATGGTGCGAAAGCTTCCTGGAGGCATCGTGCAACTGTTGAGATGCTTAAGCAAAGTCCGGAGCTCAGTGGTTGAGCTCTGGAGCTCGAGGAAGAAATGGAGCACGTGAAGCATCATATGGAGTCCAAATCTCCTCACACGCGGATATTGACCTTCTTGACCTGCAAGGTTAGCTCAAACACACAAAAAAGAGGTCCAGGGGGTCAAATGGGATGAAAATGGAGCGATATGGAATCGGGGTTGCGCTCTTGATGAATCTACGTTTCATCATCTTTATTCTATCATTTTGGCCTTAAAAACTCTAGTAAATGCGTGTAAATAAGCTTAATTTAGGCTTTTTATCATCTATGCATCATTGTGTAAATAGTGTATAAAATGTGATTTTTAAAGTCAAAATTATAGAATAAAGAAAAGAAAAGAAAAGAAAAAGAATAAAATATTGTAAATATTTTATGACACGAAACATCGAGAGCTAGGCATCTCGATGACTAGATCGACAAAGAATAAAGTAGGGGGAGATAAGGGCCAGAATCTAATAAAATTCCTTTATTTAATTCATTTTTTATTCATTTTGGGACCTATTTTTTGTTCCACTTTTTATACTTCAAATAAAGAAACTTTATACATGAAAGTTGTAGATAATTAAATAAAGAAAAATACAAAATTAATTTCATATAAAAATAATTTACAGATCAAAAGTTGTGATCTGAATAAGATTCCAAAATCCCAACTTCCCAGACCTGTATCTCTCAAATAAAAACTTGAAATGTATCAAAATCACCCTTTAATTGTATATAATTTTCAATAATATATTTAATGAAGGTATTTTCGTATTTTTAGAGTTACGATTTGAAAGTTGAGTTTTGGACCCCTATTGTATACTTGTACCGATTAAAATATTCATTTTATTTATTATTCATTATTTTTTATTTCATATTTTATTATTTTGTAAATATTATATATGTACATATTAAAGTGGAATAAAATGATAAATAGAACATTAAAATAAAATTCTTGTATAAAATACACAGATGAATTACTAATGTACTGTGTTAGAACCACGTTTTTTGCCATTTTTGCCGTTTTTCGGAGTACGCATCGTGCATCTTTTTGCAATGCGATCTTCTTGACTTTTTCTCCCCTTATATCCATTATACACGCCCAAGAAATTTCTTGAGTATTAGATCATTGATTCTCCCTATTTTCTTTGATCTTTGGAGCATGTTCATCATGTTGTCTGACCCCCACTCTGCTGTGTGTCAGAACATTGGTTTTTGCCCATATTCTCAAATGTTTATAGGCCGAAGCGTTCACTAAATTGATACGATTCCTTCTTGACTGTTGCTCCCCATACATCCACCATACACGCCCAAGCATGATATCGAGAGTTGGGTTGCCTATTCGCTGGATACACACCGATCTTCTTGTCACCTCATCAACTCTCTAACCAGCCCCTGCCACTCCTGTCAGAGCCTCGTTTTTGTCCATTTTCTCGGATTTTTCAAGGTCATTCCTTTCGCCCAATCGCTAAGCTTCTTTCATGACTTTTTCTCCTTGAAGTAGTCTCATACACGCCCAGAGGTTGCTTGGAGGATTGGATCAACGATTCCTCGATCTCCATCGTTCTTTGGAGCCGCCCACCTCACATGTACAAAAAACCCATCTTCTTCCCATTTGTTTTCTGAACCCTCTTGGACCCATTTTGGCCACCCTTCTTAGAGCTCAAGATAGAGTGAAGTGACAGTGAGCTCTCCAGCTCCTCGGAGGCGCGGCTAGGCGAGTCAAAGGGCGGCTCCACCCCCACCTCCGGCCACCGGTCGTCGAGGTTCCACCTTCCTGGTTTATAGGCCATCCGAGGTCATTTTTTTGCTCGTTTTCTTGCTCTTTATTCACTTGCAGATCATAGATTTATTCTAGCATTTTGTTTACTTCATTTTTAGTCACTTAATCACCCAGTTAACCCCTCACCGGAGCTTCCAACCCATCATTTCAACTTTCATTCATCCTCCTCGATGCGGCTCACATCTCACCGCCGCCATACTCCGCTATTCTAAGTATCCTCTTACACAACCCCCTCCATCTTCAGCTACATATGGTGGTCGGAGCACATCCTTCTTCCCTCACCAAATCGAAGGAAAAGTCATTCATATCCCATTTTTTGTGTACCTAACATCTTGGTCGAGTTTTGTACTCGATCCCTTCTTCTAATTGCAGGTACATCGGAGCACTTTCACGCACATCCCCTTATTTTCCAAGAACAGCTTGACGCCACCTGGATTAGTGGGACATTTTGCAATCAAGTCCCCTCGTTTTTGGCATATTTCAGAAAGTTTTCAAGTATCTTTTGAACTGCAGTTTCGTTCTTATATTTTCATATGTACCCCTGCACTTAAACACTCATAAATCATTCATCTGAATTCTGTTTTCTATGAGATTTTTTTGTTAGAAAGCTGCTTTAAAGATCTACATCATGTTTAAATTTCAAAATATTATGATGTACGAGCTATAAATAGTGAAATTTTGAACTCAGGACACTGATTTAGTGTATTTTGTTAATAACTCTTTCAATACTTGATATCACTTGCTCATTTTTGGGTATGCTGTAGAAATTAGTGGGACCGAATATGTATTTAAATTTCATCGAAAGATATTAAGGTTTGTGTCCTATAAAATTTTTACAATATTTTGAGTGATTGATTTATTTCTGGAACATCGTTTATCTATTTGAAAATCTAAAAATATGTTTGTGTGCCCCTTTTGTTCTACAATCAGCGATTTTTGGGTATTTTTATCTATTTGTTTGGGTAGTCAAAAAAATCAAAAACATGATTTCTACCTTCATGCAGTCTTTTATTTTTAATATATTCATTACCTTTTTGAAAAATTGCAAAAAAATTATTTTGTTTGTTTCTGTGTGTTTTAACTTCATACCAAAAATCATTTAAAATTTCAAAAGAAAACCCCTAAAAATAGTAAAACATCAAAAATCTTCACAAAAATCTTAAAAATTCCACAAAAATCATAAAAATACAATTTCAGTTTCTGAATTTTCCCTATTTTGTTATCTTTATTTTTTAAACTTAATTTGAGGAAGTTTTGATTCTGTTTGAAATTTTTCATCCTCGTTTTAAATTCGGTCAGTAAGTTTGTTCACTGTTTTTTAGTATTTTATTTTAAAAATACCAAAAAAATTTGGAAAAATTTGGAATAATCACAAAAACAGTAGAAAACCATAAAAAGCACACAAAATATTTTATTTCCTGGATTTTGATAATTTTTACCTCTTTTTATCTCTCTCATCTCTCTTGTGTATATATATATCCTATATAGCTTTATATCTTTGTTAAAATAAAAAAACATAAAAATTTAAAATATAAAAGAAAATATAAAATCAGTAAATTAAAAAGCAAAATATAAAAATATAAAATCAAAAAATAAATAAAAAACATAAAGTTCAAAACCCACAAAAAATAGCATTTGCATAGGCATTTGATCACTTTCAGTCTTGAGCATTTATCTTACCGATATATCCTGCTTGTTCCATGTGTTTGACACTCTACATTACTTGTACTATACACATATTTTGTAGAGTTATAATAAAATTGAACTCCACATTTACTTTCATTGCTTGATTTAATTGTCGTGGGTTAATTGTTGACTAACTTGGGTTTCGTGAGCGGTCGCCACAACGACTTTGTCTCCGCCTTGTGTGAGACATATTTAGACCCTCGCAAAATCTGAGTTATCAGCTCTCTAGCGAACAATGGAGGTAGAGAGCTAATCCTTCGATATGGAGTGGATCGTGGTGTATAGAGGTGCCTGGGGCATAGCAGAAGCGAAGAAAAAGAAGATAGAGGTGATAGATGTAGCTGAGAACGATCAAAGGGCGGGGAAACGATGGCCGGAGTAGGAGCTCCATCAAAATTCGATTAAGCTAAATAACGAAATAAAAGACTAAAATGACGGAAATAAAATTCTAATCTATGTTACCAATACTCCTAGGAATGAAAAGAAGTGAACAACTATGGCTCAACCTCAAAGGATAAGGAGCAATGGTGAAGCTCGAGCGAAGATGTCAGCGAGCACGAATCACCAGATTAAACGCCTCTTCCTCCACGTCAAACACTTCAGCGAGAAAGCACTTGTCACCATTGATAAACACGGAATTCAAGGGGTCTAATGTCTCTCACAAAGCAGAGACAACCGTGTCGCTGTGGCGACCCTCAATGAATCCCGTATTTAATCAACAATGAACCCACAATCAAATATCAAACAATGACAAATAATGTGGAGTCAAATTTATTTTTAACTCTACATAAAAGATGTATAGATGCAAGTACGTAGAGAGTTCGAACACAGGGAGCAAGGCAGGATAGATTAAGCAAGAATGCAAAATGTGTGATGTGATTAATTGTCTACAAGATGCAAATCTTTTTGTGGGTTTTTAATTTTCTAATTAATATTTTTTATTTTATTTTTATTTTTTTAATTTTTGTATTTTGGTTTTCTTTTTAATGATTTTGTATTTTCTTTTTATATTTTATATTTTTTATTTTCTTTTTCAATAATAGAATATAGATACAATATAAGAAAGAGAGGAATGGAGTATTTATAAAAACGAGGAAAAATGTTCAAAAATCAGATAATAAAATATTTTTGGTCTTTTTATATTTTTAAGATGTTTTTGTGATTTTTGGGGATTTTTCAAAATGTTTTTGGTATTTTTAAAAGATAAAATACAAGAAAACAGTGGGTTAAGCTACTGGCTGAATTTAAAATGGGAATGGAATATAGCAAACAGTGGCAAAATTTTCCCAAATTAATTTTAAAATAAAGAAAATAAAATATAGAAGCTACATGACCAGAGTATATATTTTGCGGATTTTTCTTTGATTTTTTAGATTTTTATGAATATTTTTAGGGTTTTCTAATTTGAAGGTTTTTGTTTTGAAATTTTTAGTGGTTCTTGGACTGACACTAGTAGATGATAAAACACACAAAATATAATTTTTTTTAGAATTTTTCAATGTGTTCTACTATTTTTTTGGTATTTTCTAATGCAAACAGTAGTTAAAATGCATGTTTTTGATTTTTAATAAATATGGAAATGCAATAAAAGTGCAATGCAAAAATATGGCGTGAGTGAGCAAGTTAACAGGAGCCTATGCAATTTTTTTAGTAATTTTTGAAGTTAAAATGATCCACTAAATAAATCGAGGAAGCATAAAGAAACTACAAGCCTGGCAGGGACGAGATTGCAAATATGGAAAATCCAGGGGCGTAGTCGCAATTTTCCAACAAAATATAACACTAATCAGCAAAGTTCTTGGACCAATTACAAATTTCCAAAGACACAAGGGTAAGACTATAAAACACCCACCAGGGTGTGTGACTGGTATGCGCCTGGGAGGACCTAACTGTAATATCAAAAACTCCCAGGGGCTCGCATGCAAATATCCCAAAAATTTTACACTTAATATCCAATGTTCTTGGACTAAACGTGAATATCTAAACCCTGGAGGGGGTCCTTGCAAAATCACCTTCTCCTCATGTGTACTGGTCACGTGAGGTGACGTGGCCAGGACCAAAATGCAAATAGTAAAAGTTCGGGGGCCTAGATATAAATATTACAAAAATTTTTAAATTGTAAATAAAAGTTTATGGACTAAATCAAAATTACAAAAATACGCGGGGTAAAGATGCAAAATACCCCTCGCGTGCGATCCAACGGCCCGGGCTTCTTCACTTGACACGTGGCGATAATCTGACGGCCGATGACGCTTCGCGTTGGACGGCGAAGATTAAATCCTCGGATTAAGATCTAACGATGGAGGGCCTGGCGCGATCCAACGACGGATGGGTGATCTGGAGCTCCACCTTGATCCAACGGCTCTGACCGGAGCCAGAACAGTGGAGGAGCGCCGGCGAGGCGACTTTCCCCGAGCTCCTACTCCTTCTCCGGCGAACGTCTGAGCTTCAAAAGACGGTTGGAGGCTCCTGGAGGTGGAGGCTATCTCCCAGGAGCTTCAAAAGGGCTCGGCGACGGCCGAGGCTCGCGAGGGAGGGCGGTGGAGCTGGAGAGCTCCACGGAGCTCCGGCGAGTCACAAAAACGCTCATGGGCTCGAGTCAACGGGCTTTGACCTGCAAGAAAACGTGAGAGGGTCCAGGGCAAAATGCATGGACCCCACGGAGGTGGATATGGTGCTCGGAATAGCGTGAAGGTGGTCGGTCGGAGGTGCGCTCCGGCGACGATGTCGATTGGGTGATTCAACAGATGAACGATGAATATCTTTCGGGCGAAATGATCCTAAGACTAAGGGGATAAAAATGCGAAGGAAAATAAGAGGAAAAAGGGCAGCCTCGATGGTCGGAGACCAGAGGGAAGTGTACCTCGACCACCGGCGAAGGGGGAGGTGGTGGAGCTGCCTCAGTGCGTGCTCGACCCGCCTGAAGACCGCCGAGGAGAACTGTCACCTACCTGGGGCTGTTGGGCACGAAAGGGGAACTGCACTTGTGGAGTGAGGGGTTCAAATTTTGAATTGAAGTCGGAAGTGGGTTATATGGGGTTGACAGATGGTGGAGAAAGAACGAGGCGCAACAATGAGCACAGTGAATCTTCGACCGAGGTTGCATTAGGGTGGGCATGCCCATTTATCGAGGATCAAAAGCCAAGAAGATGCTAGCACGAAAGGATGCAAGAATAGGCCTCGAAAAAATCGAGGAGGGGTCAAACCTAGGTCTGACACGGGCTACAGGGCTAGAAACGACCAATTGACCAAGGTCAACTGGGGCTGGAACCTGGTTGGTCCACGTGGACCAACCAGGAAAAATCCCTGGTTTTTATTTTGTAAATTTTAATAAAAATAGTAAATGAATTAATTATATTTTGATTATTAAATAATAAATGTTTATTATTTTATAAAGTATTTTATTCTGATTTTTAATTATTTTTATGAAGTATATTTTTACAAGTTCCCTTTTATAGCCTTTATAGGTATATTACCTATATATTTTATTATTTAATTTTTATTTTGTGTTTTTAATTTATTTATTTTTGTTTATGATTTTATAAATTTATAATATACACTTAATTGTATTTTTATTTTATTTTTATGAAGTGTTTTATTCATTTAATAAAATATAAGTATAAATTATATTGGTATAAGTATAGGTATCATACCAATGTATTATCTACAGGTATTTTATTTTTATTTTACTTTTATGTTTTTATTCTGATTTAATATATAAATAAATTATAAATAATATTTACAAAATTATAAAATTATAAAATTGTAAAAATAGTGAATAAATACTAAATTGAATATTTTATCTGTACAAGTATACTACAAGGGTCCAAAACTCAACTTTCAAATCGTAACTCAAAAAAATACGAAACCACTTCATTAAATAGATTATTTTAAGCTATATACAATTAGAGGTGAATTTGTACATTTCGAGTTTTTATCTGCAAGATACAGGTTGGGAAGTTGGAGTTCTGGAATCTTATTCAGACCATAACTTTTTATCTGTACATTATTTTTCAGTGAAACCAATTTTGTATTTTTCTTTATTTAATTATCTCCAATTTTCATGTACGAAGTTTCTTTATTTGAAGTACAAAAAGTGGAACCAAAAATAGGTCCCAAAATGAATAAAGAATGAATTGAATAAAAGGTATTTTTATTGTAATTTGACCCTTATCTCCCCCTACTTTATTCCTTATCGACTTATTCATCAAGATGCCTAGGTCTCGGGGTTTTGGGTCATAAAATATTTACAATATTTTATTCTTTTTTTCTTTTATTTATTCTATAATTTTGGCTTTAATTACAGTATTTTATACACTATTTGGATGCACATGCATGAATGCTAAGATGATGGATTTAATGCTACTTACACGCACTTGCTAGGGTTTTTGATGCCAAAATGATAGAATAAAGATGATGAAATGTGGCTTCATCAACCATCAAACTCACATGCAAGAATTCTAAGGAATTTGGGGGTTCAAGCGAGATCAAACTTGAATTGAAGGTGGTTAGGGTTATTTGTACATGGGAGTGTTTGAAAAGGGACTCGAATCGATGCATCGATCGAGGAATCATGTCGATGTGAAAGACCAGAGATTGAGGAACAACAATGAAGAAGGAATTGTGCCATGAAAATGCAAGCATCGATGGAAAAAAAATCGATGAATCAAGATGGTCAACGATTCTAACACACCTAGAGATGTAAAGGAGACCGATGGGTCAACTAAGGCCATGATCTGATTGGGCTACGTAGGTCATTAAATGACAAAACAGAAATAAAATGTATAAAAAAATAAAAATAATAAATGATTTTATTGATTTTAGTTGAAACATAAAAATTATTTATTATTTTATGTAGTACTTTATGATGATTTTTTTATTTTTTGAGTTAATTTATTGTATGTTACTTTTTATATGTAATAATATAAGTATATTTACCTATATAATAGGTGTTTGATTTTCATTTTATATTTTGTATTTTATTATTTTATATACATAATTTATATATTTATAAATTATCTAAATACATACATATATATATATTGTATTTTTGTGAAGGTATTTATAGACTTAAATAATTATGTATATTTATCATATAGATATTTACATGTATAATTCATCTATGTATTTTAGCATGCTTGTTTATTTTATATTAATTGTGATGGTTTTATTTTATTTTAATTCTTTATGTATTTCAAATATTATTTACGAATTTATTAAAATATAATAAAGTAAAAAATATAAAGAATAAATAGATTGATTATTTTATTCAGGTATCTTGCATAGTGATGGCCTAAAACATAACTTTTGCAACTTAAATCCAAATTGAACGAAACCACCTTCATTAAATAGATAATTTAATTTTATGAATAATAAAGGTATGCTCGCTGAATTTTGAGTTCATATAGAGAAGATGGATGTCTGGAAAGTTTTACTTGTGGCTTTTTATTCTTAGTGTCTAGGGCATACTATGCGTTATTTTTGGATAAATAAATTTTATATTTTTGGTATTTTTATCTACAAGTTTCATGTTCAAAATTTATTTATTTAAGGTATAAATAATAAAGAATAAAATAGGTCCCAAAATAGATTTATTGGCGAATAAAAATTAAGGTTTTTAAGTTAGTTTTGGCCCTTATCTCCCCCTATATTATTACTTTTCCAGTCATCATTGTGCCTAGGTTTTGGGGTTTAACATCATTCAATACATTTGGTATTTCAATCTTTTTCTTTTCTTTTCTTTATTCTTTTATTTTAGCTTTAAATATAGTATTTTGTCCAATATTCACAGTGTAAATAATGAGTGTTATATTTACACAACTTAATGGTATTTATATGCATTTAGGTAGGATTTTAAAGCCAAAATAAAAGAATAAAGGTGATGAAATGGAGATTCATTAAGCTCCCTAATGTATTTTTTATATGGATTTATATATCTCTAACCATAAATTTAGGTTGATGAAAAACTTAATGTAGTAATCCATCAGGGATGTAATGGGTGGGAATTGGGGAATGTATATTGAAGGTATGAATTGATACATGAGATATTAATTTATATTGATGATGAACTGGTTCTTTAAACGGTTCTCCATCCATGGATTCATTGCGTGGAATACTACCCATTTCGAAGACATATCACAACAGTACATAGTGAGAATAAAATAATGCACATAAATTTGAACGGACACTTAAAACTAACAGTGGATACTATATTTGACATCATATATTCGTAGTTAACATGGTTTGCCACCCATGTTGACTACACATACTGTACAATAACAAATTATGGAGACTTCATGGTGAAATACATTACCAAAAATAATGTTAATAAATACAATCCAAATTATGTTTTATCAATACTATTGTTTGTGATATCTTCTTCACAGACAAATTATAGCATGCATCTCAAAGAAACTATTTGCTGTACTTTATTTTGATTGTATCACAAATTAGTACAGACTTGATTTATCAATATTTTTGTCTAAAATCAAATTGCTAATTTGTGACAGAAGACCCCACAACTTAGTAATTATAGACGTTATTTATCAATATTTTTGTCTCTGAAGAAATTGAATTGCAGGCTTTATGTGGTATTTAAAATTATAAAATGGAACATATTTGGTATGATTTCTAATTAGTAATTTGATTATGTTTTGTTCTAATTTATCCCAAGAATGACGAGGTAATTTGTGCTCATATCAAGCTTTTTGTTTGGCACTTACTTCCAGTTCAAAAGAAAATTGATTCAACTCAACATTTTAAAATGGCGATTCTAACTATTGAATACTTACGGAGAATCAACACTCCTATGTCAAAACTATTTCAGCAACCCATTTTCATTAGACAAGGACTCTATCTACTGATTAGAAACTGAAGTTAAGTTATCCAGTAGTTCATAGCACTTTTTTTAAAATAACATTCATTTTTTATTGGATTAGAAATTGTTATGTATCAACACGATCTTTGATTACTTCCATCTTGATGATTAGCATAGTTTATTTAATTTTTAAAATGATGGAAATTTAAAATACATGATGCAAATTATGTGTTTTTACTCTCATTGTATTTTTATTTTATTTATATTCCTTAATACCAATTGCTTATACTTAAGGTTTAGCCTACATTTATAGCTCTGGGCATTTACTTTGTTTTTCTTTTTAATACAAGCCAATGACAATGATTTAAATCACAAGCACATATACATTTACAACAAAGAAACTTTAGACCTCAAGACATTGATGTTGTCTAAGAAGCCTTCTCAGAAATCAGATAGCAAACTTTTGTCATCTAAATTATCTTACATGGAGACAAAAAAACCTATGAATATGAGCCTATTGTTGTACATTTCTTATTTGGTATTTCCTTATATTTCTCCTATGTTTTGAATTTGAATTTTATTATATAACACAAATACATATGTTCTACATAAATTAGTAATTTCTTTATTTCATTTAGGATTTAAATTAAATTTTATTATATATCCTAAATAAATCTTCCTTACATACAAGATTTCATTCCTTCTATATATAAGTATATGCTATATATTTATCTCTTTTACGCTTAGCTTCTTTCTTTTTTTATATACAAGGCAGTGATGATTTAACTCACAGTTAAGTATACATTTAGAACAAGAAAAATTTAGGATTTAAAACATTGAGGCTTTCTAGGAAGTCTTCTTAAGAACCAAATAGCAAATGTTTTACGCCTAAATTGACTTACATGGACACAACAAAATCCGTGATTCTGAGCATGTATCCATACATTCTTCAGTTTGTAATTTTTAAATTTTTTTCTTTTTATTTCAGTTAATTTTTTTAGTATTTAATAACTAAATTTGCTTTTTCATACAATACTTCGTTAATGCTACTAATGTGATACACTTCTCCAACGTATAAGTATGCAATTTATTATCATCGTCGTTTAACTTTGGTTTCAATATATTCTGACATCATAAAGTATATAACGCAAAGAAAGAATAGATGACAATATTGTTATGAAAAATTAGTATTGCCAAATACATTTATTTTTTTCAGTTGTTCATCAAAGTAAAATGTTTGATCTTCAGCGTACAAAATCATCCATAACATGGCATTTACTCTTATATCATTACAACAAAATTGAGTTATAGTGACTGTTTTTTCAAAATCTGCCACTAAATTAGCCGTTGTTAAATGTATAACGATACTATTATTCGTTGCGAGAGTTTTTGTACTCAAAATTAGTGACGAATGTCATATCTGTCGTTATATCATTAGCAACGGTCCACATAGCGATGCTTATCCGTTGTTATTTTTCAAAATATCAACTAATCATCATTATTTTTTTAGTTCAAAATTTAATGACGATTAATTAGAAGTTTGAAAAATAGGAACATGATTCAATTGTAAATTCCAATCAAACCATAATTTTCTCCAGAGGAATCGTTGCTAAATACACGAAAAACAAAAATAGTAATAATCCAATGGCAAAAACCAATTGCTGCTCGCTAGAAAGTTAAACAGTAATCTTTGACAATAGTACTGATAAATCATCATCATCATTATTAGGGTTGTTAGAAATTTCTCAGGTTCGACATTCGCTCAGATTCGGCTCGTTAAAAGTTTGATTCAGATCCGATTCAAAAATAAATGAACCGAACCTGAATACGAATTTGGGCTTGATTAAATAAAGGAACCGAACCTCAAAATATAGGTTCGCTCAGATTCGGTTCGTTAAAAGTTCGATTATATATACACATACATACATACATACATAAAAGTATATATACATACATATTGTATATATACAAGGAAAAATACATTCTATATTAACATAAGGATATTCACTTATTTTTCAAACTCATCCAGTCATCCACTCCCTAAGTCCCTAATCCCTATTCTCGAACCCCACAAACCCCTCTCCTGCAACTGCGATTTTCCCTTTGAACAGAAACACATGCACAACATTTATTCTTAAACGAACCATTAACGAGCCGAACCGAACCTTTACGAACCGAACCGAACCTGATTACAGTTTTTATTTAATCGAGCTGAACCGAGCCCGAACCTGAAAAGTATTCTAAACGAGCCGAACCGAACTTGGGCTGATTCGCTAAGGTTAGACTAATTTACACCCGTGTTCATCCTCATATATATCAGGATTCATAGTCCAGTGGAACGCCAAAGGAAACGGAAGTTAATCACGTGAGATTCCTCAGTGGTTAATGCGAATCCGTGATCGAAGAACGAGAGGACTAGTAGTAGTAATTAATTAAAATTAAGGAGGCAGTTCGGGGATGACCATGTTCTTCTCCATTAAACAAGAGCTGAGCTGCATGCAAGTAAGCAGATCTGAGGATTTAATTAGAGGAGATGGACGCCCCCACAGAGCAGTGCAAGACATGTGGATTCCAGTAGGCTGCATGATGGCAACGCCTATATAAGCTATGATTAAAGGGCATTTAATCTCCCACTGCGTATAATCTGCCTCTGTTTTTCTCTTTTTTTAATGCCAAGAAATCGCGGCTTCGTGCTTAAGCATAAGAGAAATCGCTGATCTTCCGCCTCCTCTTTGGTTTTTAGCATCTTGTGTAAATAGAAAGGGGTAAATTGCAGTTATAAGATACATAAAAACTAGTTTGTAGACGTGTCCTTCCAACTTCGAATTTTCGAGGAAGTACACCGTACACGCACATTACAAACTCTCCTGAGAGGATGCCGTACAATTTGGAACGCAACAACTTGTTGGATACAGATATATTTGATATCATATTCTCATTTATTTTGAAATATGAATACGATGTATACATATCGGATATGGATATTCACGAAAATACTTTATGAATTCGCTTCAAATATATGTATGAAATGTCTCACGGATGAAACAATATACTTTTTTATAGGGATTTTTACCAGTTAGACCTTATAATTTTTGTCAATTATCTCTACGATATTTGAAACAACCTAATTCCTACCTCAACCCTGTAAACTTGCTAACCTTTACCCTTCAGACCTCGTGGTTAACCCTCATTTAATTAACCGCTAAAGATGATCGGATTCCGTCACCCCCCTGGCCGTCGCCTCCCCTACTCGAGCCACCTGCCTGTCGCCTCCCCTGACTGCCGCTCGATGCCCCTCGCCGCCTCCCCTGCTTCGAGTCTGACCTACCCTACCCACTCCCCTGCTCGAAGCTCACCCACCCCCTCCATGTCGACGGCATCCTCCTCAAAGAATCCCCCCCCGCACCACTCCAAGCTCCACCTCCCCCACCCACTCCCCCGCTCGAAGTTCCACCCTCCCTGCCCCCCTCCCCTCCAGGTCAGCAACGTCTTCCTCGAAGTCCCCTCCTTCCCGCGCCTTTCAAAGCTCTAGCCTTCCCCGCCCACTCCACAGGTCAAAGTCCCCCTCTAGGTCGGCAGCGTCTTCCTCAAAGCCCCCTCCCTCCCGCACCTCTCCAAGCTCCACCCTCCCCGCCAACTCCCCCACTGGAAACCCTCCCCCCTCCAGGTCAACGACGTCTTCCTCGAAGCCCCCTCCCTTCCGCACCGCTCAAAGCTCCACCCTTCCTACCCACTCCCCCACTCGAATGCCTCCCCCCCCCCCCCCCCCCCCCACGTCGGCGACGTCCTCCTCAAAGCCTCCCCCCACCGTTCGAAGCCCTGGCCAGTGCCCGCGTCGAGGAGGACAGATGGAAAAGGACTATTTTTTTCTTTTCTTGGTTAATTGTAGCCGTCCGATCGTGAATTGGTTAGATTAACTCGTTTTTAACCCAAGAAAATTAACTCTAGATGTGTCAATTTAACGGTAGGGTACGTAGGGTAAGACGAAGTAAGTTTACAGGGCTGAGGGTGGAATTATGTTGTTTCAAAGGTCGTAGAGGTAATTAGTAAAGATTATAGGGTCAATCTCTTTTTTATAAGAGTTATGTCACCAGAATGAAAAAAAATAAATCAGGCACTGATATAAATAAATTTATATTTATATTTTTTATTAAAACAAACATTCAAATATGAAAAGAAATGTTTGTGGACATGAAAGTGGTGTCTACACGAGCAAAATGAATCTATATTAACGCTTTTTTTAAAAAAATGCGCCACTAGATAGCATGTTATTAAATATATAATAATGATATTATATGCTGCGAAATTATTTTTTATGCTTGAAATTTTGAAAATAGAAATATATATATGAGTTTATACACGTATTATCACTTACGATATAGTAAAGAATAGGTTAAATCACAATTTGGGTCTCCGTCTATGGGTTAGATCTAGGAATGTGTCTCCATCTTTAAATTGTAACGATTTGGGTCCCCGAGCTGTTTAGGAAACGAAAATTTTAGGGCTCATGACAAAAATACCCTTGTCGAGTAGGAGGGAAGAAGGGAACGAGGGTTGTGTTCCAACTTTTAAACGAGGACATATTCGTCATCAGCCCCAAAAAGTTCATTACGTTAAAGGCCCGAAAACTCGAATCATTACAATTTAAAGATGGAGATTCATTTTGAGATCTGACCCATAAATGGGGACTCAAATTATAATTTACCCTAAAGAATATGACAATCATTGCTAATTTCAATTTTAAAAAATAAAATTTCAACAAATAGCATCATCATCACATATATGTAATATAGATGATGCAGATGGATTTCAATAAACATCATTATAGATTTATTTTATTTTAGTGTTATTTTTGTATCTATTTTAAAATAAATAGGGATACATACATCAAAATTTGTGTAAAACGATTAAAATATTAGTCGATTAAAATATTAGATTCAAAATCTGCATTTAAATCTGTGTACAATCCCGTAGCTTAACCCAAACAAAGATATATTAAAAGGGGACTTTTACATCGTAACCCTTAAAATCATGTCCAATTGTATCGTAATCCCTGTGAATACTTGTAATTACACCAGAACCCTTACAATCTTTGCTCTATTTTACGGATATGCCAATGTCCAAAGTATAACCACAAAGATTACGGGGAGTCGGGGACTATGTTGCAACTGGACAGGATTTTAGGGGTTTTCGTATAAAAATCCATTTTTAAAATGACCATAAAATGTTTAGGTGCCCAAGAGCAATATCGCAGCAATTTAGGAATTGGACAAAATTTGAAGGTCAATGTTACGTATCTTTCCATATTAAATGCATAATTGCGATGACTGCTGTGATCTGTTCTCCGACTATTGGCCCTCAACTCTGCCTCCTCTCCTCTCTGTTCCTGATCTCTCCCCTCTCTCTCTCCTCCACCAATCATAGAACCCTCTATATAAAGATCCCAACTACAGTCTCTCCCACACGATTCTATCAGATTCTCAAAGATTTCCATCCCATTTTCCCATAGAGATTCCTCCTGCAAGCAACACGAATCAATCTTTTTTCTCAAGTTCGATTCATAGAGATATGGGTTCTCTCCCATTCGGAGGAATCATCGCCTTCGGGGGAGCCCAAGAAGACGACGGCATGGACTTGCTCCTCGACGGAGGCAGCGCCGAGGTGTTCGGAGCAAGCGCAGGCACCGCGAGGAAGGCGGTCGGCGGTGCGAAGGAGATGAAGGCGGCGATGGCTCTGAAGAGCCACCGCGAAGCCGAGAGGCGGAGGAGGGACCGCATAAACTCGCACCTTGCGAAGCTCCGGGGCCTCGTCCCGACCACCGCCAAGGTCAGCTAATTGGATCGGGTCTAGTTCAAGATGTGATCTCGATTGGGTCACCTCGAATTGGCTTGATTCCTACGAGATCAAGTTAATTACAACGATTAAACATCATTAACACCTGCTGACGGGGAATTGGGGTTTGTGTGTGTGTGATGCAGTTGGAGAAGGCAGCTCTGCTGGCGGAGGTGATAGAGAGAGTGAAGGAGCTGAAGAGCAGCACGGCTGAGATCAGCAAGAGGTGCACGCTCCCCTCCGACACCGACGAGCTACATGTGGAGCCCTGCGGGGACGAGTCGATCGGGGGGAGCTACCTGATCAAGGTCTCCCTGTGCTGCGAGGACCGCCCGGAGCTCCTCCCGGAGCTGAAGAAGGCCCTGAGGACCCTGCAGCTGAAGACGGTCCGGGCCGAGATCTCAACGCTGGGTGGGAGGCTCAAGAATGTTTTTGTAATGTCACGCGAGGGGTGTCCGACCACCGTGGAGAGGCACATGCTGAGGAGTACGGTGCAGCAGGTGCTGCAGGGGGTGCTGGACCGCGGCGCGGCCCAGGTGGACTTGTTGTACCCCATGGGCTCGCCTGGGGAGAAGAGGAGGCGCTTCTCCCCGGCCGAGCCCATTGGATGCTCGTCGTGAGGCGGGTCTTCTTCCTCCTCCTCCTCCTCTTTCTTCTACTTGAGCTGTACATGGATTGATGATGATCTTGTTGAGGGGAATTGTGAATATCTCATTCTTGATCAACTCACAATTTTGGCGGTAATTATTGTTTTGTTGATATCTGATCATTTCTGTTTTGTTAATGATGCCGAATTTGTCGAGAATTGTCTGGTGATGTTTAGATTAGAATTAAGATTGATAGAGATGGAGGTCCGTGTGTGGAAATATGTGCTAATTGGATTCGGATTCTCTCTAATTGGGGAGAAATAATATCTGAAAAGGTCAGCTACTCATTAAATCCTATCAAGGAAGAAGGATATAATTGTTGGATTCTGTACCCGCTTAATTAAATAGGATTCATTGATGCTCAATTATTGACCCATTTAAGTTGGTAAAACAGTAAGGCGTTGGGGAGTATACAGCCATATGCATGTAATTTTATACGCACTGAGGTCTATATCTTCCACGTTTTTTTACTTTTTTGAAAAATATCACCATGTATATTCATCACTATATCACTCTTATATGTCTTTCGAATTTCGTCAGAAACAGATACTCGTATGCCTTCCATCTAGATTGGTAATTTTAACGACGTTAGAATTGCCGTAATCGACATGTTCTAGATGGAAGGCATATGAGTCTCTATTTGTGACGAAATTTGAATGACATGATGGAGGGATATATATAGATGAATATACATGTTATTTTTCAAAAAGGTGAAAAAAACATGGAAGATATAGACCTCGATGCATGTAAAATTACCCGTATATTCTTAGCAAAGCCAAAGTAGGCGCATAGAAGTGTAAAGGGCACCACTGTGAATTTTGTAATATATAAGGTTACATGTATAATTGTAAATATTAAGGTATATAACTGTTACTGAAAACCCTCATTAGGTCAAAAGCGTATAAACCCTGAAATTGTTCAGCCCTTTCCCTCTTGACTCTCGCATAGCGAATTGGACAAATTTAAGAAAGGCCATAATTTACTCGACGTTTCCATCATTGGTAAAACTGACAGCATCAAAGTCGTTATTTTTTTCTGTTATTGTTTCAATTGTTAGACTCTCGACTTGAGAGAGAGAGAGAGATAAATTGATTAATTCCAAGTGTTTTAGATCACCGAGAAATCGTCAGATTAAATGGAAGGCCGAAACACTTGATTCGGATTCAGTGGAACATAACTATTGAAATAAAATTATTATTAATTATAATAATTTGCCCACAATGACCCCATTTTGTTGGGATTTAATATAAATCAAATTTCCAAAAGCTAATAAGAACTCGACATGAATGTTAATTCCAAGTTAGAGCCAGATTTGGATTTAGGTATTTTTGGTTATACTTCTTATGGAAATAACTTTAGGTTTTTTTAATAGTAGGCCCAGTAATTTCAGGGGTTCGGAACGTCCCCACAGGGATTCGAACCTGGATCCTTTAAAGTGGAGGCACATTGCTCTACCACAAGACGACTCCTTGGTTTCAACTTTAGGTTATTGTCTATATTTATACTCCCAATTAGGTCTTCCATTAAGGTAAGGCTAAAGGTTCCTAAATTCTTGCGAGGAAAATGCATCATTTTAGGGTGTTCTTACAAAAGCACCCCTTAACCCACAGAAATATGAAAATGCCATCCATCCATTATCTATAAAATTGCTAAAAAAAATCGTTTGTATATGTCTAATGCACTTTGTAATGTCTCCTATATCCTTGAATCCCTGAACCGTTATCGAGGAAGATTAGTCCTGATCACTTATCCATCCACAAGCATTCATCTACCTCAGAATAAACTTCGCATTTTTCCATTATCAAAATATATAATTAACTAATTATATCAATCTACTG
The DNA here is from genome assembly GCA_037367405.1 of Ottelia alismoides. Lineage (NCBI taxonomy): Eukaryota > Viridiplantae > Streptophyta > Magnoliopsida > Alismatales > Hydrocharitaceae > Ottelia > Ottelia alismoides. The sequence goes on from JAZKJV010003893.1 coordinate 391,705, forward strand.
AAAAAAAAGTGCAGTTCGTGTTCGAACTTCGAATCCATGCGAACAGTATCTACCCCTGACCAACCTTCTGGTACATGTACAGTTGACAAAGAAACAAGATATTGAATCAGAAGGACATCGATAGAAGACCTGTTGGAATTATATCCAAGGCGATGAGTCGGAACTGATCTCTGGATGTAATCAGCAAATCACATCTACGTTAGTTCGCACGACTTCGACTTAGACCATAGTCTGATTAAAATGCAACCAAAAGCAAATAGATGCAAACATTAAGATTATACACGAAGAGATTTTTAAACTAAAGGGATCCAACTTAACCCAATATGAAGCTCAGAAGTGACCCTGTCCTAAAACTAGGGTAATCAAAACTTATCAGACAATCATGTAAGACGAACTTTATTAAAAATATAGTTTCATATTGAACAAATCAGTACAAACATTTCCAAATCCTGCTGCTGATCAGATGATCATATAAGAATCTGATTATATACATTAGCGATACGATTTACCTGAACATCCTCGTCCGAAAATCAGCATCTGATTTCCCTTGTCAAAAATTGTCATGCTCATCAATCTAAATAGAGGATTGCAGCAGTTAACAGGCTGTGGACCTGGAGAGCATCCTTTGGGGGTGGGGCCCCTGGCCGGATCTGCCGTGGTTGTGCATCTGGCACGAGCGGACTTTGTCCCTCAGCTCCTGGAATGCTCTCATGGTTTCCACATCGAAACCGCCCGCAAACTGCAAAATGTTGTGAAAATCATCTGTGTTGTTACTCTTTACTTTGTAGTGTCTTCTTATGACTAAGAGGAAGATGTGTTACCTGGTGGACTCTGAATGCGAATCGAACGCCTTGGAGAACTAGCTCCTCTTCCTCCGGGCCTCCACCTACAGTCTCAAGCTCGGCCGAGACTCTCTTCATGTATTTCATGGCTAGCTTGACAGAAGCCAGTTTTATCTGTAAATAAAAGAGAAGACTTAAAGCTGTGATTCCATGTGATTTGGAGAGCCACACTTATGGGAAAGATAGCGAATGGAGCACACAACGAAGAGAGAATAATACAGAAGACTAGATACAAATTAGAACTCATTTATTGGTATAGGTACATATTTATATTCTTGAAAGATCCAAAATCATTGCTTTGGCGCATTCCAATTCTTGAAAAAAAAAGACCATTATAAGATACTGTAGATGATAAATTTAAGTTGCTTAGTAACTGCAGTATTTCTGGTTTTACAATTACAATTGATTCAAACTTGCCCTCTCTTGATTATTGAGTTGTACTTGGTTTGTGAAATGGATCCATTTACCTCTGGTGCTTATACACTATACAAGTTTGCAAGCAATTGTTCGAGGTAGAAGCATCTTCCTACAACAAGATTCAGGCAATGCAGGTTTGAAATTCCACTTACTAATTGAGATTGATACACATGGAGGTATTATCTCCATAGTATGGTATCATTATTCGGTTTGCTCTTGGTCGTTTAACTCAAACCATTATTATTGTGGATTTTACCGGTGTGTATTACAATGGCATGTTTGCTGAAATCTATATTAAAAGATCCGACTGTTTTAGGCTGGCTGGCAGTTCCCTAACACAATCGTCCTCATTTACCCGAGCTTGGACTGGTCACGGCTAAGACCTACTATGTTCTATGGATCTGAATGTTGGCATGTGAATTAATTATAGACATGTGAGGAGAACGACATTCGCAGAAATGAAAATACCATGACCTCAAATTTCAACGAAATTCCACCAATTTCTCTGAAATTTCCATTTTTCTAAGTCACCGAAATCGATACGCTACTTTATTTTCTTTTTCGGGATTTTAACGAAATATCAGCGAAAGTTCAACGAAATTTCATCGAAATTGTATGTCGTTTATGCGAAACAACAAAAATAAGGGATTCTACCCTTTGCTTTCATCGAAATTTGCATATATTAATGGATTTTCATTATTTGATCATCGCTTTGTTCAGTTAAAGTGTTTTTAGTTGTTTGAAGAAGTTTCTTTAGTTAGTTTTTAACTTTTGGATGTAAATCCAAACCAACACAAGAGTTAAGAGTTAAATTCAAGTTTTAACTAAGGAGCTTTTTTTGTTCTATCTATATTTTGATATATATGTTTTGATTAGTATTTAATATATATGTCGCCTCATTCTTATTTACGAGAAGTTCATTATGACATTTACTTCCAGTATGGCATATAGTTCTGACTCTAAAACTTATACTTAAAATTCTGTTTTTCTATAATTAAATATTTTTCTAAGTTGAAAGTATTTTGTTTAACACAAGTTCTAAGCTATCATTTCGATCTTCAATTTCTTATATAAGATATTTTTTGTTAGTACTCTTTGTTGGCCTATGTATTTCTCAGTTATTATTAAGCGTGTCATCATTCTCTTCATGATCAAGAGGTGAAACTAATGGCTTCTAATTTTGGTTCCAAATCTGGGATGAAACAAAACTTACAAAAATCGACCAAATAGACCAACTAGTCGGTCTAATTGGTCAGGTCGGTAGGATGGCCGACGAAATAGAGACCAATCGATCAATAGTTGATCGACTAATTGGTTGGCCAACTATTTTTACCGTAATTTCTATATATTTTTTATTTTTAAAAGGTAAACTAAATCTAATAGGTTTAATATTCGAATGGAGCTTAATTGTCTCTTTTATTGCATTATGACAGTTTTGAAAGTATACAAATCTATGTAAATATATAACCATATATATATAATGAATTACATTTAAAATAATTTGAAATGCATAAAATCAACTAAATCTAAACTGTCGCCCAACTGTCAACCAATCCTTACTCAGTGATTTGACCGACTAAATACCAACTAATAACTTTTGCAAGCTCGAGTGAAACAATCAACCAGACAAGCACTTAACAACTATGATACAAGATATATGAGATTCACCTTTTAAATGTGATATGTCATTCGGGCAACAATATCTCTTTCTAATATGGTTGTAGAATGGTAGTACATAGGGGACATAAGACCCTAACTCTAAGAGGGTCTACATAACTAGATTCACATTTTGGGAACTAGTGATGAGGGGGAGTTCACATAACGATCTCTATAATCTAGTGGATTGCACATATGAGCATGATTCCACGCATCTCAATAATCTACACCTTGAATTGCTCCAACCTTCTTTACCATGAAGTGAAACTAAACACTAACATGCTTGGTCTCGATCCTTTTATAATGCATAACATTTGCTAGGCATATCACTCTAAGACTATCACAATATTTTATAACATGATATTATTGTAGTCCAAGATCCCCAACCAAGTCTTTCAAACAGATGCCTTTTTCAATGCCATATATTCTGCTTCTGTGGTAAACAATGTAATTGAAGGTTGTAGAGTAGCCTTCCAACCACTAAGAGAACCCTGCGAAGTAAAGGCATAAGTTGTTGCGATTGTTGTTCTCCGATCCTTATTCTATTTGAGTGCTGCTTGATTGGATATGTTCCCCTAACATAACATGTAATGGATCTCTCCTCAACGGTATGCAGTATCAGTTCAATCAAGTTGTTTGAAGCCAAGGCCTCAAATTTTGATTTCGATCACTATTTTGGTGAGTGACCGAAACAAAATTTTGACCGAAATTCGGACGAAATTCGACCGAAATTTCGGTCATTTCGACCTGATTTTGAATAGGGGACCCCGAATTTTAGTCGACATCGGCCATTTTGGTCAAATTTTGCCAAAATTTGATCCCATGTTTGAAGTAAATGTATATGCGGAGTATACATGGACATATGTAGATTATGCGATTTGTAATATTTCAATTTAAAATATTAAAGAAATCGATAATACAAAACGATGTTGGGATTTATTTTATAATTGATTATTTAACATAATCGGAAATTAAAATTTTCAAATAGGATTATATAATCTATAATCCCACCATCCATGAAACTTTATTTAATTAATCCATGATAATCATAAAATTGATATATATTTATATATATGCTACATTTTTGACATGATCCTATCCTTAAAACATTTCATGTAATGATTTTTTAGACTGTAAAGGATATTTCAAATGGCCCATGTTTGGATCCCTAAATGGATCCATCTAAGTAATATTTCATATGCACTACGTAGACCACATATACTGCCTCAACTAAGGTTTATGTTGGCGAATGTGTTTAGGCCGCATAGTGATTGCGCATAAGTTATGCACTTTGGTAGGCATACCAAATCCATTTATGCGATCGAACATGCATCCTCATGGGATGCATAAATGAAGACCTATAATGCAAAATATAAACATCCAACAATCGGACATTCTTAATCACTTTCATATATTAGGTCTATATCAATTATTCCATTCATGTACAACAAAATTCTATCAATGTTATTTCCTAAGATTCCCTGCAAATTTGCTAACAATGTCCATAGCCTGAGCAATATCTGATCTTGTATGTACCATGGACATAATGCCCCTTTCCATCATATGTAATGTAAAAATACTTTAGATAGGCCAGTGTATTTCAAATCTCATATATTCAAATCCACAAGGATCCATACAAGTGGCATTTCATTTATAATACAAATGCATCCGCATATGCAATTTATGATGTTTGAATATGCGATCAAGCCATATAATGACCTTGATAGTCTTCACAACACAAATGCATCCGCATTTGCAATGGGTTAAACTTTTCGATAAGGATACTGAAATGCATATGCACCTTCCTAAGTCGCATATCTAAACCTTGATAGTCTTTATCTGAATATGCAACAACCAAATGATTAATCATTTTCATGGAAAGGACCATATCACACATTCATTTCATGTAACAGAACAATCGCTTGACGTCCTATCAATACTCTTTTCCAGGATTCCCCACGAATCTACTTACAATGTTCATAGCTTGAGATATCATATATTGCACATATCATAGCATACATAAAACTTCAACTGTAATAGCATATGCAATTCGTGGCATGTGCTCTTTCTTTATATTCAACTAAGGTGCAAAAAATACTGAAAGATTATTATTCGTGGCATCCATTCTTACCGACTTTCTACAACAACAAAGCCTTCTCTTGCATTATAAAGGGTTGGCTACATGGATTCTTTGCCTTCATTCATATCAATTTTGGGTTATTCTCGAAGTCAGATCTAAGTAATTAAGATCCCTTTGGATAGTTTCCTTCCAATTCTTGGGCCTTCCTCACCCTCTTAGCCAACTCAAAATCCCAAATCTCACATCTTCTAACTGCAAATGATCAAACCACTTTAAGCGGTTCTCTCTCATCATATCCTCAATTTGAGCTATGACAATTGTTCTTCTGATCACATCATTCCGAATCCAATATTTTCATGCATGGCTACTAGGGATGAAAAAAGTCGGATACGGATAAGAATACATGTATAATCATATCCTTATCCATTTTAAAATGCAAATACGAATGCGGATACGAATATTGACGGATGTGAAAAATGTGTTACCATATCCTTAAAAAACGAATACATGTGTAAAACAAATACGAATCGATTACGAATAATAACAGAAATATTTAATAGATTAACTAAAATATACATGCTTAGGATGGTTTACACATAGAATAGATATACCAAATATAATACTTTCATAAAAGTTATATCAACAATGGTGGTTGTACTCATAAAATATTTTTACACATGGTTATAAATAAATCTTTTCCTGTACTTATCTACAAAACGAATATATGAATACGGATGCGAATATTAGCGAATGTCAAAGTGATATCTATATTCGTATCCATTTTAAAATGAATATGATAGCAGATCGGATACGAATAGATTCAGATTTGTTTTCATCCCTAATGGCCACTCATCCACAGTAGCATTTTCATTTATGCTACTGTCATTCTTTACACATGTTTATGACTCGCATGCTAACATTTAGATCCATTAAGCATATCAACTCTCACGACTGCTTTGTTATACTTTCTTTTGATTTTCGAAGGAAATTTCTTATCAAATAGAATAGTAGAGGCTCCTCTCCACTTAATGTGGGAGAAGACTTTGTTGTTGTCGTATGGAATCTAAGTCTGACCAAAATAGATTTGAATGGAGGCAAAGAATCCACATAGTTGACCCCATTTAATGTGGGAAAAGACTCGGTTGTTGTTTTGTTTAGAAAGTTTTGGTGAGATTTTAATGTCTACAACAGATTCCCCGAGCACTCCATCAGCTATAAATATTAATCTTTCAGTATCTTTTGCACCTTAGTCGAATGCAAAAAAGAGCACATGGCACGAATTAATATGATATTACAACTGAGAGTTTTATATATGTTATGATATGTACAAAATTAGATATTGCTCACATTGGAAAGAAAACCTAACTTTTTTATTCAAGAGGCCCTAATGTTCTCTTATATAGAGAGGAGATGCAAGCAAATTACATATTAAAGACATACAAAAAGGAAAATAGACAAAAACAAGGAAAGATAAATATACCTTATAGGGCTTTTATAAGTTGTGCTCCTATGAGATATTGCAATATCAGTTATGTCCTATATTTTTTGGAATATCAATTATGCCCCTAACTTTTTGCACCATTATCACTTGTGCCCCTCGAGTTAGTTACCATACATCCATCTATGTAACAACTATTAACTTTAATGATATAACGGCAATTAGAAAGAAAAGTTAGTGCTCATATGGCAACTGCCAACTACATGTTGTGGAAACACAACAGTTATGAGTCTTCTCGTGACATAACCATCACATCAGACATTGCATCAACAATAGGATTGGAATGAAGCTAAACGGTGTTCTTCCATAAATGTTCATTGGTGCTCTTCGTTCCAGGTTACATCGATGAAGCTCAGATCTCCGACAAAAGGTCTCAATTTACAGACGATGAATATTCAGAAGTTGAATAGAATGGAGGATATAATTCTCATCTTAAGGTTGTGTGTAAGCTTCCAATTGATTTAACATAGGCGAAACATAGTTCTTATGCCTAATCTGAAGTGGGCATGTAATTTACCAGAACTATGCAGGCAATGTTCGAATCGAAGCATTATTCAGAGTAATATGCATGGGATGTTTACTATATTGAAGCCGATATAGGCACTCGATGCTCAGAAACTAGATTGAAAGTGTTCAACGTTGCTATGGTGTAAACTAAATGAAAATACAGCGTAGGTAATGGATTTGGGATTAGACTCATATATGGAATTAGACTCATATCCTGGAGATTTACGAACTCGACTGATGGGTGAAGAGGAGATATGAGATGAAGTCGGACAAGAGGTGGGGAAAGGAAGGAGTTGGAGGTCGGTAGGGGAGGGGGCTGGCAGAGGAAGGGGTTGTAGGAGTAGGTCGACAAAGGAGGAGGGGTTGAGCAAGGTCAGGAGGGCGGAGGGAAGGGCTAGAGGGGAAGGTCGGTAGTAGATGAGGGAGACTTTACCATAAGAGTGCCATAAAGAAATGGAAGCCACACCAGAGTTATAGCTACCGGTGTGTGTGGATGGGTGGGGGGGGGGGGGGAGGCGAGTCCCTCGAACATGAGACTCCCTCCTCCTATTTGCTTCATTACATCCTATTTACCGAGATAGGAAACTATCAAAGCCCTTTGGTTGAGCCGATGTGCTTTTTTAGACTCCTCAAAGTGAACCCTTATGATAGGTTTAAGTGGGATTGAAGCCGAAGCAAGCACATAGCTTGCAACCAAACTGCAAATCGTGGTAGCAATCGACCACCTCTTCTTGATTGGTGATCATCTCTCCCAAAGCGACAGAAGAATTTGTTCTTAGTGAAGTAATAATTTTCCATGTGTCGTTTATCACCCGACTCAGAGGACAGGGGTACCATATCCTATGCATCCGGGAAGTTAAAGGAGTGTAAAGGCTTCCTATCCGGAACAATATATCAAATTGGAGATTCCTAAAAAAGAAGCAAATCTGGCAGCGAAGCTTCTTAAAGTCTGGAATCTCAACATGCAGATGAACATGAGATAAGTCCTACATGGACATCAGGGATCTCAAAGTCCTGCGATTTTTCAAAGCTCCTCACCAAAAGATAAAAAACGGTGGAACTTTGAGGTGTAGAGGGATTATGTATGATTGGAACATGTACGCGATCTCCTTCGTAGATGCACCAAACTCCGCATTCCATGGAGAAAGTAAGCACCAAATACTTGCTGAAATCATAAAGCAGGTATTTGTTTGCGATCACAATCCCCATAATCAAGTAGGTATTTGTTTGTACCCAGTATGACAAATGACTTGAACTTGGGCCTCCCCAGGATTGGAGTTCAAATGGTTGAGCACCTTATTTGGTGAGACAAGAACATTAGAGGAGGAGATTGTAACACAGGACTTGAGAGTATCCTCCACCTCCTTGACCTCCTAACAAGCATTACTTATGGTCATTGAGACTCATTGTTCCACCTTGGCAAGAGTGGTGCACTACAGTATTTTTTTCGAAGGAAGGGTGTTGATAGAGTTGGTTTTTTCGGGAGATTGGTTTGTGATTTCAAAGTGACAAGACTCACAATATGATTATCAGTCCTACAATGAAAGCATCGAAGGTTGTGCATGCAATGTTTACGAAAGTACCATTTTCGTCCACATCGAAAACAAGCAATCGTCTTTTGGGTTACATAAGTATGAGTTTATTTGATACGTATAACGTATGAGAAATTCGTAATACTCCTAAGCAACACTTGCCCCGTTACAACTGCCTTACTGGTTCTGGTTGAAGAATTTTTGGTACACTTCTTAAAGCAAGAGGAGTTCTTCTATCCAAGAGAAGGAAATTCCACCTCACTCGTTAAGTCAAGTTTTTGCAAGATATAACCCGACTTAGTTTCCATCCTTGTCATGGTTAAAAACATGGAATCCTTATAAGACAAAACATTAATCTTGAATGAGGGATTAAGCAATCTGAAAACCCCAACATGAGACAGAAACCTCTCCATCCAAGAAATAATTGGTGGAGGGGACTTCTAAGGTCCGCAAAAGATCAGACCGAGTGAGTTATGGTGGGGGATGGACAATCAGATAGAGAGTAGCTCCGTACCTAGCGGAGGAGAGATGTAGGGAGAGCTACATGGGGTTCAAGAACAAGCTCATGAGCTTGCGACGGAGAGTTGCGGGGGGAGATGCAGGGGAAGCTCAGGGGGGTGGGGAGGGCAGCAAATGAGGCTGGGAGGGAACTGTGGGGGGAGCTAGGGAATTTTTTTGTCCTCCTTTCCAATAAATTCAATTTACAACATATTATGTGTTTGTGGTATCACAAATATTTTTTACCGAGTTAATTGGTTTAAATCCTTTCCACCCAAACTTAAGCATAATGCTCTAATCCTTCTCCATAGTGAAATTTGCACTAAACAACCTAAAGAGAAAAGGCATGCAACTTGCTAGCATATGTCTCCTTTGTAATACAAATGGGGACTCAATAAGTTATAATTTCATTAATTTCCTGTCGCAAGCTCTCACTCTATTAAACTTAAGTCTCTTAAAACCATGTAATAACTTTTTGGTGCATCAAACACAATTTGTTGCTCAGCTCCCCCCAAAATAAAAAAAAACTTCTCATAGCTAGTGTCTTTAACTTTTGGCATGGTTGGAAAGAGCATTGTCATAGAATTTCCTCTAACATGTATATCTTTATGAACTATACATTAAGCATTTTATATAATGATGTATTCTCATTTTAGATGTCCACTAGTTCACACGAATATATGGGAAGCTAGCATGACTTGATATCCTTTCTGTTGCGAATCGCAGAAGCAAACACGCACAAACATGATCAATCAAGCAAGATGTAAACATACTGATTTACAAGGTCTACCTATAACTGGGCTACGTCCTTGGGTGGCGGCGATCAGTTTTCACTATGCGGAGAAAGAAAAAAAACACAGAGGATACAGAGAACCCTAATCCTAGGGATTTTATATACTAATACAATCCCACTTTCATTTTGTTTTCAAAATATTCTTATTTGGTCCTCTTTACTCTTCTACATGTATGTTGCTTTACAACATGCATGTATGTAAAATCTTTAACCTTTGACTTGCACTTGGTTTAATGTGTTGCTTACATCTTATATTGTCTTTTAAGGTGTTGCTTACATCTTGTAACTCTTAAATTATGTCTCTTCTCATCCTTTCTCATTTTTAATGATTTAATACTACCTGGCTTGCTTTAAAAAAGATCAATTTTTCCATTAAAATTCTGGGTTGTTCATATAATGATAGAACACTAATGCTTACAATGTGCTTCAAGCTAAAACGACATAACATAACCTAAAGCTATATATAAGTAGATGTAATAAGACAATACTGAACATATACTATTTCTATTTTGTTGATATGTATTTCTGTTCTTAAAATATAGGTATTTTCACACCATGCTCTCCTTAAAATTTTGTCTAATCAAATCATAACCCCTATTGTCTTTATAATCAGATCATGCAACATACAATCTTCTAGTTTGTATAACTTAATACATGTGTAATGGAGTTTACAATAATGTATTTATTTATTTCATGGAAAAATGATTTTCATATTATAATTTGTGGTTGTAACAAAAAGAAACAAATACGAGATTCATATCATTGTTTGGAGTAAATCCATTTAATACATTCGAATGCAATATATATATAGGGGAAAATGGGGCTGCCCCCAGGGGTAGCCAACATGGCTGCCCCCACCTCATTTTTGGCAATTTTTTTATTTTTTTTGAAAAATATCACCATGTATATTCATCCCTATATCCCTCATATACGCCATTCGAATTTCATCAGAAACAGAGACTTATACGACCTCCATCCATATGTCATTTTTTTAACGGTCGCAGGATTTTTTAAATCGACTCTGTCTGGATGGAGGCCGTAGGAGTCTCTGTTTCTGACGAAATTAGAATGGCATATAGGAGGGATATAGGGATGAATATACATGTCGATATTTTTCAAAAAAAATAAAAAAAATTGCGAAAAAAGGGGCGGGGCAGCCATGTTGGCTGCCCCCAGGGGCAGCCCCATCAACCCCATATATATATATATATGTATAAAACCCAAGTGAGGTGTTAATATGCATATATGGTCTAAAATATAATTACATTTATCTACCAAATTCATAGCTTATAGGTATATGTACATTTAAATGGGCACTATTAAATATATCTACCTACATCCTTGTGCAAACCTTGTCGAGGTGGCTTTGGATTAAAACAGTACTCCTAGTACAAAGTAAGGATGTATATCTTGCACCTTGCAAAACCCAATTCAATTCAAATTATACATTTCAATTCTGTTATGTCTTGGGTAATAATTCTCCTCCGTCCAGGGATGGAGACAGGGAGCGGGGCTTGGCCAGTCCAAATCTCCTAATATTTCAATATATATGGTTTGAATATAATAAAATGTGCAAAATTTAATTTATATGTTGATCATTAAAGATCTTATTAATTTTTGATACACTTTTGTTTTAAATATAAAATATAAAATCTAAAATAGTAGATTTTAAATAATCATCAAAATCTAAAATATAGTGCAGATTATGCTTCACAAGATACCAAAAATAGAGATGTAAATATGTGTTGCCAATCCATTTCGAAATAGGAATACATATGATATACTGATTTTGACGAAAATGAAAATCATTTTATTATTTACTTACAAATGGACAAGGATATGAAATAAATATAGATCAGATACATATGACAACAAAAATACTTTCTTGAATATAAATTGTATCTTACATATAATACAAATATATGGTGTGTATGTCTGGTCAGTTGATTTGACTCGACTTGTAAATCCTCATAACTTATGATATTCCTAAGGTTCCTAAAATACTTTTTTCAAATTTGATTCATGAAAAACATCATGCATTGTAGAAAAAAGTGGAGGAAGTGCAAGTTTATATGTAACTTTTTCGACTCAGCAAGTAATTTCAAAGGGACACACATGTATGTAGAATTGTAGATCTCTTCCATCTACATGTATGTCGTTTTTTCTTTCTTGCATTCCAGTTCCATGAAACCTTTTTGTACAATACGATGCAGTTTAGAGTTCTCTTGTAGTTTTTTCTTGGTAATGTATCTTGTGTTGATCTCCACCTACCTACATAAAATTTTTCTCCCATTCATTTTTTTTTGGATCCAACAGTGTTAATTTTATAATTCTCAACTTTTCTTTTGGGAATCCATACTTTTCTTTCTTTTGGAATAAAAGAACTACACTTATGTGATGATGTATGATTAGATTAAATCCTTTCCAAATTCAGTGGAACTTTGTGTTGAAAATGTGAAGGGCCTAAAAATTTACCGAAGTTTTCTTATCTATTAATGAAATTAGCAAAATTATTAGTTAGGCTCTGCGATTTTTCTCTTAAAGTTTTAAGGTCTGTTTCCAACAAGTTATTGTGATATTTCAAAGAGCTAGCTTTGTTTTCAATGGGAATATGGATACAAGAAAAAACCCATATCTACAGCAGGTTATATTTTGAACAATGTCATGATGTCAACATGTTTTTTTTTCATTTACAAATCTTCTACCACAACCTCTCTTTTTATCCGGTAGATGTTCATGAAATTATCGAGCACGCACAAACTCAATTGAGCACCCACATATCCAGCACTTGAAGCTAGATTTTCATCATACAACTATTGCGTGTCTAACTCCACTAAATATAGATGTTCCATTTCATTTGTCGCCACGTGGTGTTAATTCATCATGTAATCTTTAAATAACGAGAGGGGGAGCAGAGAGGGGAATGGCATGAAGTGCGAGAGAGGGGGAAGAGAGAGATGGATATCATCTCCAAATTATAGAAAGAGATGGAAGAGAGAGAGAGGCAGATAGTGGGGGGGCAAGAAAGATCGACAGTGCATTCAATAGAAGGAACGGACAAAGTGCCAAGTGTTAAATTTTTTAAGCTGGGAAAAGAAACCAGCTTTGGTATATTGTGTAGATAGATATGCATGCAACAAAAATCTCTATGCCATCAAGTGGTAGATTTCGTATTTGGGTCTGGGAGACTAGGTTTTACAAACATAAACCAGTTATAAGTTAACCGGTTGCAGACTCTAACATAATATGCAACAAAAATCTCCACACTTGTATATTTGTATATACATGGGTTGGGCGAGTAGATTTTCTAAAGCTATAACCGTCTAAGCTGAGGGGTTCTGGTTTCCATTTTTTTCCCGAGTAGAAATGATTTGTTGGGAACCCACAAGGCATTCCTAAATTTGTCATACCTATAGGAAAATCAAGTTAACTTGATGAAAATGAAATTATTTGCACGGCACAGAATTCACAATGAAACCGTGCCCATCTACCTATCATCTCTAGTGTTCATATTCATGAATAAGTTCATTTGAAGTCAAAATACCAATTCCTAAATCGTAGAACTGCTAGGTCATGCCTTTTTATTGTTGAAGGACGAAGGCTCGTCCATTCAATAGATTCTCCTACAAATACGTAAAGGTTGGAATGCTAAATGACACAGGAGTACAGAAAACTAATCCTAAATAAAAGCAAATACACTACAAAGAAAACCAATAATTCAGGCAATTCTGTTTTCTTTCTAAACTACAAACAAAAGCCAATAATTCAGTCTAATTTATTATTCCATCCCTTAAGAGACTAGGTTTTGGGAGACTACGAGTAGAGGCTGGACCTCTCGACCCTGTAACCCGAGTTCTCAGCCCACGGGCAGAGCTCACGTGCATCAGGGGACAAGATGCCCAAACCCTGCATTTTATATTGTCCACCACCGATGAGCTCATTAAAGCAACAATGGAAAACCAAATCCCCTTAAATGTATTCGGAACAAAATCGGATGTGGACCCAAAGCATCTAATAATGCAATATCTCTCTCTACGTGATTGAATAATACAAGAAAAAGAGAAAGAACAAAATGACAAAAATAGAGGGAAATAGGGTCCACCCGACTCATCCATACCTGACTCATGAACCCCGTTTCCTGCATCCAATCACAAGGGATCCGAAACCCTTTGTACCGCTCCATGGCCGCCTCCCGGACACGTGACAAGTTGTATACCCCATGCTCCAACCTGTTTTCAATGCCACCGGATAAAAACCGATTCAATGACATTCCCAGAGAAACAAAGAAAGTCATATCACTTCCTTGTTTTACATAAACTATTATGGTGTTTGCCGCTTAAGGCAGAGAGCTACTTGGAACAACTCGACTTATAAAAATTCAAATAAATTAAAAAAGGGACAAGTGATTTCTTTACCTTTTCTTGAAATGGTAAGATTTAAACCACATATGTTAAGATGGACAACGACAAGATTTAAGCCTATTTAACTTTAACTCCGAAAAGGAGCAAATAAGAGGCAGTCTTACTTTTCAAAGAGTGATTGCATCTTCTTGAGCGCTTGCCCACAAGGCTGCCGAGGGTCGTCCTTAAACGAAGAAACCTCCGACTCCAGCTTCTTCAGATCGTTGTACCCGAATGCTGCCTCCCGCATGGCATCTGCCTTGTGTTCCGGCCAGTCGAAATGCTTCAGCACGGCCCTCTCGTCCACCTGCCCGTCACAAAACAGTGACTGAATCACCATTGCTAAACACCCAGAAATTTTCGTGTTATGGTAAACAGTACCAGAAAGGAGAGCTCGTCATCGAGCCATTTGACGAAGGCGACCACATCTTCGATATTGGCAAAGGCTGCACCTTGCACTTCCTTGATCAGGAACCTGATGAAGTCTCCCTGCGTCTCCACTTCTGTCTTAATCTGAGGCAGAACCATGACAATAAAAGATGGGGTTAACAGTGTAGCTAGCACAGATCCCAGCCTTTCCATTTAAATTATTGGATTAGTATAATGCAAACAGAATCTAGAGCAACACCACCAAACAGTAGGTGGAGATTTCGAAAGAGAGACCCGCGCTCGAGGGAGGACAAGTGCAATAATGGTCCTGCTTGCGTGGCGGCAGTAATGTGCAAGAAGTCGCTCGGGTTCCACCGAGTGAGCACCTCTTGGAATTAAATGTACCCATCATGATAAGGTGTCCCCATTTGATATTAATTCATAGAGGAGGCGCCAAACTGAATCTCCGTGTTCAGAACGGGGACGACGCACCAATTTGAATCCATTCAACTAGATGAGATTAACATAATAATTAGCTGGCGCACTATAATTGGTTATTTCCTAAAACTAGTTAATCGACAGGTGGGTTGTTAATTTGATTTGTATAAGCCTATAAGGTATCCTCAAAAGCTAAATCTAGTCATTACTTAAACGACAGTTTCTTCCCTTAGCTGAAACTTTCTCCTTTGAGAAGATGTTGTTTGTGTCACCCAAATTCCAATACAGCATATAAATTTAAGTTCCAGCGACATGACCTAACAAAATTAACCAAAGGGAGCGTTCGGTTCAGCAAGAAGAAGGAATAAGTGTGCGGAATAAGTTAGAATAAGCACTATTCCAGCTAGAAGGATAAGAATAAAAGGAATAAGGTGGAATAAAAGTAAGTAAAGTCATATTCTCCGTTCAGTTGGTACATGAAGGATTACAAATAAGGGTTACAAGTTAGTAAATAAGGAGAAATAAGGAAAGATGAGAAAGAGAATAAAAAAGTGGATAAGAAAAAAATAAAGGAAGAGGAGAATAAGTGAGCGGAATAAGAGAGTACATAAGTAGAAATAAATGTTTGATCAGATCACCCAAAGTGGAGTCCTCAGGACAATTTTTTTCTCCATCTACATTTCATCTTTTCCAACTAATTCATTATTAATCTACTGCAAATTAAAATTCGAGATAGGAGAAAGCATACCCCGTGAATATAGAGATCATACCCCGTGAATATAGAGATGCAATCACACCCCCGCTGCAATCGTACCCATCAAATAAGAGAAAATTTATTATTTTATCATAACATAATTCATGGTATCCTGGTGGAAAAAAATAGTATTTATCATAATGATGACTCCTCAAGAGATGACTTTGATTTTAGGTGCGGCTCCCATTACAAGCAGCCGCTTCTAGATGGAAAGTCGCCTCTTCCTTGTCCTAAAACCAAAACCCGAAGAGGCAGCCTTGTTACAATATATGACAAAAGAGGAGTTAGGCGCCTGCATACCATGCATGCATTACATTGTTCGGGTGCAAAACTTTCTTGCCAAATACAAATTTAGACATCCATGTCTTTTAATGGGTGTTGTAAATGGTTTATAAAATACAAATAAAGTCGTAGGTATGTTTATGATTCTAACATTTTAGTACTTTATTAACCATGTTCCATATAGGATTATTAGCTAAATTTGACGTCCTAGATCATCAAATGCATATAATTACTTGTGTATTTAAGTACATCTACGAACTATTCGTGTTATGATTCTAACATTCTATATCCGTAGCTAGAGATAAGTACGAATTTAATTATGCACTTAATATATATATCCAATCATTTGCATCGTATCTTAAACTAATCAAGAAATCAACCGAAATTATCGACGTTTCCCAAATCCAATATAATCAAATCAGGATGCAAACGAAACGGTCAGGGGATTAAAAAACGGAAACCCACGTAGCTCGCTACGCGAGACGAAATCACTCACAGCGAGAAGGTAAGAAGAACGGTTCTCGATCTCCCCGATCATGTTCTTCGTCGTCGCGGCGCTCGGCGCGTCCGTCACGCCGCCGGCTGAGTCCCTCTTCGAGTCCCTCCGCATCAGCGAGTGGTAGAACTCCACCACCTCCGGCACCCGCCTCACCTTCTCCGCCGTACACATCGCGCCCCTGGATGGTGGCGGCGGAGGCGGGGGCGGTGGCGGAGCCGCCCTCGATCCGATACCTGCCGCCGCCGGCATCGGTGGCGGCGGCGGCGGTGGAGGAGGAGCTGCCCTCGTTACGATACCCTCCGACAGCAATGGAGGCGGTGGAGGCGGCGGAACCGGTATTGAAGACAATGACGACGATGATGACGACGAAGAGGAGCACGATGGAGCTGGCGGCGGCGTCGGGACTCGGGGACCACGGGATTTGACGTCGACGTCGGCTGCGACCGCCGTCATCGGCGGGGGGCGATCGTGATCCGGAAGCGGCGTTTTCTCTGGGATCCTCTTCGTGATTCGGGCGACATTCCCTTCCCGGAACCTCTGCGAGGACGAGCACTCGTCCGACCGCCTTCCGTCGGCGACGAGGCGCTTGAGCTCGTGGATCTCGGCCTCCATGGCGGCGATCTTCTTCTCGACCTCTCTGACCTCCTCCTCCTTGCGTGTCCGCTTGTCTATCTGGGCCTTGAGAGCGCGGTTCTCCTCCTCGGCCTGGGCGGCACGGCGGCGGGCGAGCTCGGCCTCGAGGGACTTGGACTTGAGCTGGTTCTCGAGGAAGGGGACGATGGCGACGGTCTCCTTGAGGATCTTGTGCTCGAGGAGCTGGGTCTTGAGGAGGGACTCGCGCTCGCGGAGGTCGTCGACGAGGCGGAGGAGGTCGGGGACGGAGGGGGCGCGTGGGCGGGGCTGCACTTGGGCGGAGGAGGAGCGGGGGAAGTAGGAGGAGAAGGAGCGGGAGCCTGCGGAGGAGGGGGTGGAGGGGCTCTTGCTGCTGCTCTTGTGGAACCCCATGGCGGACTTCACCTTCCCCGCTACCATTGGCGGCGAATGGGGAGGGGAAGCATATCACGGAGGCCGAGGAACGGTCTCCAAGCAGCAGTGCCTTTGCCTTTGCCTTTGGCTTTGGCTTTGCCTTTGCCTCTTGGGTTTGGGTGGGCTTTCAGTTTGAAATGGAGCACGCACATACGTCTGGCTGCTCTTCTGTCTGCTTGGGAATGGGGAAGTTGGAGGGAGGGTACAGTGTGGTTAATTTGTATGCATATGCTTTTTCTTCTCCGATTGTTTGCTTATGCTTATATGTTTATGGGTTTGTTTTGTTGCGGGTTATCCGAGGGTTATGCCCTCCTTAATGAGGATTAAGAGAGGTTTGGGCGATGTTTGTTGTGGGGTTGGTGATAGGTGGGGTGTTTTTGTCCCAACTAGCATTTGGGTTCAAGGTATGACATTAAGTTTCAACGAAATTTTTCGAAATTTCCATTTCTTTAGGTCACCGAAATCGAAATGCCTTCTTATTTCTTTTTCCATGATTTCAACGAAATATCAGCTAAATGTCAACGAAATTTCATCGAAATTACATGTCATTTCGGTGAAACAACAAATATGTCGCTTTCATCAAAATTTGCATTTATTAATGAATTTTCACTCTTTTTTTCCAATATTGTGTTGAGTTGTTCGGGTGCTTTACATTATTTAAAGAAGTTTCTTTAGTTAGTTTATATATTTTAGATCTAAATCCAAACAAAATCAGTTAGACATAAGATTTAAGAGTTAAATTAAACTTTTAACATAAGATTTTTATATTTTTTATTTTTTTTGTTTTGATATATATGTTTTAATTAGTGGTTATCGTATATGTCACCTCATTCTTATTGAAGAGGTGCTCATGTATCCCCATTCTCTTCATATTCAAGAGGAGAAATCAATAGCTTCTAATTATGGTTCCAAATCTGGTTCTCGTTCTGAGCAGCATACTACTTTTTGGTTGTTGGGATGATTAAAAGGAAATTTAATGTAACATATCATATTAATATCTTACTATTAGCAAAAAAGATGTATTTCTATCTCATTTATTGAGTTAAAGAATATTAGACATCTTTATTTTTAAAAAATGAGTTTTCAAGTAATTTCACCGATTTCTGGCCATTTCACCGAAATTCCATCAAATTCTACCAAATTTATCTTTCGAGGCTTACCAAAATGAAATCGAAATTCGATATTTAAGACCTTCGTTCAAGAGTTTCGATGCTTAAAATGATTATATATATATATAAAGAATATATGAATATTACCATGTGTATATGTTGTAACTAGCCATGTATGAATATTTATTTGTTTGTTTATTATTGAAATATATTAATGTATATATATATATATGTAGGGATGTCACCAGATCAAGTTTGAGTGGGTATCAATATTATCAAACACGTACAAATTTATAAAATCATTATCCATACCCGTCCATTTATTAAATATATAATTTATAGCAGGTAGCCATAAAACCAATGAATGCCTATGCACACAATGGGTAGCCACATATTCGATATAATAAAACACTAAATTATTTGTAAACACACATAAGACTTTCGCACATAGACTTAGCATAGGGATATAACGTAAGATGGTGATACACAAAGATGTGCAATGTGTAGGAAATATTAAAAGTTTATATATATTTAGTATCTAAATCTTTTGAGTTAATATTTTTTGTTTATTGAACATATATAAATGTACTTGAAATGAGCACATGGATGGATGAGAAAATTGAGTTCGATTTTTATATATGTAGATTGATACCTATTAGATATGAAATAGATTTGAAGAGTCTGACTAAATTGCAACACATAGATATATAGGGCCTGGGGAAACTGCACCCAGGGTGTGTAGCTAACTAACTGCTTCCGGCCATTTTTCATTGATTTTTTATTTTTAAAAATGAAATCGGGGGGGATTTAAATCACCATATATCACCATGATATCATACTAATTTCAACTAAATTTGATACTTCTATCATCTCCATCAAGACTATCACATTTTAACGGTCTCAGAATTATTGAAATTGACCCTATCTAGATGGACATGTTAGAAATATTTGTTTTGCATGAAATTTGAAATACATATTCCACACAATAACTAAGTAAATCCTCCTAGGTTCCATTTCAAAAATACAGCAAATCAATGAAAAACAGCCAGGTGTAGTTAGTTGACTGCACTTCCGGTATAGCTTCCCTTTTCCTATATGTATGTATGTATGTATGTATGTATGTACGTACGTAGGAAAATACATAGGTATGAATTTAATAGGATTGCCCCCTATTTTCGATGTTTTTTTTATTTTTTGAAAATATCGCTATGTATATTCATTCCCTATATTCCTCCTATATGTCCTTCGAATTTCATCAGAAACAGAGACACATACGCCCTCCATCTAGAACATGTACGAATCGTACCTATTCTAGATGGAGGGTGTAGGAGTCGATGTTTATGATGAAATTCGAATGACATATAGGATGGATATAGGGATGAATATGCATGGCGATATTTTCCAAAAAAATATTGAAAATGACGTAAGGCAACCACTTGGGGTAGCCTCATTAATCTCTCTCTCTCTCTCTATACATATATATAATATAATATATAATATATAACTTTGGAGAAGATTCGACTTCGAGTACCTACAGGGCAATCCCAAATCCATACTCGCATGGGTAGTAAATTTAAAACCAAACCTTCCTAAAAGTAAATGAGATGGGTTTCGTGTCCTTAAATGGGATGGGTTCAGGTAGGACACCCAATGGGTATACACATATTGACATTCCTACGTACGTGTTTGTATTTATATGGTGTTAAAAAGATTACGGGTTCTAAAACTTGTGCCCTTCTAAACTTTGCCAATAACACTTGTGTTCTTATCAATTTTGTAAGTACATGACCATCAACAAAAAACTTACCTCGATTGTTAATACAACTGACCAAACCATTATGCTAAATAATCAAGGACTAAATCAAAATAAAGATATTTGCAAATCAATACCCATGCTACAATATTATTCCTCTTTTGTCCTTTTTCTTTCTTCTTAATCGATCTTCCTCCATGTCCCAAGCACACCTCCCTCCCAACATATGCAAGCCCATGCAACTTTTCCATAGATGTAGCACCAAACCCTTATTACCATTGACAACCTCCTTCCTTGGTCATTGGGAGCGATCAATAAATCATCCCCTCCCCAATAGTTCACATGTCTGTGACAGGTCCCCTCCATAGCCTCGACGTCTTGTCCTCCATTCGTATTGTATGTCTCTATCTTCCCTCATGATATATATTCACAATGTCAACATGCTTACATTAAGCGAAAATCAACTATAGTTGCATGCATTATCACTTATATTTTCCTATAAGCCTTAATGCAAATCCATTTGACATGTTATAGACAATAAGCATTAAAAACTCTAAAAAATGGAAAATAACACAAACTGCCAAAAGACGCACTACCTTTTGAAGATACAATATATGTAATATACTTATGTGTGTACGGGTGTATATTATATGGGATGAGAGGCTAGAAATGAGGTTGGTCTTCCAATGATTGAAGGAAGCTCTTTATAATGACCATTGGATCTAAATCTAATGGTTTCATCAATTTCACTCATGCAAACATATATTTTAGGCATTATTTACTATTTTTTAAAATTTCATTTGGTATTTCAAATTATTATTTTACCTCATCTAAATTTAGTATTTGTTTTTCTCAATATCTTATTCATCAATACCCTATTACATTTTCAGTCGACAGTGTTTTTGGCATAAAGTTTGTAAATTCCAATGATTTTATGTAGAATTCATTCTTTTTTGTAAATTATATACTATTCTTGACAAAATGAACATCTGACAAGTAATATATTGATTATTTTTATATTTTAATCAACATTGTTAGAAAAAATTATGCATAAACTCTAGCAATTTAAGTAAAGTGCATACTCTTTTTGTAAGAATTGTGCGGTGATCTACAAATTAAAAAGTCAAAAAGTAATATCTCATTTCAAATAAAAAATGTGACATTAACGCAAATTTGCAAACTTAGTTATTAACTTGGTAAAATTCTAGTCCATTATGTAAACTACATATTCGTATTGTATAATGATGTTGATAGATGGGTTAATGGCGATGGCAGTGTGATGAGGGAGGAGAAAGTAGTGTGTCCATGATAATGATGATAGTATTTGGTACTAGGGAATGTGTTGGAGGTTGGGTTGGGAAGGTAGTATTGTCAAAGGTGATATACCAGCTTGGTGTCAACAACAATGTTAACCTTCAACACCTCCACGTGCCTTTGCATGGTGATGGCATTGGCACTAATCATTCTTCATCTCCGCATGTCGACCATCACTAACAATGATGGTCTTCTCCACCTCCATGCGATTAAGCATGGTGATAGCAGCATCTTGATCATTTCTTCCTTCACGCACGATATGCAGCAAGTAGTGGTATCCTCTCTGCCTCTAAAGTGTCGCCCATTGATGCCCTTTAATCTCCACCTTCAGTAGTTCGTCATTGAGTAGGAAGTTAGAAGAAGGAACTATGGTGATTGTTACATTCTAGATATAAAAGGTGTTGAAATGATCAAAATATATTTTTAATCAATCAATCAGTAATTATTGATATGCCAATAATTTTGTCATCATATTAAATTGATGACACCATATCTGATTATCCCAAGAGTTGTCAAATATAGTAAACTTGGAAAATTAGATAGAAAATAAAGTTGTAGTTTGTGTATGTTCCTCTTACTTGGTTATGTCCTATACTCAATCTCGAGGAGGTAATTTCAAATTATATGACCAAATACATATATAAAAATTAGTGTGCAAGGGAAATCATATTTCTTTTTTGTTTTTAATTTTCTATTTTTGTATTTTTGGGTTTGATGTTAAAAGTAAAGTATTATGAAAAATAGGGAATGTATGTATCTATACGATACAAGTAATTAATACATGTATACAAATACAAAAGAGATGGGAGAAAATATTTTTGGATTTTTATATTTTAAAATCCCTTTATATTTTACAAATATATAAAATAAGATCAATTCAAAACTAAATTACATTGTTTTAAAAAATATCAAAATGAATAATTTTTTAAATGGGTATTTTGCTAAGGTATAACATATCTATTTATAATATGAGATGTTTTCTTACATTTTATAAATTTTTTTATTTTTCATATAAATTTTCAAAGCCTTTGATTTTTTAGGATTTTAAGAACAAAATGCGTTATTTTTCAATATTTTTGGGTAAATGATAAAGTAATGTAAAATATATAAATAATTTTTTTTAATTTTTTCCATATTTTTATGTATTTTCAAGTTAAAATTTTATTTTTTGAGATTTTTTATTTTAAAAAATAAGTTACAAGTTTTGGAAATAAAATTAGTGTGAGTGTATGAAGGTGTGGACACTACTAGAAATTTTTTACGTGGTCAAATATTACAATGAGAATTACAAAATCAAGTTGTGAAAATGGCCATTAATTCATTTTAAGCACATCATATCAATCGAGGCTCTGAATATTTGATAAAAGTTCAAGCACGATGAGAACTACAATTGTGCAAAATCTACAAATTGAATCAAAAACATGTAAGTTTAAGCTAATTTATATTAATTTTCAAGTAATACACTTAGCGAAAAATATCAATAATGCAACGAAAAATGCTCAAATTTTGATAAAAACTAGA
This sequence comes from Ottelia alismoides, assembly GCA_037367405.1. Lineage (NCBI taxonomy): Eukaryota > Viridiplantae > Streptophyta > Magnoliopsida > Alismatales > Hydrocharitaceae > Ottelia > Ottelia alismoides. Next base: position 414,993 of record JAZKJV010003893.1, read on the forward strand.
GCAATATGCAATAAATTTATGACAAATATTTTAAAGAAAATGCAATGATTTAAGTGGTTGAAATGAAATACAAGCGACAAGGACTCAAATGCATAAGAAAATAAAAATATCGTACATTTAAATAAAAAAGACCTAAATACAAGTAAAAAGTTAAGTTGGGTTTCATTTTGAACCCGCTATGCGACTGGGTCCAAGGATGTGTTAATTGAGAAAATATTGAGGATGTATGAATAAATTTTTTCACCATTTCAAGACTAGTGGAAATTAGATATGGGTGTCTCGATCTTAGTTGTCTGCATTGCCATGTGTCAAGCAAGCAATGCCACTTCTTCGATGCAACTTGACATGTGGCAATGGTTGGGAGCGGAGCCCAAACGAGCAAACCAGTTGCCATGCCTCTCTCCTGGGATCACTGCAAAGCTCCATTCAGCATAAGATAGTTACCAATTGCTTGCTCTTCACTTTAGCTTCATGCCTGGAAGAGCTAGAACCTTTGTGGCTAGAGACTATAACAAGCTCGAGAATAAAGTCTTTAGTTCAGCTTCACCACCCAAAGGTAGGCTTGAAGACCTTTGCATGCCTCACATGACATCTGAAAACAAGATGGTGGCTGGAGTATCATATGGCAAAGCTTAGGGCCCGTTCGGTTCGAGAATAAGCAGGAATAAGGATGGGGAATAAGGAGAATAAGGGTCTATTTTTTGTTCGGCTGGAAGATAGGAATAAGGAGAATAAGATGAAATAAAGGTAGGTAAGGTGGGATAAAGATAGGAATACGAGTGAAATAAGATGGAATGAGGAGGAATAACGTACCATAGAAATTCGTGTCGAAAGGAGAATAGGCCCCTTATTCCGGGGCCTATTCTCCAAATGAACATGCCCTTAGAGTTGACTACATTGATCATCTTGACACACCCGTGTTAGGCCGGAGGCGAATCTGAGCAAAAGTCGGGTCGAACAAGTTAGATGATATCCCAAACTAATGCACAAGGTAACATGTAACCTCTTGAAGGCTCTACAAGCTCTCTATATCATCGTTATCATCAACTTCCAAATTCGAATACATTGCGATCTAACCACTCCAGTGGCATGACGGGGCAATTGGCCGAACCACTCATGAGTGATATAGGATGAGGGAGTAGTGGTGAGTTCAACAATGTAGTACGATAAGTGACTTTCCTTGTTGAGGCTTTAGAGATCAGTCAAGGTAAAGGACAGGATGTGTGATGAGAGACAAGAAGGATGATTGGTCAATCTGGCGACCGTGTTAAAGAAAAGAGTGAATGTAGAAGAATGGATAGTGGCTATGATGTTGACATATGTCAACACCAAAAAAATCAATGCTCCAAAAATTCTTCTAAATAGATAATATATATATACTAGTTGATTTTTTTGTGAAAATGAAAAATATTAGGGAATTTAGGTTTTTTATTTTTGTATAAGGTTGCAAGCCCAATTCGACATACTTTAGACATTAGGATTTTATGGTTCAGATATAAGTATCGTGTACACACATTTGTGTTTTTTTTCTTTTTATTTCTTACATTGTTTATACATGTTTTATGTTTTATCCCTAGAACACATTATTTAGCCACTTTATCATTATTTAGCCACTTTATGTGTATTTTATGTATGTGTTGTGTGTTTCCTATAAAAATCAATGAAGGATATACATCGGTATAAAATATCTATGATCCGATTCTTTTATTTTTAAGGCTTTTATGGTTTTTATATTTGTGTGCTAAAATACAATAATATGGTAACGAAGAGGAATGCTAAATGAATCTTTGATTAAATTTGTAAAAAAACTTAACATTCACATGATACATAATACACGAAGGGCAAATGACCTACTTTGTATATAGGAATCATATTCACCTAAAAATTATTTTTAATATATTTATAGTGAACAACTTTAAATACGAGAAGAGTTTATTCAAGCTCCATATGTTGAAGATATAGGTTTGACAAGTTTAACTTATTAGGGTTTCATATTCCTTGGTTTTTTATATGATGTGGTTTTTGAAATTTTTTTGTAGGTTTATTTACATTAATATTTTTATGGAATGAATGCAAGCGGAATCAAATTATTGTATGTGATTTGAGGTCTATAGAAAATCAACAAGATTTTTACTTATCCAATGTATTTTGTATGGTTGCATTTATGTACAATTTGAGTTTTTTTCCTGTTCTTTTCCTTGTTTTCTCTCCTTGTCATTCTTTGTATTTTATTCTTGTACTATTAGCAGGGTTTTATTACTAGTATTCTCTATGCAAGAAGGATGTGGATTTCCCGAGTGTTTATTGAGGAATTTGGCCCAAAATTGAAGTACAAAATGGATGTACCACATATTCATCACATATCTAAAATTATGATGGACAACTTTCTACAACAAAGGAAGGACCCTCCTTGCTTGGAGCTTTTTACACGCATATCACACACACATGTAACTAACTATATGTGTATACATATATGTCCATCTACATAGATATCACTCAGATGCTCACCCCTACTTATATTATAACACATACCACACTCGAAAAACACACACAGGCACACGCACGTGTGCACATGTATACACACGCACACACATACACACATATATGAGACGAACATATATTAGGCATTCCGCTTAGCATGATTATCACTCAGCCGGCTCAATTATGATCTCGACTTGCTCACTTGGTTCCATCAAAGTTATAGATGACGTCATGTAAACGAAATCAAGATTGAGTGGCTCTCCCTCAACTGATTCCAAATCACATAGACAAGCGCATAGAAGTTGGTCTAACAAAAATCGATCAGTCTTTAAGGGAGGTTTAGTTTCGATCGATAATGATTCAACAAAAAATGCACGATTGACTCGAAATGATGGGTAACCAATTGAATGTTTGAGAAAAGGGATTCGATATCGAATTATTTTAGTTGTTTCTCAAACATGGGAGTTGGTTCTTCTTCCCTATGATGAGTCAATCGAGAATCGAATCATCAATGTTGTCTTCTGTAGGTATTCCCTCATTTGTTCACATATTATATATGTTACTTGCTTAGGCCCATAAGGGGATTGATTGATTTGCAGAAGATTAAGATTCCTCACCAACTAGACGTTAGCAAATGTTGAGAAATATATAGCATTTCCTAGCCATGTCGAGAAGATTCAACCATACAAAATTGCATGAAGTCGAATAAGGATTGATTTGAAACATTGAGAGATGATGGAGTCGATTCGAAACTAACTGACTTGATAAACTAAGAAGCCATACTATTTTGATTACAAATTCTCATCATGCTTCAATGTTATCCCTTTTTATTTAATAGCTTATGAATATTGGTTTTACATTTTCTTCTCTAGTGTTGATTTTCTCCTATTTGAAGGAGATTTTGGTTCTTTGTATGGAGATGCAAATCTCAAATTAGAGTTTTTAGGACATGGCTCTATATTTATACCGACTCAATGGATTTGAGGAGAGACCTTTGGTGTATAATCATTCTTTAAGAGTGATTTCAACCTAAGATACTATCTTGTAGAATTTTTGAATTCGATTTTGCTTTAATGTCTCCATTCCTCTACTTTCCTCTATCATTTTTAAAGTTCTTCAAGCATATTGACCAAGGCCTGATGAATCTCATATTCATCAACTCAACATTGGCATCTTAAGCTATTTTTCTCGGCAGAGACTTACAAAAATGAGATGAACACACTTCTTATCCTTATTAGCATAAAATAAACATAAAAATACACAAAAATGCAAGGAAGGATGGACTTGTAAAACCTGAAAGAAAAAATTGAAATGAATGGGCTATATGCCTGTTGAGTTTGCCTAACCTGGAGACTCGGACTACATGACCGACTTGACAAATGAAGAGAAGAAAACAAAAGAAAAGTCCAAAAATTTTGAGCAACACTTATATATCATCACATGTATATACTTCACAAAAATCACTAATATTTAATAAATTTATGCTAACTCCTATTAACATGAAATCACTTGTATAATGTACATATAACTAACCTACATTAATAAAATACTAACATGTATATATGAAGAATAAACACAAACCCTAATTACAATTTGCCTAAATTTAAAGGATGGATTATCACTATATAGACCATATAATACTCTACTTACTTTTAATATATTAAACCTTCAATTATCTATAAAATACGTATAAAATACCCGATTTATGTAGTTTTTTGTTTTTATTTATTTTTTCTCTCAATAATATATACATGTTATATTTTAACTTATTTATGCTATGTATATTTGTGTTTTTAGTAATCAAGATTAGTACAACATAAAATAAAATGACATATATAGGTGAATTGGGAGATATATAAGTGAATCTTTTTGTTCTTTTCACTCTTTATTTGATTTTTTGGATTTTATTTTTTTGTAGTTAATTTTTGCAAAACAAAGAAACAAAAGCAAAACTAAATAATTGAAAAAGATGAGAAAATGTACATGAAATAATATGTTCAAGAAGACATACCTAAAGTTCAAACTTAACATATGAACTCTGATTCTGCAGAAATTGATCATGTTTGGGAACGTGTGATCGAAATAAGGTTGAGGCAAGTTTCCAATGTAAAAAAATCAATTCGGATTCATGCTAGATCGCTCAACGATTGAAGCCATCCATTTGCTGAGGAGAACAATGGAGATTTGTAGAGCTAAAAGGAAGAACCTCCATATGATCTTTATTTATATTTATAAGCTTCTCGAACCACCAAGTAAAACAATAAAATCATAAAAAATACTTGATGATCATTATTCAAATAAGTAAAGAAGAAAAATTATGATGTCTTCCTATTAAAAATATTTATCTTCAGTTGTAATAATGTTATGGATAAATTTGTCTAATGTATGTCAATTAGCGCCCAATTTTCTGAGCATAGTTGGATGGAACTCGACTCGACCATAACTAGCATTAGACTCATGACATGTATTATTATTATTTTTAATTACGGGAAAGTTACATATTGGTTTTTTACTGCCCATTTATGTTACTATAGCTGCCAATGTGTAATGATCCCAATCATGTTCGTTGACCTGCATTTATATCAGACGATTGAGTCGTTGTAAATGGTATGAAGGCAGGTTTCCTATGATAGTGGAAACAGAAACTGAAGGAATCTATGCTTGAAATGTGTTGCCGCTATTATTACTGGAAATACATGATGTGTTATATACCAATGGAGATGTTACGAATATATGTGAGGGGATTTGTAATACAAAAAATATAGTCTTATATCTAAAACTTACAAATAGTAAGAGTGTTAGAGGATTACTGTTTAACAACTTGAATTTACGTAGTTTGAATGGTTGGCAACAAATCAATTACTCTAGAACATAATAAATTGTCAAGATTAGCTCTTCCCGTTGAAGCTTAGGAGGGTAGGGATGAAAACAAATGTGAATATATTCGTATCCGATCCGCTATCATATTCATTCTATACATATTTTTACATTCGTATTTGTATTTGTTTTAAAATGGATGCGGATATGGATATCACATTGACATTCACTAATATTCACATTTGTGTTTGTATATTCATTTTCGAACATAAGTATAGTAATATATTTATTTATAAATATGTGTAACAATATTTTATGATTGCATTCATCATTGTTGATGTAATTGTTATGAAATTACAATATCTGATATATTTATTTTATATTTAAATCATCCCAAACATGTAGATACAGTATTTCTCTTATTATTCGTATCTGATTCGTATTTATTTTACATTCGTATTCGTTTTTAAGGATGTACCTACTTAAATGGTCTGATAGTAGTAAAGTGTGCCCACCACCCAAATGACTAGAGTTCAAATCCCAGCATTGCGTGGGTTGCATTAGGTAGTCCACAACCAACGTAAAAAATAGTTGAATCTTTTAACATGGATTTGAGCTAGAATCTATGTAGCCGACCCTAGTGAGAGAAGGCTTCGTCATTTTTTATTCGTTTGTAAGGATATTGTATTACATTTTTCATATTCATCAATATATATATATGGGAAAACTTGAATTAAGGTGACACCTCACCACGATCATGGTATGACAATCCACAAAAACCGTTAGATCCTGATCTACGTCTATAAATAAAACCACCACATTAAACCCAAAACCACCATCCAAATAACCTCCAAATCGCTATTTTTAGAAAAAAAATTAAATATTCTATTTACTCGTGTCATTATCTCCTTGATCATTAATTACTTGAATTTATTTTCTAAATATAGCATCCATAATAATCGAGGTTCTCAATTACTCAAAATTTTCAAAACATAATTCGATGGGGGCTCGCTCCCCCTCTAGTTCTCTGTCCTCCCTCGACGTAGTGGTGCTGGATGAGCATGGAGAAGATATGGTGTGTCATGATGTTAGAGGTACATATCATTTTTTACGAAATCATTCATATTGTTTTGTTTCTATCATGTTTTTTTATTAAAAATGATTCTGAATCAATCCTGATTAATTTTAGTTGATCTGATTCGTTTTTATCCATTCGTTATATGTCGCGTGATGTATTTGTGTTTAGATTTTAATGAATGAATGCAGATATCAAAATCTGATAAATGCATTCTTCTGTTTCGTTTATGATTTGATATCTAGATATGTATTGCATTTAAAAAATATGTTATTTTTAGTTTCGTTTGTGCTACTTTAATTCTTTCATTTCTGTTATACTTGTTCCTGATATATACATTTTTTCAAAAAATTTTACGTTTATGTTACTGATTCCCTTTTTATTTTGCAGATCAGCATATAAATTTTATAATGTGAGCGTGGATTTTACAAAATATACACAAAATTTACAATGGATGACGAATTTTGATGGACCCACGACATTGGGAAACATGTTGGATGGACATATAAAACAATTTATAAATTAATAATAAGCAATCTATTTTACAAACATCACATGAATTTTACAAAAGAGAAACAGATTTTACGAAAAAGTATCACAATTTACAAACATTGCTCTAACAGAATGTTCTCAAAAGAGACTACAAAAAATTTCAAAATAAATAAATGCAGTTTAGAGAAAAGATTACGAAATTTACAAAAAAATGTTGTATTTTACAAACATTGCTTCCACATAATGCTGGATGATTATTTTCAAAATAAATCCAACGCACTTTACAAAAGGAATGTTCACCATGTGTATATTAATTGATTAGTACATGATCAAATCACCATATGCACTACCTCGGTGTGGATCTGGACATTGAATTAGCAACAGTCGATCTTGGTATTGCTCGTTGGGAGATGGAGTCTCCTGCAAATACTGAGCACAAAAGATCTTGGGCGGAGGTGGTGCAGCGCAGGCCGCCCGGGAGTTCGGTCGACGTGGGCACACACCGGAGCAACGAGGGGAGGTGGGAAGTCCCGAGTTCGTCGCCTCGTTTTCCGCAAGTTAATGCGGGCGATTCATTTCCAAATCAATCGCCTTTTTCCTCGGGACAGCATGATGCCGGCGATCCATCTCCATATCAATCGCCTATTTCCTCGGGGTCGTTTCCACTTATTGCGGAAAATTCAAATTCAAAAGGGGCGTGCATTTCCAGCCCGTTGCAGAAGGGAAATGTGGAGGCGGGTCGAGTGGCGGATCCGGGTGCCTGTCCGCAAGAGAGACCCGAGATAGAGACTGTTGCGGTTGATTACGTGGAGCACGTCCATGCTCCAGTTGACTTCGACCTGGAGGTGGTGGCTCAGGACACGGAGGCTGTCCCGCATACCTCGGCTGCTGTGGTTCTCAAGGAAGTCGCAAGTCAGGAGGGAGAGGCAGGCCCGCAGGGTTCCAAGGAGCGGTGCATTGGCCAATTTGCACTTTTGACCATGATGTGGCTCCAACAAAAACAAACGTGGAGGCATTAATGGGTGGGGGCGTAGTGGGAAATCTGTTGGTGAGAAAGGGCAACGATATTTCTAGGAAGGAGGGAGAGTTGGTTCTGGACTTGGAGGGCAGTGCTGCTCGTGGTCAATTTCAGAAGGAGGCAGAGCTTGGAAGCTCAGAGGGTAGAAGAGTTGTTCGGAGACTTGGTGGAAGCGGAGGGTGGAGAAGCGTGGCTCGTAGGGTTGGAAGACTGGGAGATTTAGAAGAGAGGCTGGGGGAGCGCGGGTTTGGCTCGGGCCAGGAGGGTGGGCCAGGTGTTGCGCAATTGCAGGTGGCAGGGGGGTCCGTGCCTGGAGGTTTGGGTTCGGTCTTGAGGGAAAAGCAGGGGCAACCACTTGATCATGTCCTGCACTCAAGACCAGAACTGGAGGTGGGAGAGCAGAGAGATCGGATTACAGGCCTGCAGCTAGACTGCGTGTCATCTCAACTAGCTGATGGTGCGGACGCCGTACCTTGTCAGAGAAAAGGGGGATTGAAGGAAGCTAGAAGGAGGCGAAGGGCAGAGATTTTAGATGGATTGGGAAGGCAGGAACTCCCGACCCAACAACGTCCAGGTGGATCTTCTACTTGGAGAAGGGCGAACCGCTTTAGCCCGCTAGATCGTGGATTTGCAGACTGCTTGGGGTGGTACAACCACACTCCATTAGGAGGAGTACAGGGGTTGCTTAATGAAGATTCTTTCATGGAATGTTAGGGGTCTTGGGAGACCTGAGAAGCGAATGGGGGTTGGCAATTTGCTCCGTGAAGCGAAAGTTGACATTTTCATGTTGCAAGAAACAAAGCTGTCTCGCAGTTTGGCAGAAATAGGCTATGAGTTGGGCATTGGGCGAGGTTTTCAGGCCGCGGTCATGGAGGCGCAAAACGCTGCGGGAGGGATGATCACGGGCTGGAGGGAAGATGACCTTGAGGTGGAGTCAGAGTGGAGATCCACCTTTTCTTTATCTGTCCGCCTAAGACGTCGGGTGGATGGCTTAGTCTTCACAGTGGCGAATGTTTATGGGCCCAGTGGCAGCGGAAGGGGCTCCCTGGTAGCAGACCTGTTGCAAATGTTCTCTGAGCATAATGACGAGATCTGGCTATTGGGGGGGATCTCAATCTTACGTTACTAGCAGATGATCACCCTGGGGGGAGCGGTGGGAGAGATATAGGCTCGTCAGATTTTTTGGAGATGGTGCAATCTTTGGGCCTCTCAGTTATTGAAGCGGCCGGCTGTGCATACACATGGCGTAACAAGAGATCAAGATCGAGACTTGACAGATTTTTGATGTCCATAGCTGGGGTGGAGCTTTTCCCACTTTCACGGGTGTGGGGCCTCCCACGGGCACATTCAGATCATACGCCGATTATCTGGTCTTCTGGTGAGGATGAAAGAAGAAGGTTCTTCTTCTGTTTGAGCGGTCTTGGTTGTTGGAAGAGGGGTTCAAAGAGTTAGTGTCAGAACAGTGGAGGTCTTGGAGTCCGGAGGGTTCTGCAGTATCTAGACTCGCTGCTAAGCTGATGCTGCTCAGATCATTTTTGAAGGAATATGGAAGAACGGTCAGATCAATGAGAAATGAAAAACGTGACATGGCTCAGGAGAATGTTGTCCGTCTGGATGAACTTGATGATTTGCGTGGATTAGAACAGGTTGAATTGGAGGAGAGGTCCAGACTCTTGGAGGTGATTATGCTGGAAGACCGGAAAGAAGAGGTTGAATGGAGACAGAAGTCCAGACAGAAATGGCTGAAAGAAGGTGATGCTAACACGAGATTCTTTCACACTGTAGCCTCTGGCAGAAGGAGGAGGAACCATATTCAAGAAATTGAGGTAGAGGGACAAAGATTTTCCGGGGAAACACAAATTGGAAGTGCACTGAGAAGGTTCTATATGGAGGCGTCACGAAAAAGGAGAGGAGATGGGTGGGGGTGGCTGGGGAAGGGGGTGAAAAATCTGGCACCGGATAAGGCAGAGGCACTAGTATTACCTTTCTCTGAAAAAGAAGTGAAAGATGCGGTTTGGGGTCTGAACGCGGATGGGGCGCCAGGACCGGATGGGTTCCCAATTTTCTTTTATAGGGAGTTTTGGGATCTACTCAAGTCAGAGATTCTAGAAGTGCTAGAGGAATTCAGAGAAGGAAACAAGGGCTTCGAGAACGTGAACAAGGCTTTGATGTTTTTACTCCCCAAGAAAGACCATCCTACTAAAGTTGAAGATTTCAGACCTATCGCCCTTTCGAATGGTGTGTACCTCATTGTGGCGAAAGTGCTAGAAAACAGGCTAAGAGGGGTCATGGAATCTATCATCATGGAAGGTCAATCTGCCTTTATCCCAGGTCGACAGATGGCAGACGGACTGGTTATGGCGTCAGAAATTTGTTTAGCATGGAGACGCAATGATACAAAGGGGGTGCTCTGGAAAATTGACTTTGCTAAAGCCTATGACAGTGTGGACTGGAATTTTTTGTGGTCTTCGCTCAGAAGAAGAGGTTTTCCGGATTGTTGGGTTGCATGGATGAAGAGGTGTGTCACCACTTCGTCCTTCTCGATTTTGGTGAATGGAAAGTCGGAAGGTGGCTACTTTCAACCACAAAGAGGGGTTCGTCAGGGGTGCCCGCTGGCGCCCATGCTCTTTGTGCTGGTTGCGGATGCATTGGCAGTGATGTTCAAGCAAGCGGTTCAGGGTGGGTGGTGTGAAGGTTTCCGTCTTGATGAGATCTCTGTACCGTTGTTGTTGTATGCAGATGACACAGATTCTTTTCTTGAGCGGTTCGGATGAGATGATATGTCGAGCGGCTCAATTGCTGGACATCTTCAGCACTCTGTCAGGTATTGAAATAAACTTGCAGAAGTCAGTTGTAATCACCTTTGGGCCACAAGAGGCTGATAGCACATGGATAGCAGAGATGCTTAACTGTCCGTTGGGGAATCTACCGATTACTTACTTAGGTCTTCCGTTGGTGGCTGGAAAGTTGAGAGCTACATACTGGGAGACAGTCATCCAGAAGCTGGAACTCAGATTGGCAGGTTGGAAGGCGGTTACATTATCTAGAGGCGGGAAGCTGGTATTATTAAAGCATGTTCTGTCTGCAATCCCAATTTTTTTCTATCAACCAGGATGATGCCTGTAGGGGTGCGAAAGAAGATCGAAAAGTTAATGAGAAGTTTTTTTTGGTCAAACGGGAAGCAACAGAAGTCTGGCACACACTTAGTGGCATGGGAGGAAATAACGAAAACCCGAGAGCAAGGGGGACTGGGAGTTCGGGATCTGGTATGTATGAATAGGGCATTGCTAGCAAAGTGGGTCTTGCGTATCTGGGGTCCTTCTATGGATCTTGTAGCAAGGCTGATGAGAAAGATTTACACTGTTACTGGAACTTTAGAGGCTATTTCTATGCGGTTTGAGTCGTCTCTTTGGAAAGGGATACGAGACGTCTTGACAACTATATCCGTCAGGCTTTCACCGAAACTTGGAGATGGAGAAGGTTTCCGATTCTGGAGGGACAACTGGCTGGGGGAGGACCCATTGGAGCTGCTCTTTCCAAGGCTCTATGCTCTGGCAACGTCGAAGGAGGCAACTGTTAAGGAGTTGGCACATTCTGGACAGTGGAGACCTGAATTCGCTACTGTGTTGTCAGCTAGGAGGCAGGAGGACCTAGTTAGATTATTGGACATGCTTCCATTACAAAATGATTTCTCACAGACTAGGGATCATTTTGAATGGACGGGCAAGAAATTTTCTGTCAAACAGCTATACAAAGATCTGAGAAATGTTGGTCAGGATCAAGATCAGGACCTGTGCAAAGATGTGAAGATTATCTGGGCAAGTAGGATACCGAACAGGATAAAAGTCTTCATTTGGTGCTTGAGAAGGGGCAGGCTTTTGGACAAAGACAGGCGGGCGAGAATTTTTGGTCTTCAGGATGTTACCTGTGACAGGTGTGGGGACCAGTCGGAGACCTCGGACCATCTTTTCTTCACATGTGAGTCCTCACAGAAGGTCTGGAGAGAAATGGTGATCCCATGGGTAGATACGAGTGGCCTACTCAGCTTTTGAGAAGGGGTAAGAATGATAGGTGGCGGCTCAACGGATGATGTTGCAAGACCCTTCGGTGTGCTATGGGCAATCTGGATAGCGAGAAATGACCTCCTCTTTAATAATCAGAAATTCTACCCAGAGAATGTCGTATCTCATTGTAAAGCTCTCTTAAACTTTTGGGAGTTAAGGTAAACTGTAATGTATCTGCCTTCTTATTAATATAATGGCTTTGCGGTGACTCCCAACTCGGGAGGTCACCCTATCTTTCATCAAAAAAAATCACCATATATTTTAGGAAATATAGCTACACAAAAATCTTCGTATATAAGGAAATATAGTTGTAACAAAATCCCATCATTTTAGGAGTTTTCCCACGTGTATATCAATTTATTAGCACATAATAAAAGCACATTATATTTTAGGAAACACATCTACACAAAAAATACAAATTTTCGTCAGATTTGGACTTTTCTGCGAATATCAGTGGTTACGCGTTTGTAATTTATAACACAGAATTGTAAAATATCTTAAGCATTTGTAAATTGTAAACGGTTATTTCAAAATGTTGAAATTTATTTCATCCGATATTTCTGGAAAATTCCGTACATCACTCGATATATACCTAAATATAGAATGGTCGATGACATGTAATTTACCAAATTAGCAATAATTTAATCTACCACAATAATAGGAATGTTAGTTTGCACGAAAACCACCTAGTGGTTTCAATCTCATTCGTTTGCGCATCATCCAACGGCTCAAGATGGCACCTTTCCATAATCAAGGAAAGATGCCACATCAATTTAAGTGCACCTTATATATATACATACACTTAATATTCATATTCATATTTTAAAATTTTAAAATGAATAAGAATATGATTATATCTTTATTGGTATCTGTATCTGACCAAGTCAAAGACGTTATACCTAACCAATAGGATATAAGATATAGCATAGGCAAAGTTTACCATGAAAATAAAAACTTTGTACAGTACATTTAGTACTTACAAGTTACAACTGCCAGAACTGTGAAGTCCGATGATGACACGTGGAGGGATCTGATGTGCGATTTTTTAAAGCGCTGGGAGAGAGGTGGCCTCGACGAGGGGGGATCGGCTTTCATTGGCTCACTTTAAATTGGCGAGCGGTTGGGTTGAACATGTAGATGCAACTTTTATAAACAAAGCTTTGGAGGGGTAATATGGTAAATAAATATGTGAAGGGGCAAAAGGTTAAATATAATATTTTTACTGGGGAAGTGTATTGGGTAGGGACCACCGAGATTCTAGATGGCCCGTGCTGTTTCGTTGACCTGATCTATGGAAGCCATGTAGGACCTTAATTTTACCGTTGGGATGATTTTTTTTGGGGAATTTGCATAAGTATCCTTTCTAAACAGCCGAAGTTGCTGAAGTGTACATACTCTATGGATATATTTCTGTGTGCCGCTATACATTTACTTATGCAGGAGTTGTCTTGTAATTGATTGGATAAACGAGTTTATGGATGAGTAAGCGTTTAACCCGTCTCCTGTATAATGTTCTCATCCTCCATCTTTTTGATTCAAGTTTCCAAAGTGTATACAATTAAAGTTGTGTGTTTCCATGATTTTTCCTTCTCAGTAGATTTTCCGTGTGTTTCCATGATTTTTCCTTCTCGGTAGATTTTCCGTGTAAATATCTTTCTCTTTCGTGGTGTTGTTCTTGTGATTGCAACACATCAGATTTTTAGCTTGCTTCGTTGTTTATATATATATATATATATATATATATATATATATATATAGGGTCATACGTGGCTGCCCCCGCCTTATTTGGGCAATTTTTTTATTTTTTTTTGAAAAATAACACCATGTACATTTATCCCTATATCCCTCCTATATACCATTCGAATTTCGTCAGAAACAGAGACTCCTACGGCCTCCATCCGGACAGTAATTTTTTAACGGTAACAAGATTTTTTTAAATCGATATCATCGAGATGGAGGCCGTAGGAGTCTCTGTTTCTGACGAAATTCGAATGGCATATAGGAGGGATATATGGATGAATATAAATGGTTTTATTTTTCAAAAAAAAATAAAAAAGAGGCCGAAAAATGGGGCGGGGGCAGCCCCATTTTTTCCATATATATATATATATATATATATATATATATATATATGTACTGCGACCGTTAAAAAAATGACGTCTGGATGGAGGGCTTAGGAGTCTCTGTTTCTGATGAAATTTTAATAGAATGTGAGAGGGATATAATGATGAATATACAAATTTTTATTTTCCAAAAAAATAAAAAATGAGGGAAAAACAGGGGTGAGAGTAGCCAAGTTGGCTACTCCCTGGGGGCAGCCCCATTTTACCCATATATATATATATATATATATATATATATATATATATATATATATATATATATATATGGGTCATATGTGGCTGCCCCCGCCTTATTTGGGCAAAATTTTTTATTTTTTTTGAAAAATAACACCATTTACATTCATCCCTATATCCCTCCTATATACCATTCGAATTTCGTCAGAAACAGAGACTCCTACGGCTCCATCCGGACAATAATTTTTTAACGGTAACAGGATTTTTTTAAATCGATACCATCGAGATGGAGGCCGTAGGAGTCTCTGTTTCTGACGAAATTCGAATGGCATGTAGGAGGGATATATGGATAAATATACATGATTTTATTTTTCAAATATATATATATATATATATATATATATATATATATATATATAACTGTACTAACGGAGCCATCCTGTAGAGTCATCTAAACAAACCACGAACTGATGAGCATACTTCCAGACCAAAACAAACTTATTCACCGATAGATCATATACACTAAAGCCCATTCAAGTCAGACGTTTATATCCATTCGTTTGGGTCTTTTCTCCGCCGGTACAGTTGTTCTGATCGTTACATAATAGTTAATGAGAGTTTTGTCTTCCCACCCATCTGCATCCATGCGTCCATATCATTCTCTTGGTCACGGCAAATTGGGACAGCTGTGCTCAGCAAATGGAGGGAGGGGGTCCATTGCCTTTCCGGCCTCACGTACATGCTGCTCCTCCCATGCAGGTCCCGTGAGCTCCGCTCTTATTATACAGAGAGAGCCCTCGGCCTTATTCGACCGTATCCGATGTGCCTCCGATCCTCACATGGTCGGCTCAATCATACATGTTTTAGATAAACGAAAGAGCAAGTGCTTAGCAGCTTAAGAATCTCCACCATTCATTAGTTCATGCAGTCTTTTATCATCAACAGTACCACAGAGTACATTAACTTCATATAAAGGTCAGGAGCGGACAAGTGGGAGAATATATACGAGCCAAATGCCATCTGCATAAACAATAATGCAAGTGCACAAGCTCTGTCTGTTGTATAACAAGAAGACAAACCCAATTTCAGAACAACAGGTGGACATCGGAATCGATTTTATATCATTTCTCTCCAACGATTACAGCAGCCACGTGGAGGAGATTCCATCCTCTAATCTTTCCTGTGAGCAACAATCATATGTACGTGAAGCATATCGATATACTGAGATTTCCGGATATAATCCAATCTGGTTCGCATGGATTCCTTGCTTGGTTGTGTCATTCTGCATGGAGAAAGCACGTCGAACTGCTTTCTCTTTGGCTTTGAACAGCACCTTCCCTTTTTTAAGGTAAACTGGTATATCGATATCTACTGAAAAGGAATAAGAGGGGATTGAAGGGTCGAGGTGAGATCGGTTGATTATACATACTGATGTATTAATGGTATAGCATGGGATGATAAGAATGATGCACATGTGGTCTATGGACCACATTTATTTAGTGGGAGAAAGGAAGCTGAAGTCCCCTTGGGAGTTCTAAATGTGCCTTGTGCCCACAATTCCAGCCTGGTTTTTGCTCTACTGATGTTAACCATCCAACTACAGCAGCAAGCACATCTCTCAAGTAAGCAGCGAACGGATACCAGATGGATTTCCCATCTATCCGATCTACAGACGTTTAGGCTACAACAAAGTCGATCGAGTTATAACAATGAATAATTCGAAAATAGTTGGTATAAGCAATGTTTAGTTTTATGGTTTGCTACAAAATTTTATTTGATTCTTAAAATTTGCCAATGAATGTTTTCTGTTGCTATATTGCTAATCGTGAATCATAAACGGCTATCCATTTTGCACTATTTTTTCTTCTAATTGTTGCTAAATTAGCAGCAATAGATGTGAATCATAATGAAAAAGTCAAATGGTAATCATTCGTTGTATGATTTATAATAACATATGCTTAACAATAAATGATAATATTCATGTTATTCATTGTTATAGATCATATTAATTAATTGACTGTGTTAGATCAAATCATGAATTGGAAAGATATTTTCTATGTCTATGTGACCTTGAGTTAAATGTTCCTTTGGAGAAAATACTATTTCCTTGTGTATAATTGAACCTCCTAGTTGTCTGATTTTTTTCTCTAGATTTTGTTTTGTTGCGGAATAGTAATGAAGAAACTCGCACAACAACTTTGGCCGAAGATAACAAATAATCGGATTGTTTTGTTTATTGTCATGTTTTTGGAGTTAAATATGTAATAACAAATGTTATTCATTTCATAATTATTTTTTATTTTTGTAATTCACAATTAATGAATATTATATTCATTATTAAAGGTTCATGTAATGATGATTTTTCATAATAATTTTCTTATTATTTGTACTAATTGTTGCTAATTATTTACTGACGACTACGAGAAAAGTCAACATATAATGTAACCAGTCAACCAACAATGCACCTCTACTTTAATACGACTTGTACCTTCTCCTCGCACTACAAAAAGCACACCACCGATGAGCACGGATATGCACACCTAGCCCTCACTCACTAATCACAATGTACTTGCCCCCCCTTGTACACGCAATTGGCCTAGAAGCAAGCCCATATGCGCGAGCATATGTGCTCTCTTAGTCGTTGCCCATCCAAAAGGCGAGCATTGTGCTCGCTCATGTGCTCGCCCATGTCCCCATCTTACATGAACATGATATCCATTGGGTGAGCACATGAGCTTGCAATCGGCGAGCACATATGCTCACCCACAATATGACTGGAAAAAAATTTACAGGTTCGTCGGGGTTTTGAAGCCCCATCGATCATGTAATACCTGGTCTAACCACTTCATGTGTTAAAAAATATCGAATATCATACCTGAGATAGTAATTGAAAATGAAGTGATTGATAGTCCATTTATGTATTATATCATCTACATCGAAGTTAAATAATAATGAACGACTTATCAAATATCTCTATCTTAAAGTAAACAGGTAAAAACTCATATTGGAGGGCTTAAAAATATTGTACGTAGACAATACATAATAAATACTATTTAAAAGTTCATATTAATCTAAAGACAATCTCTATTCTACTATAAAAAAACACAATCACTACTTGGCCCGAAAGATCTTGGAGATCAAACTTTATTTTGATTTCTTTTTCCTTTTCCATTTCTTTAAATCTTGCATACATTCAGGCTTCTTCTTTGAGATCAATTTATTTGAGAATCATCATCAATACTCAACTTAGATCCAGGATAATCCCTTGTAAATAGCCCTAGGACTATTTTCAACTATCCAATTAAGAATTACCACTTCCTCCTCCTCAACCCCCCCTCTCTCTCTTCCTCTTCATTCTCCTCTTGATGCACTGATGGTCTTTGTTAGCAATCAAAATTTTATGAATATAAGCAAGTAAAGAAGGAAAATGACTATTTAGAATATACTTAGATTACACACACACATATATATTAATGCTTACATGTATGCTGTGAAATCTTCCCGCAGCTTGGTCACTTGATCCACCATAATTACCATCTAAGACTCCATAAATGGTGATGGTTCCCGTGACAATTGAGGCTGGAAATAGGATGGTTGTCCATAAGCAGAGTAAGAGCGCTGATTTTCCTCCACATAATATAGAGGAAGACTAGCAAGTGTCTCCTTCCTACTGACGAAACCAACATCCCTCTCCTCCAAAAACTATAATGATAATTTTATAACAATATAGACTGCATAGTATAATCATTTAATCATATAAATATTATTTTTCTAGACATGTTTCCAGAGGATTTTATCAAATGAGGGTCGATGGTCTTCAGGAGTGCTTGCGTACTTTTTAGCATTAGGGGCCATATATCATTCCTGAAATAGAAATTAATTAAGTACAAAATAAATATCTAATACAGTTTTTAATTCCACTAATCACTTATAACAAACCAAAAAAACTAACGATCACTTCTCTGACTCAGGAGCAGACCACTGGGAATCACCATCTTCCCCCGCTTATTGATCTTAGACCACCATTCATTAATAGATGGCTCCCTTTCCAACATAGCAGCTTGAAAAATCAAAAATATATATAAATTTGATAATGCATATATCAGAAATCAACAATGATTTTTTATATAATATTATTAAATTGATATATCAGTTCAACCCTTATATTTTTGTATCTTTTAGTACCACTTTCGATTTAATCTTTTACTTTTGATGTTTCGCTAGACCTGTTGCTGACCTCATCCCAAACTCAACATCAGAACTAAATGAATCACAAAAGTCAATCCACCCGAAAAAATTTATCATAAAAGATTTAGATAAAATTTGAACTTTTAGAAATGATCAATTTTTAAAAATAAATACCCCTTATTGGTGCACCAAGTCAAAGGGAATCTCTCCATCTCCTCAAAATCCATCTCCTCCGAACCTATCTTTCTATTCAAGTACCCTCAGGACTTGAAAAATGTACCGCTCATTCTCTTTTCCATCATAAGTATAAAGTATTGATGATAGGACCCCTTCCCTAAAGCAGGAGAAAAACAATACTTACCTTGAAAATCTTCGAAAAAACATAAGGTAGTCAAATATATAACATTATATTACCTTTGAATTTAAATATCTTACCAAAAAAAAGTCAAACAACCTCTTTTGCAGATCCAGTGAGGAGAGAGCTATTACCAAGCTCAACTCACCTGGTTATGGATCTGAAGGTTCTAGTAGACAAAGAAGGACAAAATTCAAAATTAGGGTCGAAGGTGATGTTATAGACAAGTGACCTTTGACCTAGGGATTACATGAGGATTGATGATCGAATGGACAAGTCAACACTTTAGTGTGATAGAAGGATGTAAAATGCAGAGGTTTCTTGAAGGAATTGTGTTAAAAATATGTAAGCATTGAGCGCCAAAAAAATGGAGAAGAAGAGGGATCGACAGTTCTGATAGGGCTAGGAGTAGGGAATGGACATTTGATTAGCAGGTTAACCAATGAGGGGGGTGTCCATTGGTCCATGTTAGCCTGAGTCAAGATAAAATAAGGAATAATTCCTTTATTGAATCAATTAAAAATAGTAAATAATTTTATTAATCAAAAGTAAAAACTTGAAAAATATTTATTATTCTATGTACTATTTTATGAATAATTTTATTTATTTTTATAATACTTTTTATTAGGTATTAATATTTACATGCATATACATATGCATAAATACCCGTATTTCAAGTATTTTATTTT
Source organism: Ottelia alismoides (assembly GCA_037367405.1). Classification (NCBI taxonomy): domain Eukaryota; kingdom Viridiplantae; phylum Streptophyta; class Magnoliopsida; order Alismatales; family Hydrocharitaceae; genus Ottelia; species Ottelia alismoides. Next base: position 434,469 of record JAZKJV010003893.1, read on the forward strand.
TATTTTTCATTTTATATGTGATTATTGTATACACATATTTTATATATTTATAATGTATTTAAATACACATTTAAATATTTTTTATTTTATTGTTCTAATTTTATTTATTTACTTAAATAAAGATGTTATGTATTACATAAGTATAATTTACCTATATATTTTGACATATTATTTATCTTGATGTAATTTTAATGCTTTTATTATGTTTATTATTTAAATATATTTCAAATAATATTTACAAGTATTTAAAAAATATAAGAAGGCTAAAAATATAAAGAATGAATATATTGGATACAATATACAAGTATACAATACAATAGGGACCCAAAAATTGACTTTTGCATGTTAACTCCATTTTTAATAAAATCATCTTCATTAGGTAGATAATTTAATTTTATAATAACAAAGTTGAGTTTTGGTTAATTTTATATCTGATGGAGGAGATACATGTTTGTAAGGTTTTATTTGCAGCTTTTTGATCTATATGTCTCAGGTGCATTATGCATTATTTTTTGTGCAATTAATTTTGTATTTTTCTTTACATTTTAATGTAAAACTTTTATGTTAAGGATTTAACTAATTGATGTGTGAAAAAGGAAAATAAAATAGAGTCCAAATGACTATTAGTAAATATAATTAGGGTTTTGAGCATTTTTATGTACAATTTATCTTCACTATATCTCCCTACTTTATTCCTTGTCGACCAACTCAGTATTGATATGATCTCAAGGTCTAGGGACATTCAGTGTATTTGTCGCTTCATTTTTATTTTTAAAATTATTATTTTATTTTGAAATTAAATACTTGTATTTATACAATATTTATCAATCAACTTATGAGTGTGATTTTGTACAAACTAATGATATTTACATGCATTTAACTAGGGTTTTAAGGCCAAAATGGAAGAATAAAGGTGATAAAATGGCAATTCATCAGGGTCCTAGTCCTTACTAGGAGGAATGGAGTGGGTATGAAGTGGGCGGAAGGGTATCCGATGAAGGACAGAGGAAGGAGACCATAGATTCGATTCACTAGAAATCAAGGGGCTACGTGCGGTCAACGAGGTGGAGAACCTGAAGGGGAAGGTGATGAGGTTGTTGCGGTGGTTTGACAGGGGTTGAACAAGGTGAGACAGTGGCTGGAGCTCTAAGCTCCTGCATATGAAAGAAATTGGATTTCCTATGCTAGAAAGCATGAAAATGCATGAAAATAAAATAGAAAAAAAATGTTGAATTAAAAATATACACTAGAAAGTGAGTAAAAATGGCTCAAACCTGGTCGGATACCTAGGAGTAGAACCACTTGGAGCTCTGCTCTGGCGATGGGTGGATCACCCTCAAAACACCACATCCATGCCTCAGAACCACGGGGAATGCCTTCTGTCGCGAGGTTTCCTCACCTACCAAGGGTTTAGAGGGGTTATGGTGCATAGAAAGGATCAACTTCAAAAATAGGTGGATGCAAAGTTATATATAGGAGGGATGTTTGACCTAGAGTTTTTGGCAAAATCGATGCATGTCTGGTCGAGGCAAGGGTCTGGCATGAATAAAGAGGATTACGTGTGGATTTTTTATGAATAGTCCAATACGAAATGATGAAATCCTAGAGCTCCACAAAATGGTGAAGTTGTCTCCTAACGTGTGTCTGATACTCTATAGTATAGTGAGGTAGATTGGAGTCAACAAAAGAACAACCCCCATCAGGCCACGTAAGTGCACTAAACGTCAAAAGTGAAATAAGCAAAGAAAATTGGCAATAAAATAGGAAATGATTTTATTAATAAAACTTAAAACACAAAAAATGCTTCTTATATTTCAAACTATTTTATTATGATTTTTCATTTATTTTCACAACTTGATTTATAAGGTGTTATTTTTTACATGTATATTTATAGGTATATATATATATATATCTACATTCTATGTTTATTATTTTTATTAGTATTTTCAATACTTCTTATCATATTTACATATTTTTTATGTTTATAAATGCTCAAATACATATTTACATATTTTGTTTCATTTTTATGATTTTACTTACGTACATAAATAATTGTATGTATATACAATATAGGTACAATGTACCTATATTTTTTAATATGTTATTTATTTTTAGTATATTTTCATGGTTTTATTTTGTGTTTGGCATTTTAGTAAGTTTTAAATAATATATAAAATTGTTTAAAAATATAAGAGGGGTAAAAATACAAAGAATAAAATATATGAATATTATATACAAATACATCGTACAATAATATCCCATAAAGATGACTTTTGTATCTTGACTCCATTTTTAACGAAAGCACCCTTCATTTGGTAGATAATTTAATTTAGAATACAGTGAAGGTGAATTTGATGAATTTTGAGTTTTTATAGATAATATATTGATTTACGAAGGTTTATTTACGCCCTTTTCATCTGTGTGTCCCAGTTGCACTATGTATAATTTTTAATGGCAATTATTTATATAATTTTCTATGTATTTTGATAAATTTGTTATTTGAGGTGTGTATAATGAAGAATAAATTAATGTAAAAATGGATATTTACATTTAGGGTTATATACACAATATTTGACACTTATCTCCCCTACTTTATCCCTTATTTACCAAGTCAATATTGACTTTGTCTTAGGGTTTAAGGTCATTCAATATCTTTGTTACTTCATTTATGTTTCTTTTATTTTCTTTATTATTTTATTTTGGATCTAAATACATGTATTTATCTATTACTTATTGGTAAATAATGAATGTTAATTTGTACAAGTTTGCTACATTTATAGGTGTTTTGATAGGGATATAAAGATAAAACAGAGGAATAAAGGTATATGAATGGATATTCATCACCCCTCTACTTTTGTATTTAATTTTTAAGTTCTATAAATATTAAATTATGTGTAAAATATTTAGGTTATTTTGCAACTAGAACCTTGAACTTTATTGTATTTGCATTTAGGTCATTCGCCATGTCACCTCATGTGTCATCCCACGTGAGGTGACTTTGGATATTTTACCGGTATACCCCTATATTTATAGAATCTTCTATTAAATGCATGCTTAGTTTATGATAATTGCAATTTGGTCCTTGCTCTGTTGCATTATTTATTTTATGCATTTTATTTGTATCAGATATTTCTTTTATGCTTAAAGGAAAATTAGGATAGATGTTGGGAACATAGATCTTACACATAAAATTTTTATTTGGCCTTTAACTCTTTTTTTCTATTTTCAAAATACAAAAGCATGCATATATTCCTTTTTAGCAATTAAAAATCCATAAAAATTCAAATACATTTCCAAGAACTCCAAAAATCTACAATTTAGATTTTAGTATATTTTATTAAATATCCTAAAATCACTAAAAATACAAAATATAACTCTATTTTTCTATTTTTAAAATATAAAAACATGCATATTTTTCCTCTTAGCAATTAACAATCCATAAAAAATCAAATGTGCTTCCAAAAACTCCAAAATACTTAAAAGTTAGATTTTAGTATATTTTATCACATATCCTAAAATCACTAAAAAATTAAAAATATAAAACTTAAAAACACTAAAAATCGTATAAAAATCACAAAAATTCTAGAAAGTTCTATATATATTTTTATTTCTGAATTTTATTTGTTATATAATATATGTTAAAAATAGTTTTTGTTAATTTTGAACATCTATATTTAAAACCCTCAAAATAGTTATGAATTGTTATTATTCTATGTTATGAGTATTTTTAAATTTAAAAACCCAAAAAATTAGAAAATATCACTAAAATACCAAAAATAGAGAAAATATCAAAAACCATAATATTATATTTCATTTATTTGAATTTATTTGTCTTATTAAAAAGTACAAAAATATATCTTATATTTATGTTGTATACATATTATCTATATTTCTATTATTTAGCATCTTATTTTATAAACTAAAAAGAAATTGAAATTTGCAAAACCAAAAACATAAAAACAAGAAACATAAAAAATATTATTAATTAGCGACAATTGATAATAATTTTGTCTCTAACCCTTGTTGGACACTCTTCTTTGATTACACCTATACACATTTTAGATGAGTTATAATAAATTTCGACTCATGTCCACACACTGCTTAATATTTATTGTGGGTTGATTGTTGATCGATTAGGGATCGATCGCTGCAACTATTACATATCTGACTTGTTGGACATAGCAGGTCGGTCCCTTGATTAATCAGGTGTGGGAGGTGGCGTTGGTTGGTCGGCCATGTACTTTGAGGGAGAGGTGGGTATAGGGCGTAATTTGGTGGCTACTTACCAATGGAGGAGGCGCTTCTTGTAGCCTTTGCAGCCCATTGAACAATGTTCAATGCTTAGATGGGGGAGGGGGAGGGAGGAGGAGGCATGTTGCATGGGGTTTCACAGATGACCGATGAATCACTGGCAAGCGATACAGGTGGAGGAAGGGGAAGCCATCCTTTCCTTCTACTAGATGAGTGGGGAAAAAATCGTTGTAGGGACTATGACTCAGATACATGAGTTTAAATGAATTGAAGAACCCACTAGAGAGTGACAAATAAGAAGTAGCTTCTTAGTGAGAACAAAAAGGTCTAGAGAGAGGCGCCTGAACAAGACATATTAGATCCTGCTAGTATATAGTTGGGGAAAGGAGCAAGCAATCAATGTAGCATGACGGTATGCGCATGCGGATGTTCCTCATAGTTTTTAGCACGATTTTAGATTGTTTATTTATATAGTTTTAATTGGTGTCATAACAAAATATAGAAATCCATTCTGGATTTGAGTGTGAAGAATAAAGAAAAAGAAATGCAAATCAAATTGTGAAGTATTTCCTTTGTGTTCCTAAGCGCATGCGTTGACGAGCGCCCTATCTTTTCATGTTGTTGACTGCATCTTCTGCTCATCTTTATAAATCGAATCATCCTAGAGTTTATGTCCCTATCATAAACTTGTGAGATGCCTTGAGAGGGGTGACAAACACTAGGAATGAGTATGCAAGACTAACTTTTCCGTCTCTAGATTGAAAGCTAGCCCCCTCAGAATTCCATTACTGGAGAAGAATTTATTGCACGTGATATGCCGAGGATATTTGGTGATTAAATTAAGATCAAATAGTCAAGCATGATTCTATTACTCGAAATCAAGGCTACTCAATTTGGAAATCGAAGGAAAGATGATGTCCAATAGTAGTTGTGCCTCATAAGTTGATGTCATACTCACAGGGTGAGGGATTGGATGATGATGTTGCTCGAAAACCATTCCCCACACTTGTAGAACTATCTTGGTGGTGGAGGAATACAATTATGCAAATTTTCTTAATCACTATTAGTCTCAAGTTTAAAAGAACTTATTTTTTACATGATGAATCTTCCAATATTCCTCCCACCATTACCTTGTCTAATCAGGAAAAAGGTACCTTAAAAAGGATGTGCTATCTCTGATATGATTGATATTATTTATTTCAACCAACTGGTTAATTGTACCATGTTCTTATATGCCATTTGTATGGAACGACCCAAGCATGCCAACAATTTGTGAATACGCTCGATTCCTAGCTAGGCTTTTGATCGTATTTTAGGGACTCAGAGTCTCGTTGGCTAGGTCTCAGGTGCGAGAATGCCCCAAATATCCAGTTGCCTTCCCCTACTGTAAACATATATATATATATATATATATATTAAAAACTATTAAATTATCAAAGCTACAAATCTAGTTGCAATTGTATACCAAAGCATACTATAAACTAGGATTTCTAAAAGAGGAAAGTCTGATCACTCCAAGGAGTTCCACCCTTCTATAAGACTAGAATCATTTGTATGATGTCTAAATCATCTCTTGCTAACTGCACATTCTCAGCTTCTGTCGATCTTTGCTATTCAATTGAATGGTGCCCGCCCACACCCCCTCCCCCGCCTCATTTACTGACATCCTGATAAGCTTAAAAAGCTTTCTTCTCCTTTGAGCTAAGCATTTGGAGCATATTCCAATCCTGCTCCTTTTTCATCAATAAAAAATTGTTCATTACTTTTGATGACCATGATTTCCTCGATTGAAAGATAAATACATGGTGCTCTTTGGCCCATGTAGATATGATACCTGACCATCATTTTACTATAGGATCTTAGTTTGTGGGATCTAAGCCCGAGAATGACTGAAGATAGATCCGAATGGAGGCAAAAAACCCATGTAGCCGGCCCTACTTAAAGTGGGAAAAGGCTTTGTTGTTATTCTTGTTGTATTCTTTCGTTTCTACATGGTATCAAAGCGATGGTCCTATACCGGAGTTCCCGTATCTCACCCAAGCCCTAAACCCTATATGACGGGCTCCTCCTCTCTTCACGCACACCATCATGCTGCCGCCCACTATCGCGTGTGCTCTCCCTTCCCCTCCCTATCCATCGTCATCCCCAGGCAGTGCCACCAGGATCGCAGTGGCTTTCACGTGCGGCTCCAAGGCCACCGCCAACCCCACCCAAGGGCCGCTAGGGGGCTTCTTCACATCCCAGCAACCTCCCATGCACCTCCCCACGCCTCTACAGTCAGATCTGCGATCTGAAACGGCTTGATTTTGATAGGAAAAGGTGACTTCATACCTATAAATCGTGTTTTCTGCCCTAGCGCGACTCGAGGATTGACAAGGAAGGTTGTATGAGTCTACACGTACAACCAATCCTACATATGATCATGTAGACTTGCAACAATCAGTCTAATTCCCACTCGATTTCCATTTTTCGACCTTCTTTCATCATGTCAGAGAACAAGGGGATTTTTTCATCGTCTAGTGCCTTCAAGATATATACAACACACACCGAGAGAGAGAGAGAGAGATGAGCACACATACATATATATATACGAATTGACCTATCATTTTATATTGAGTTTCAAGTGCCTTAGTACTCGCTTATGCCTCGTATCATTTTACACTCTATGGGAGCCTTCTCGATCTCTCAAAGGAGGTTGTAACGTCCCGGGCTTAGGTCCCCGATCCGTTATTGAGGAAAACTGACCCTGACAACTTGTTGGGTTCAGGCCGAAATGGACCTATTTATGAGTGATCCATATGATGTTATTGTTTGACTACAGTCAAATATTATATTCATTATCATAAGGGTATTTTGGATTGAATATGCCATGACACTACTTTTGTGTATGATACGTTCTATGAAAAAATATATAATTATGATGATGGAAATGAGAACAAAGCAAACCTCATTGTTAGGATAAAATAAGGGCTTATATGCGATAATTCATAGCAATAGGTGTATGGATGTAACACATAATTTCATATATGTAATCATCCTTATGTAATTATTGATATTGTAGTTTTGACATGGGAAAATAGTGAAATCCATGCATATGAGTAAGATCATATTCAAGGAATGTATCCATGGATAATGCATGTTATGAACAATATTACAGGTTGGGGAATATAGAAACTCCATAAGGATCCATTGTGAAAAATATTTATCCAGCTAATTATTTATGCATGGAGTTATTTATATATCATAAGGAGACTTGATTTTTTGCTAGCCGGTTTGACCTTATCTCGACACATACTGAGCATTAGGCTCACATCATATATTTTTGTGTTTTTATTGCTGGTCAATGTAGAAGAAGTTTAGTAGTAGTTGCAGACTTTGCGAGTCTTGAAGGAAGGACATCTTTGTGCCTACAGGAACAAAAGGATCTTGGTGTTGTATTAGAGATGTATATTATTTTTATGGATAGAAAAATGTATAGATGATTCCTTATTGTTAATCGGAGTAAACTCGGATCCAACGTGGCAACTGATATGCTTCCGCTGATCACCGAGGATCGAGCTGTTACAAAGGTGAACATGCTTTAAAGTGGATTCACATTTGTCTAACAAATCGAGCCATCCTTCCTTAGTCTGATCTCACTTTTCTCAACTACTATTATCATTACTTAGTCCGACCCTACATGTCCCATCGTCATATCTTTTTTGAGAAATTTAAAAGGTTCTATTTTTTGGTCAAATATTATGATCAAATAGCTGGATGAAGATTATTATTAAAGGAATATATTTAAGATATAAAATCTACTTAAATTTTTTTAATGATTACTATTTTGATAATTTATAACGATGTAGCATAGTGAGAAAAATAGTTATATCAAAAATAGTGCTTGATTCAAATATGTATGGATCTAGTATATACGACAGATTTGACGTCATCCTAACCTTCCTCTGACTTATCAACAACAGTCTGTGAATGCCCTTCCAAACTCAGTGATACAACTAAACATGAAGATTGTGCTCGTTGCAAGCTTTACTGTTGTTATATGATTCACTGCTGGCAATATATCAATGAATACGATTTTTATTGCGAGTCTAAAGAGTGAAGCAACAAGTTATATTTGTAGATATACAACCAATACTAAATTATTTGATGCCATGAGCTAATTCTTTTATAGTGTCATTGATATTTCTCCTAGTTTCATTAGAGCTAACAACTAATTAACACTCCATTTTGTTTAATGGGAGAGTATTATTTGCATATTTAAAACATGGGATTGGCGAGTTGGATTTAAAGAATTTCGAGCTGATAGGAGCATTCTCTATTACTTTTTTACTAGGTAAAGAGGGAGGGTGGGATTTGAACTCTGATCATTAGAGTAGAAGCTCACTGTTTCAATCACTAGACCATTTAAGTCCCTACAGCGGATGAACGAAACAATTGCGTCCTTGTTTCTTTTTAATTAGTTTATATTTGTGTCATGAAGAATTCAGTAATAATACTGTAATCACTATCTACTTGTAATTATACTGCAACCCCTCGACTCTTCTATCGTTTATCCATGCCTTCAAGGGATGAAAAGGTCAAAAAGCAATTTATTGATATACCCTTTATAAAAATTTTATTTATATCTAAGTCCACCTTTGCACCTCAGTGGTACCGTCTTCCCTTCACAACAATAAAAATGAGATACCTAATATTTGGAAAAGATATTGATTTTATACAAGGAATATTATTCATTTTAAAATTATTTTCTTGTTTTTAGTTCACAGTTTAATGATTTGTCAGTAACGATATATCAACTAATTATTTAATATAGTTTGAATTTCAATATATGAATAATCTTTACTATTATATATCTAGAATTTAAAAATATATAGCATGTTCTTCATTGTTGATTGTTATACACATGTTTTATTGCATGCTTGAGATAATGCTTTATGTGCTATTTCAAAAGAAAAGCCAAAGCCCATTGGGCTATTGGGTCTGTTGATCTCTTCTTCCCAAATGTAAGAACCCAAGGGCAATTATTAATTTACATTTGAATCCCCTAGATGTCCAAATGACTAAAGTTTCAATTGACCAATAACCTTTTATTAAAATAAAAACTTTATGTAGTCAACAAAATATTTTGAAAGACATGACATTCTGAATAGCAAACTCACGTAAACACTACAATAAATTAAATTTGACCTAAGTAACGAATATTTTTTATTCACTGTCATATCATATCATATGTAGTTAAATATATAACAAAGAATATTATCCGTTATCTTATTTTTTAAGTTTTCAACAAATATTATGTTCATTGCTATATTCCATTGACTTTTTCTTGTTAAATATAGCAACGGTTAATACAATTTTAATGAATAAGTTAATGGATAAATCATTGTTGTATTAACCTTTAGTAATAAATATGACATTTATTGCTAATTTCAAAAAAAAGTCAATCTTGATATATGTTTAATATCGGAATGTATGGAAATGAATAATCATAAAGAAAATATTAAAATAAAATACTCATAGAAATACATAGGTAAAATACCTATGTCTATACCTATAGAATAAATATACCTATTTATTTAAGTGTACATATTATATCATAAAAATCTAATAAAAATATATTTAAGTAAATAAAATTAATTTATAAATATATAAAATAATAAATTCAAATAATAAAATCAAATAAACAAAATAAAAATAAAGGACATAAACATATAAATGAATATACCTATAATGTATCCTTAAAAAGTAATTTGTAATTATATACTTCTTAAAAATAATTAAAAATCACAATAAAATAATTTATAAAATAATAAAAAAATATTTTATAACCTAAAATAAATAAAATTATTTCCTACTTATTATTAAATTTCCAATTATTTTCGAGCTTGGTTTTTTTGGTTGGTCCACGTGGACCAACCAATGCCCTTGGCATGCTGACCTTGGGTCAATTGCCTGTACTTAACCCTCGCCCGTTCTAATACCTCGTCGCTGCCTTCTTTTCTCGATTTTTTCGCCACTAATGCCTTGCTAAAAAAGGATGGGCTTCTTCATAGAAAATCTTCCTTGTACAAACACCATCCACGCCAAGCCCTTTCCTTGGGCAGAGCAGCTTCGACGCACTTGTCATCTTCCCGTGTACCTCACGCCATCACCAGCCTGTACATAACTCCTACCCGACCTTCTTCACTTTTTTGGAACCTACTTTTGACCCAGCTTCACCTTTTTTCCATGTGTTTTGGATTGAAGTGTGTGACAAGCCTTCTCCAGACGTCGAGAGGGAGGCAAGGCGTGGTCTGGAGTGCTTCCAGCCACGTCCACCGGCGTGTAGGTTCCATCTCCTAGCTTTCTGGCCAGTTGAGGTCATTTTCTATTCGTTTTTCTTTGATATTTAGTTAGATGTAGGTCTTAGCTTTGCTTCTATATTTTTTATTGTGAGCTTCATCTATTGCTTTGTCATAGAATTCCATCAAACACCCTCGTCGGGGCCCCTGAGCTCCGGCCACCACCTGCCACTCACCACGTGCCGATTACTCGCCAATAAAGGCAAGGCCACTGCTGTGTTTCCCTATCGTGCTTTCCATTCTCTTTGCAGGACCTGAAGGGACTTTTGCGCCCCATCTGGAACCAAGACGATGCTCCAGGACCGTCTGAACGTTATCGAGCTCTAGGGATCCACCGATGGTCCCCGGACATCTCTAATGGGGCTGGTAGCTGTGGGGCATCGAGAGGAACATGTAAAATCCCTTATTTGAGCCCCAGATCACCGGAGGAACCAGCGATATCGAGGAGAAACTTGCCCAAGGCGAGTTCATACGATGTTCTCTTATCATCTTTTTTGTTGTTGGATCTGCCCCCGATTATCCAGAATAGCAGCTGCCGTCGGATGATGTTGTGCCTTCACCGTTCGATCTTCCTTTGAAGATCTAATCTTGGTCGTTCGCTGCAAAGGGGTATCGGGCGTTCTGAACGTGACATGTGTCTAAGTGAATCCTCCATCGTCGTCCGATTACATTGTTGCTTGGGTATTTTGCGCTTCCCATCCAAGTATTCTTGTAATGTATTATTCAATCCATAAACATTCCACTGACTTTTAATATTTCTATATATTTTGCACTGAGGAACCTCGATTTCATCGTATTTGCATTCCGGTCCTTGCCAGCTCACCGCATGTGGCCTCCCACGTGAGGTGGGGACCCTATAGTTTTGTATATTTCATTTCAATCCAGAAAATTTTTAACCACATTATATATTTCTGGAATAATTACAAGTAGGCCCCCACTTTTTGGTAATTACTTTTTGGTCTCCACCAACGTGGCTCACGCTTTTATACACGTGAGCTTGGTGTTTTTGCATGAGGGACCTTGAGGCTTTGTCTATTTCATATTAGTATTGAAACTTTTTAATTACGTTTAAAAGTTTTTTAAAATTTGCAGTGAGCCCCTTAAACTCCCTATTATTTATATATATGCCCTGCAAATAGTGTAGTTTCTTTTTGTTATCTCTATTTATTTTAAATATCAATTATATTATTAAAAAATCCAAAAAAAATATATTAAGCTCTTGATTGCATATAGATTCACGTCCTATTTTTATTTTCCAATTTTAGGAGTTTTATTATTTATAAAAAAATAAAAAAATGTCCTTTTTATCCCTCGATGCAATATAAAATGCATAAAGATTATAAAATCTTTTTGAAAAAAATCCAAAAAAGATATATTTTTTATTTATCTACTTATTTTACAACTCTAGACCAAAAATCCCTAAAAATTATAAAAGAAAACTCAAAAAATAGAAAATCCTAAAATCCTTTACAAAAATATAAAAAATTCTCAAAAATTACAAAATTGTATTTTCTCTTATGTATTTTTCTTTATATTATTATTTATATATAAAAATTAATTTGGAGAAATTTTGACTCTATTTAATTTTTTCCATTTTAATTTCAACTATTTACTTAAATTCTGATTTAGGACATTTTTACTTTAGAAACCTATAAAATAGCAAAATTATCTAAAAAATCACAAAAACAGTAAAAAATATTTGAAAACCTGAAAATATTTTATTTCCCTTGTTTTATTTTTTATTTGTATTTATATCTATTATATCCTATATTGTATAGATATCCTATATATAGCCTTATATATAAATTAAAAGAAAAAGGCAATTTGAAAATATAAAATATTTATATAAAATGCAAAATCAAAAAGTAAAATCAAATAAAAAATATAAAATCAGAAATAAAATAAAAAATATAAAATTAAAAACTCATAAAAAAGAGTACATTTAGATACATACATCACAATCACTTTTGAGCATTTTCACGCGATCTATCATGCATGTTCCCTGAGTTCGACCTCTACATGCTTGCACCTATACACGCCCATTGTATAGTTACAATAAATTTTAAATCTGCGTTGCTTTTTATTGCTTAATTATCATTGTGGGTTATTGTTGTCTACCATATGGATTTCGTGTGAGGTCACCTCAATAACTGTTGATCTGCCTTGTGGACTAACACGACCTCCGTAAATTCCTCTTCAACAGTTGTTCCTTAGCTTCTCACTCTAATGCTCGGATCAGATCTGTCCTCCCTCATCCGACCGCACACTCCTGCCTCGTTCCAAAGCCGTTAAGATCTTTAGATAACAACACATTAGAGCCGTACACCAGCAGCAGTTGTATCGGAATCGTCAGATCCCTTTTGCAGAGGCTCATCGAGGTCGTACGTCAGAGAAGGCTCCCCACATGCACCTAAGGGTAAACTTCGCTTTTCCCCCCGTAGTTTATATCATTTCACTTCAGTCTAATGATTGTAATACTTAGTTAATAACATTAACAATTTGGACCCCTTTAGTTTATATATTTGAATTTTGGTCCAGTTGAGTCGAGTCCAAAGCATTCCCATGTGATAATTTGGGTTATTTACATATCGTATCCTGAACTTTTTGTCTATTATAGAATGAAGTTTATATTCTGAATATTTGCATACATACCTCTGACTGCTTGGATCACGTGTTGCATACACCCTTTCTGGATTAATTGCATTATTTCCCTTGAGTTTTACTGCGTGTTATTATTAGGCCCTCAGAACTTAATTTCTTTCCAAAAAGGTTCATGTGAACTGTTTCTAAATATTTGTCCTATTTAATGTAATAAATATTAAATCAACTCTAAAAATTACCTGTAGCTTCTGTTATCATGTTCTCTTTGTGGTAATTTTTGGGTGTTAATTTGAGTGCATTTTCTATCATTAAAAATTCAAATACCCCTAAAAAGTGTCTTATTTGTATTATAAAAATTATAAAAAATCGAAAAATCCTTGACATTTTTTTTTATAAAAAGTAGGGCAAGTGTCTTTTATCATCCTTTAGTTTCAATATCATTTTCATTGAAAAATACCTTATAAAAGCCGTAAAAATTACAAAACACTCAATTTTTTTTTATAAAAATCATATAAAATTGTAGAAAAATTAAAAATAGCAATTTTAGTCTCTGTAAGTAGATATTTGTCTATTTTACCATCAAAATTCCATCTAGGAGTTTTAGGCACTTTAATTATTTTTAATTTGCAAAATTCTCTTGATTGAGCACTGTTTGTTATTTTTGTCATTGTTTGATTTTTAGAAAATCACAAAAATATTTGAAAAATTTATAAAAATTACCACAAACAATATAAAACATATAAAACCCAAAAATATTTTATTACAATTTTCTGAGTATTTTTGTTCCCTTAGAAAAATACAAAAAGAGTGCTTGTGTGTGTTTTATCATTTGTGCTTACCTTTCTCTTATTGAACATTTAAAAAAAGCAAAACTAAAAACCACTAAAGAAATAAAAAAACTCTTTTGAAATCACACTACTTTGCTTTTTGTTATGCTCCTTGTGTTTGACCCTGACCGCTATACCAAGTAAATAAAAGTAGTGAAATTGCTTACATTTGATCATTTCATCTCTTAGTGGTTTGATTTTCTTGTTGATCGATTTGACTGATTAAGGACAACGATAATTGATTTATTTATTCGACCTTAGTCGATCTCAAAAATCACATCAACAATTACTTCCTGCTTTCTTCCATCGAGCTCGTTGATCCTTGTTAGCATCGCTTATTGGAGTTTTATCTACAATGAAAGTTTTGATATATAGCAAGAGAATATTTAATATATTCGTAAGTGTTAGATTTTGTGTTATTGTCTTCATATTTCAATCAAGTAAGCACAGATTTATGCCAAAAAGCACCTCGCATATTAGTGATGTTTCCAAGGAAATTTTTTCTTTTGCAATCGGAATGTTCTGAAAGACCTTTTGCAACGAGCCTTCCAAATCGATCATCAAATTGATCCCTTCAAAGATATCATCGTTCAATCATCAGAGTAGGCACATGTTGATGAAATTAAGCATAAGAAGTCATTAAATTTGATCATTGATGATTTAATCCAGAGCGCAAGAATATGTGTTGAGTAACTATGCAGTTTTCAAACATATGAAGATAGTTCTCACTTTTTTAGAGGCATAAATGGCCCTTGTTTACTGTTAGTATATTGATTTTGTATAACAAATCATGTGTAAGGAGTTTTTATGAGCCAACAACCATAAAAAATAAGTTGCTCTCGGGTCAAATAATCTAGACCAAAACATGGAGTGGAGTGGTGGTCTTCTACCTCCATCTATCATCAACCTGCATAGAATTCTATTTAAACCCCATTTGTGCCTAAATTGTAAAGTTTGGAAGAAACATCTATCGCTAGAAGTTGCCTCTAATTGGTTGTAAATTTGATCGATAATTTGTTTCCATTTATTGATAATGTCCATCATCCCGACTGGTAGTCTATTTGATAATTGTTTGAATCAATTGTTTTTTGCTTTCCAGGCTGATAGAGCTAAGCTTACTGAGGCCTTTTTGTTCCTCGAATTTGCCCAATATTGCGGGTAAGTAAGCATGAAAGGTTTGTTTCTACTAATTGGGTTCTTCCAAAATGTTGTTTTCCTAGTTTGTATCATTTTTGAGATATCATGTAACATCAATCGGGCCCCTTTTAGGCGAGCCTTCCACAATGGTGACGGTTAGAGGTAAGCTTTGTGTCTAGTGTAATTGGCCCTCTCGGTACGAACTCACCTACAGTAGCTTTGAAATCCATGGTTTTTTTGTATTCCATAATCTCTATCAGTGATTTGGTAAGAAGCTCGTTATTAAATGTTTGTAGCTCCGGGATATTCCACTTGTCGTTTGATTTTGGTTTCTTGCTTTTTCCATGCCACCTTGGCCCTATTTGCATTATCCAAGTTTCCATTCCATAGAAAATTTCGTCTAGTTTTGTCGAATTTTCTCAAGACTACTCCTGCCATTTTTAAGCATGAGGTCATATGGGTAACGAGGGGTATTGCCGTATTGGTGTTGAATTTAATAGGCTGACTCTAAATGGTAATGGAAGTAATTTAGCCTTCCAACTTTGGAGTTTTGATGAAAATATATCTATGGTATGTGTCCAGTCCTCGTTTTCTAGTCTTTTTTTTTGTGAATAGTGAAAAATCTAAATAATTCATCCGGTATTTTTCATGCGACCATCCTCTGAGATATTTTTTGCTTCTTCAATTTCAAAATCAATGAGATTTATTCCCAATCACCTTCTACCCGAATAATTTACTAAAAAAATTATTGTGGTACATACATTTTTTAGCGACTCGTGATACTCAAGGAAACTTGATAATCAAGGAAAATTATCAAGTCATATTTTCCCTTGCCATTCAAGGAAAAAACAACAATATTTATCCTTCATCATAATACCTAATTCACAATAAGAATTTTACTATATAGGAATTTTTTTTGAGGGAAAAAAGGGTGTCGAACCGTAAAGGTGGACACCCAAAAAACTTTTATTCACATGATTATTACAAAAAGTTACAGTGACCAAGACCCACGTAGGAGTCTGGAATGTGCAATTACATTTTCGATATAAAATCTCTCTCCTCGAAAAATAGTTCCATTCCTTGCCAACCAAATAGCCCATAGGATAGATGCTGCGTGTTGTTTCTCCGCTATTGTGCTAGATCCGGATGAGTCAATTGATGCCCAGAAGTCTCTAACCCCCGAGGAAGCAATAGAAGATAAGTTGGCCTCTGACCAAATCTGTCTCGAGGAAGAACAAAGGAAAAATAGATGGTCAGCATCTTCCATTTCCTCTCCACATCGTATGCAAGAGCTATTAGCCCCAAAGAGCCTAGCCCTCCGCGCACCAGTCAATACACGTTCTCTACCGAACAACCAGAGAAAGACTTTCACTCTTTTAGGAATCTTCCACGACCATATTTGCCCTAACCTTGGTATAGCAATTCCTAGATCAAAAACGGTGGATGTATATAAGGCTTTGTAGGCTTTCTTCACAGTAAAAGTACTATATAGGAATATCCCACTGATTAACCCATGAGATACAATATTTTTTCTTAGCTTTAATACTTGTGTTCTTTAATGGTATAACAAATAATATACTATTAATTCTGGTTTAATTTCATTTTGTTTAACAGTAATTAAACTTCCTTCCTCACATAATCATCATTAGACATGCAAGGACAACCATCCATTAATCTCTTGTCTCCAAACATAATCATCATTAGACATGCAAGGACAACCATCCACTAATCTCTTGTCTCCAACAATACTTTCGCGAATACTTATTATTCTAACAGATAGAAAAATTCCATAAAAATTACACTATTAGTTTCTTTTTCCGAGCACACACACGCATGCACACACACATGAGATAGTGAACGTTTGGGAGGCATCACATTATTTCCCATCCCAAAAGAGTGCAATTCCAAGCAAGCTAGCACATGGACGCGGGCGGGAACAGATTGTGCTGGTGGTCGGGCCCCGACGGAACTTCCCGCATGGACTCGCCGCCTAACAAGAGCTTCCTGGGCACACGGGTCCACGCCTTCAACATCTCTTCGCTGCTTCCGTGCATGCGTGCTCCGTCTCCGGTCTCCGCCGCTACGATTGCCAAGACCAAGAGCACCACCAACACCAGGGTGCTGCTCCTCATTGCTGGTTTGGATGCTTAATGAATAGGTGCTTTGAACAGAGAGGAGTGTTTGGCTTATTTATAGAATAGGATGGCACCGCAAGCTAATTAATGTTAATGACTATATGCTCGATTTAGACTTTAGGGTTCCGGTGCGTAGTGGAAGTGATTGGATAGGGGTTCATTAGCTTTTGCTGGTGACGTTTATTGCGGCGATTAGTCACAGATTAGTCAGCTTCGATTCTCTATTATAAATCCCCTTCATAGAAAATATATATTCGAATTTGATTCCCTCGTCTGGAGTATCAAATTTTTTTAACCTATATCAATCGTAGTTGCAATTCCTGGTGCATGAATGCTTCTCAAACTACGAAGACTCATCGGGTCTATGTATAATATACTGGGTTTTTAGCCTAATCATGATTATAATTACTACTGGGTTCATAATATGTAGCCAGCCTGTGTTAATTACTACAATAGTTTTGGGTTAAGTAATGGTATAAGATTAATTTTTGAATGCGTAAAATCATATCATTTAAATTATATTTCGTGGTCGAGGAGCCCTTATTTAGTTTTTTCCGTGGACATCTTATTTTGCTCTGCTAGAGTTATCACATCCAAAATATATGGAAAAGTCAGCACTACGTCAAAATGGGTTTATAATGTTAAATAAATCTGTCTATATATCATCCGTTCTGTTGTTAAATATATAATTACGGCATTATTAGTTGAGAAATTATTTTATATACTTGAAATTTGTGATGAATGTCAGATTTGTTATTATATCGTTAGCGACGGTTCAAAAGCGATGCTTATCTGTTGCTATTTTTCAAAATTTTAACTAAACAATGTTGAAACTTGAAGTAAAAATAAGCATGATTAAATAAATGTTTGAAGAATAACAAAGGATAAGCGTTGCTACATGCACACTGCTAATGATGTAACATTGATCATCGGTAATCTCATTGCAACTAATAATATCATGGTTATATATAGTGAAAGATTTAAAAATGGTGAGGATGGACTATTTTTGTTGCAGTGCAATGGATGATATTCTTTTGTGATATATTAAAACGGACCAGATAAAGATAACTTTCTTCTTCTATGAGAAAGTTTTATATGGAATTGTGCTATAGTTGCATATTCAGTGGCATATGTTTAATTATAATATCTACATGCATGTACATACAATTATATAATTGTGCCATTTTTACATATACGTAAAAACTCGTAATATATACATGCATGTACATATATTTACATAATTTTGCACGGATTTACATATACGTAAAAACTCGGTGTTTTAATCAACAAATTAACGAATAATTGCCATGTTACTTGTTGCAGAAATAAAATGATACCCAAGTAAATGAACAAGCAAACGAGACACTCTTGCCTTGAAGTTCACCCTTCACTCCGTCAGTCGTTGATTTGAATATTTGTTATTTAATACCTACTGGTTTACTCAACTCTACTGAAAAAAATAATCCTAGGTTTAAATCGATTGATGTAACCTTAGTTAGTACTATTAGGAGTCATATTAGTATTGTGAATCATAATGGATTGGACTCCTAATCGTAATAGTTGTTGAGTTATATTCTATTTATAGTCCTATCGAAAATAAGACTATGTAGTTCTATTTGGGATATATAAAGAGGGGACACCGATATCACAACAACAACAACAACAACAACAACAACAATCATGTAGCCCCTAGAGAAAGGGGAAAGAGAGAAGAGAGGAAGAGAGCGAGAGAATGAAGAGAGTTGTACTCGTTCTACTTTTAATGATCTTTCTTCTCCGGTGATCGCAAGAGGTAACCGACCACCGTTATATCCGGTTGTTCTTGTTTTCATGTGCTTCTGAGTTAGTGAATGATTGTGCATCTGCATCCGTATCTGTATCCCCTTCCGTATCCAGGAGACCGGTATCTGAGAGGAGACGATATCAACGGGTTGTGTTCCCATCCACTGGTATCAGAGCAGAGTTGAAACTGCTTCCGTGCCCAACAAGTATTAGTGTAACTCTCCAACTTTCAAATATATCCTTAGACCGGAAACTCACGAAGTGTGAATGTGAATTATAGGTGGTGGGGATTACATTTAACAAGTTGGTCTTACGATTTTTTGAGTAATTGTCGATAGATTCAATTGTTCGAACCCAACAAGTTGTTAGGATCAGCTTTCTTCGTTAACGGACCGATAACCTAAGCATGAGACATTATAATAAGCTTGTTGACGACCTCAGCTCAGGATAATGGATTTGGACAATGCAAATCTAAAAGAAAGAAAAAACTTATCGATCCTGGGTCTGATCTTCCACTGAATGTCTTCGCTCTGACTACTATTTTTGTATTCACACACACACATATATATATATATATATATATATATTCCAGAAATTAGAGACAACAACAACTGGAAAGGATTTTGTCAATCTTTTTCTAAAGACGATTATATGCCACTTGTGCATTTTCTATACGAAGCAAATTAAAAAGTACAGCACTGCAAATCTTACATATCCTGTGTAATCGTTATTGCAGTTAATTTGCAGAAGCAACTGCACCTTTTTAAATATAATATACGGCTATTAATATCTTTCTAGATATACGATGCACTTTTTGACTCGCTTCCAGTTCACTTCAGCCTTAAAAGCAATCAGAGGTCACTTTACAGGAGATGGACACTGATATCCGATGCTCAAAACTGAAATCGTTCAATGATCGACACTTCTTCTGATTAAGTGGGATCGACTACATGGATTCTTTGCCTTACATACACGGCGACACGATTCTCAGCACAAAAATGAGAACGTTATTGCCACACAAAGTCGCAAAGGAAGCGAAACCCCAATCACCAAACTATAATTCGGTCGCTTGATCATTTACTCTACGATCCAGCTTCAAGGATTCTGAGCATGGTGTTGCGGGTCTGGTCCGCTCGGGCTCAGCCGCTTGACCTCGTACACGGACTTCCCCAGCGCATATCCTCTCGCCGCCGCCTTCAAGTCGACCATTCTCCGTTCGAGAAGCCGCCCGCATGTCGTCGTCGGAGCACACGTGAAAACCACCAACACGGCGCAAAACAAGAATCTTGCGGCGAAGATGCGCGTCGCCATTGAAGAGGAGTGTGATGAGGAGCAACGGGGAGGCTTTCCTTGGTTTATATATAACTTCCCCCATAAAGAAACAGGCTCTTAATCTAATGGCAAGTAGGAGATGAGATGGTTAGAATTTGATTGATGTTTCATTTGAAATGGAGGCCACCAACGGAAGCAACGGACTGTGATCACCTGTCATCAACTAACATCCGTTGCCATTTCCATCAAATAATGTGAGGGGATGGATGGGAAGTCTAGTCAGCCCATATGTATGTGTGTGTTATATGCTCTCAGATCAACTCGATCATGCCGAGCTTTATCGGAATCGGCGCGTGTTGTTTGGACCTTCGTGCTGCTCCATGCAAATCCGACTCGACCTCATTCATGCTTCCGATCATTTGGCCTTTCCATTGCGTTCTGATTCTCTGTTTGAAATTTGAAAAACAGTTTTATACAGTTAATTAAAGCAGGTTAATTAAGAAAGATGATAACTACTGTTTAGATCATCTGATTGGTTGCCCTGGATTCTGTTTTTTTTTCTGTGGAGAACTCTTACAGGCAAAACCAGACAACTAAACGACCCACTGATAGCAGATCGAGTACGCTGAACGTATATATATGTTAAGATATAATGCAGTTGGAGCTTTGGCTTTGTGCTGATCATATTCTAAAGCGAGATAGTGGAAGGGGGGAGCATGACTTCACGTTACACTTGCGAGACACCGCGTCTTGTGATTGGTACACAGGATCTTGATGGTGGAGTTGAGATCTGGACATGTGCCCTAGAGCTATAGTGCATGGAAAGGGAAGGTTTAGGCGGTGGAGGCGGTGCCTGCATGTATGTATGTATGTACTCTAAGTACAAATGTAAAGCTCGTTCTGAAGGGGGTGTGCTGAGGTGGGTACAGGTCATATGCATGCATGGGGGACAAAGGCTGTTTGGAGATGGAATGATTGCCATCATGTCTGACATAATAACAGGAGGGAAGACCTAGGGATTTGGATCGTCTGATGTAGTTAGGGCTGCAGTAGACTCTTTTGTAGGATTGAGAGTCGTTCGATCTTGATCGAGCGGTTCCCACGAATTCGCAATCAGCTCCCGACCCTGCAACAGAGTTTGCTGCTGCAACCTTTGCTACAGCAAACGATCCTTCTCCAGGATCTTGATTAGGACATCTAGAATATATTCTTTTCGGAATATGTTAACCAATTATTTCTAGGAGTGATATCATATAGAGAGGGTGGTTTCTTCAAGTGCATGGAAATGCTTGTATACCATAGTTCAGTCAATATTATTCTAGGGATTGCTGAATGGATCGAATAAGCATGTCCTAATATAGAACGAGTAACATACCGTTGCAGCTGCATTAATATGTTTTTATGAAATCTTAAGGTAGCGTTCGGCTACCGGGTTACCCTCCCCTTGCGGGAGTTTACCCCCCTTAACCCACATCCCCCTCTCTCCCCATGTGTCCCACTTTATTCTTTTTTTAAAAAAATAATAAATCAATTTTACATCATTAATCCTATCAAAAAATAATATATTATACCATCATATCATATAAAAATTATAAATTACTCCACTTCTACTCACTTTTCCAAACTTCAATACAATCACATCACAATAACTACTCACTTTTTAAAACTTCAATACAATCATATCACCCCAAACCCACTTCTAACCCACCCCCAGTTTAACCCTCTTTCCAAACACCAAAATCCAAAAATGGGTTACCCTCTACCAGTTTAACCGGCCTTAACCCACCAACCAAACTCACCCTAAAGCCATTTTTGTGCTTTATTTTTTGATTTCATTGGTTAGGGCATGTACATCTTAATTTACTACAATAGAAGTGACCTTTAAAAATAAATAATTTTATATTCACTCACATGTTCTGTTCCTATATATTTTTTTTTTGAGAAAAGAGGGTGATGTCCCGATCTAGGGCTCACTGTACAAAGCCTTTATATTAAAGAAGAAGAAAGAGATACATTACCTTGTAGACCATAATCGATAAAGGGAAAGATAGTAAGCAGTCACATTTTCCGAATAGAACATCCGATTTTTAAAAATTAAATTATTTCTTCCTCCCCAGATGGTCCACAGAGCTGCAAACGTCAGTGCACAGTCGTCCCTCGAGTTTCTCCCCACTGACCTTACCGACCTCCAGAAATCGTTTGATCCACCGTGCAAGACCCATGATGCCCCTACCTCCTCCCAAACCTGCTCTGAAAAAGGACAAGTATAAAACAAGTGTTCTGCATCCTCCATCTGTGCACCACGTCTATCACACTGGGTATCCGTAATTCCAAATAGCCAGCCCCTTCTTACTTTGTCACACAATCTATCACTTACGAGGCACCACAGGAAGACCTTCACTCTGCATGGGATCTTGCTTGCTCAAATTATCTTCATATCTTGTTTTGGTTCTGGTTCTAAATCACCCGTTCTCCCTCTAATCACTACTTCACTGAGAATCTGTCCCCCTCCAGACAAAATGATCAGTTCCCTGAGAAATACAACTAGAAGAGGGCAACTCAAACTTCAATCTAACCAATCCCTCCATACGTCGATCCAAAAGATTAATAAAAAATCGAGGGAACCATGAACCAGAACCACCAGCATCAGCGACGGAACATCCCTTGTTTGTCGCTGACAAACCGCTAAATCACCCTCTTAATTTAATCGAATTAATGTTTAAATGATGTTCGTTGCGTTGTAGGACGACAATTAGGGATTGATCGAAAACCACTATTTTATTAATATATTGATTAAAATGAAAGGTCAATTAATTTTTTTACTTGGGAAGTCCTAGGTTGAATAGGGAGGCAACTATCTCCTCACGTTGTTTTTAGTCGATCTTGAAGTTAGATTTTCAAAGAGGCATTTTTATATTTCCAAATGCAATAAATGAGGTAAATGTAATTTCAGTAAACTAAAATACAAATTACGTTCAAACAATGTCCAAAAATTATGAAACTAGGTCTAGATGTCAATTATGAGGAAATAAATGCATTATTTTTTTTGTAATTTTTGAATGTAACATGAATATTTTATGAATTTATGAATACAACCTACATGAAATGAGGAGATCAATTTTTAATAAATATGAAATCAATTGATTTTAAGGGAATAAAACCATCCAGGACTAAGCACTATGTGAGCGATCTCATGAAAATCTGAAAACCTAAAAATCTGGCAATATATCTTACTTAAAAATTAATCAATGCGAGATATGAAATGATTTTTATGGAGCAAATATGCATGCCAATGCAATTCTTTTTGGTCAATGTAACTAGCAACTAATTCTACTATCCGTGAATTTTTTATAATTTTTAGAGCTATAGTTAATTTAATATGAATTTATAAGCACAGGTTGGGTAAAATAGAAAATTCTCACAAGAATAATATTATTAATTAACCAAGAGAAAAATACAATGAACATGTCACAATGTAGAGAATTAGTTGTAGAAAAAAATGCTATTTTTGAATACTTATTATGATGATGAATGGTTGTTCAAATAAATATGAAAACACATGGTTCGCAATGGAATACAATAAATAAATAAATATGCAGATTGGACTTTTGTGTAATTATGTATACCCCGAAGGATATGTATGAAATGTTCCAGGCTGCGCGTGAGTGGCATGTGACTCCAGATTGGCGGGGGTGCCAATGTAATTTCAAAGATCTTTAGGGGCTTCATTATTGATGAATCCACGTTTCGCCTTTATTCTTTTATTTTAGCTTCATTTCCGTAGTAAAATACCTGCAAATACCCACTTATTCCTTGTAATTACCATTCTGCATGCATTTGTTAAATATGCATTTTTAACACCTTTTGTATTCAAAATAAAAGAATGAAGAATAAACAGGAAAAAAATGAAAAATGTATTTACGCAATAAATACAGACTAACCCGAACCCCGAGAGAAGGTCAAGACTCCTGATCGACCAGGAATAAAGTAGGAGGAGATAGGGTCTTCAGTCAAAAATCCAAAAATAATTTATACATAAATTCCCTATATATTTGTATAAAACTTGTACTATTATTTTCTACATAATATGACCTCAAATTAGTTATTTCTGTAAAAAAATTTTGTAAATAAAAATGTGTTGTAAATAATAAAAATAATTGCAAAATAAAATAATGTACATATTACAAATAATAATACTTAGAAAAGCCACAAAGCAATCATTGAAATACTAATTACGGCTCCGTACAAACTCGAATTGAACAAACTCACTTCCATTATACTCTAAATTAAATTATCTTTTAATAAGTTGTGGTTTCATATTTTTCGGAGTTATGGTTAAAAAGTTAATTTTCTGGAATGTTTTATGCTGTTTCACCATTATTTATTGTACGTATTTATTCATATATATACAATGTACTTAATTGTAAATAATATTTTCATTAAAAATAAAATGAAAAATTATAAATAAAAAAAAGTTAAGAAAAGATATAAAAATTATTTCCTTATTAGTACATGTATATATTGTATCATATGTACACAATATTTGTATACAACTAACTTCCTTACATAAAAATCACCAAAAAATAAAATATCTCACATTAATTAATTAATTAAATTACGATAATTATATTTAGATTTAATTATTTAACTCATTATTTGATTTTATAACCTACCATGTATATAATATTTGATTCCATACCGTTAATGGTTGCCATTAAGGTGACTAATTAATTTCCATAACTTATTTAATTTATTTAATTCCAAATTTCATAATTAGTTAATTAGTTAATTAATTTAATTATTTTATTAATTTCATCAATAAAAATCCCCCTCATTTGTAGATATTTTACTTTTTGATTTTCTTCCTCTTTTTAATGGGCTCTTCCTCCCTCATTTTCGATTGATCAATCTTTGATGGAGAGGAGTCCGATCTCTGAGAGGTATCTTGTTGAAGAAGGGTGTCCGACCTCCAAGTTGTCCGGTGATAACGCGACGGCCCTCGTCGAGGCCATCACATCATTTCTGAACCCTGAGTTGATATCCATTTCATTTGTCATCATTTTTCGTAGATAAATCGTAGGTTTAATCTTTGCTTCGGTTTTATTAAATTTTAGATATTAAAAATCCCAAAAAATCCATATCACATTTCCGACCCGAGGCCGATTTTTCATCTCATCTCGCGATCTCCACATTTCTTTTTCTACCTCATGCACTCTCTCACTTCCGGTCGCGTACGGTGACCGGATCTTCGGATACATTCCATCACGACCACAAGATCCGACCCATTCACCAATCTCATTTATTTATAAATAAATAAAAAAGAACATATAATTATTTTTCCTGTTTCTTTATCTCACATTTGTTTTTGCAGAAAAAATAAAAAATAAAAATGATAGTTGCTTTTATTTCTAACCCTTATTTTACAGGAAAATTGAAATAAAAAAACTAATAAAAAATATATATAAATTGCATCAGCTTATATTTTCCATTTAAAAAATAAAAAAAAAATAAAAATCCTTTCAGAATGGTGGCCTCTACCCTCGGACCTCCCGTCTAGCCGCGTGCGTCTTCGCGCGATGTGACACCGCGCCACCGCTCTTGAGCGCCTCCACCCGAAGTACGCCTCCACGCCGCCAGACCCTCCTCCGCTGGGCCCCTTCGGATCACCATCCGCGCCCGGCCGACCCCATTCCTCTGAGTGCCCCAGCGACGCGCGTCCCACTCCGTCCCGACGGGGGGGCCAGCTTGCCTTCTCTACCGGCCCGCGCGGCGGTGCGCCTCAGCCTCCCAATGGCGGCGGCATAGACCTCCCCCCTTGTGGTTTTGATCCAACGAAAGCAAAGAACCCTAGGTTTCTATTTTTTTGAATAATATAATTGGAAAATTTACATGGAAGTCCTCCAGAGTTTTGAGTATTACAAAAGTGCCCCCTCTTTAGAAATATCTTTGGGTAGATTTCATGTTTTCTCCCGCAAGTTTATGTTTTTATATTTATTGTAAAACTTTGAATATTTGCAATTCCGTCCCTACATTCCAAATAATAATTTGCTTGATCTTTTTGATGAAATAAATATTTTTTTGTCTAAAAATTTTCAAAAAAAATATTTGTGCTCCTACTAAGTGTGTGAACATGGTATAAATTTTTTATAGCAATTTGTTGAAATTTGATATATTTAAAAAATAAAAAGCATCAACTTTTTGCCTGTCTGGAATTAGAAAATTCATAAAAATTCGAAAATTAGCCTAAAAATTCCAAAAAATTATGGTAGGTGTGTTTTGTTGTCTTTTATATTCTATCTAATTTTCATGCATTAACTTTTTTATAAAACTCCAACAAATTACGGAAAATAAAAAATCTTAAAAAAATTGTATAAAATCCTAAAAAAATCCAAAAAATCTGATCTTGGTCTCTGTTTGTAGATATTTAATTGCATTTTACCTTAAAAATAATTTCTAAGAGTATTGGGCACTTAAAGTATTTTTAAGTTGTAAAATACTCTTGTCTGTGCACTGTTTCCCTGATTTTCCACTATTTGATTTTTATAAAATCACAAAAACATCATAAAATTTTGAAAAAATTATCAAAATTATTTCAAAATATAAAACACAAAAATATTTTCCTCATAATTTTGTGAGCATTTTTGCTAGTCTAAAAAATACAAAAAGAGTGCAGTGTTGTGTGTTTTTACTCCTTTGTGCTTATTTTGAAAATTTAAAAAAATAAAAAATAAAAACCACTAAAAATTATTTTCAAAATTTGACTACTTTGTTTTTAAATCACGCTCCTTGTGTTCGACCATGGTCGCTATACCAGTTAAATATAATAGTGAAAACGCTTACATTTGTTTTGATTGATTGATCTTTCCTTGAGTTGTTAAAAACAAATTTTTCCGTTGACCGATTCGAGTGGTTGAGAACAATGACAATTGTGATATTTAATTCGGAATTTCTGCCTTTAACTCATCTGCTTTTGCTTTCACTCCATCAATGCCATTTCATCCGAGGTCATTTGCTATTTATTTTTGATTTATCATTATATTTCTTTTTCTGAATTTCCTAGAGTTAACATATGGCAGCTCCTGGAGCCGCCATGTGTCATTCATTTTTTACTTATTTTTTATTTCATTTTTATTAAAACATAAAACATGTCACGGTTTGGTCACGTGCCTTCTTTTGATTGTGCCCAACACGTGCCGGTCTTCTTCTCCCACTCCAACCCACTCCAACCCCCACAAGACCCGCAACCACTGGGGGCTGCTCCTCCTCTCTGGGTCCTCCGTTGTTGACCAAATGCCCCTGCAACTGTCGGAGCCTTGCACCCGTCCTAACCGCCCTCCGCAACCTTTGATACCCTATCCCTATTTAAGTTTTCACCAATCCTCGACGTACTTTCATCCGTCGACGGAATGTAGTTCCGCCATCTCGAGAGCAAGGGTTGTAGCTTCGAAGTGCTTCACCTGTGACAGATGTGGACTGCTTTTTGTAGGCGATGATAGACACCCCCTTCATGGCGGCGAGATTCGTGGTCCCTCCGATCACGTAGTAGTGGATGCAAAGTACTATCGAGCTTCAACCTTCTCTACTGAGGTCTAGAGGGGACAACTCGAAGCAAGGTAGCTTCTCACTCCAACCCCATGCACACCAATAGGTAACCTCTTTTCTCCCTCTCCTCCTTCCTTCTATCTCCTTCCTTCATTATTTCCCTTTTTTCTTTCTTCTTCCTCCGTTTCTCCATCCTTTATCTTCACGCGCCAGTGCTACCATATCCGACACCATCTCCACATCATCGATGCTCCGTCCACTCCGCACTTTCACCTTCATTTTCTGCACATGAATTCCCATTGCCCATATAGTTCCCATCCTTCCTCAAAATGCTCAGATCGATGAGATCTAAAACTGACATGAAGAAACTAAGAGAAAAAGAGGTCATCTATGCAAAATAATATTTTTGGGGTACTCTATGTACATAGAATATCTTGATTTTTGGATTGTGATTTTTAATTAAGAGAAAGATTGAGAAAAATTATAATAAAATCAAATATAAATATTTACATAATAAAAATATTTACATAATAATCTATTTTTTAGGTTTTTAGCAAATAATAAAATAGGAGAAACAAAATAAAGTGGAAATTGGGAGATATTTGTACAGACTCACAAGAGGCACTCATACTTGGTCAGTTACTTTATTCAGTCTTATTTTAAATTTGGACTTTTGTGGATTTTATAAAAAGTTTCATCAAATAATATAGATGAAAAATAAATAATAGAAAAAAGTTAATTATGTACATAAAATAATAGGTTAAAATCTGGTAAAACTCAAACGCACAAAAGAGGCCCAAAACCCTACTTTCGCATATGAGCTCCGATTTTTATGAAATTGGTCTTGTTTTGAAGGTCTTTGATTTTGTATTACTTTAAAAGTGAGTAGACCAAATAGGACAATGTATGAGGAAGATATGAGCATTTTAATCTGCCTATTCTAACATTAAATTTTGTCTCATACGCTAACTATTTGAGTTAGTATTTTTTTTATTTTTCTTGTAATCTTGTTAGTAATATGTACACAATGGAGGTGCTTTGAGGTCAATTGGAATTATCATGAAATTAGATGAAAATGTGAACATGATTATGCATGCAATTGTGAGTGCTAAAATGTAAATATTAATTTTAAATGCATGAATGGTAAAAATGTAGATAAAATGATGAAGTGCAGCTAATTACTCGAGAACAAAGCTTTATTTTCATCTTTTAGTAATGATGAATAACAGATCCATCAGCCGCCAAAGCAAAAAACCTTGGGAACCTATCGTAGAGGACCGCTTCTCCCATCCAGTTGTCCTACCAAAAGTGAAACACCTCCCCAGCCCCCACCTTCGGCATCATTCTCGGCTTTAAAAGGGGTAAAATATCCTGAACACCGCTCCAAAGGGATGATTCGTAAAACGTTCTTCCTGCCTCAAGGGATCCCCTAACACTATAAATGGTGTGTAAAAGCTTGGTAGCCAATCTATCTGTGTTACCCCAGATCTGCACCACCCACTTCGCTAGAAGTGCTTTATTCATATAGTTCACATCCCGAATTCACACGCCTCCTTTGCTTCTCTACTTTGTAAGCTCCTCCCCTCATGCTAGATGTATGTCAGGTCTACACTGCTTCCCGTCTGACCAGAAAAATCTTCTCATCATTACCTTTTCTTTTTTCTGACCATTGTCGGCATCAATAGTGTTGAGAAGAAGAAGATAGGGATCACCGATAACATATACTTCATTAAATTTCCAACCCTTATATAGAGAAACCTCCTTCCATCCCGCCAGTCTCTACTCAAACCTCCTGAGGACCACGTCCCATTCCTCTTTTCTGAGCCTACCCACCACTAAAGGTAGCCCTAGGTAAGAGATGGGTAACTCACCCAAGGGGTAGCCCAATAATACTACCCTTTGCTACTCTCCTCATCCATCACAAACTGAATCACCACGGACTTATTTCTATTGATCTTTAGACTAAAGATGTTGTTGAAGATATCCATAGTTGACACGTTCTTCTGGGTAGTGTTGTTGACCACAAAAACCCGAGCAACTAAGGATAAAGAAATAACAAAGGTCGTTGCGACCTCAGTCGCTCAAGAGATCAAGCGGTCAATCAAGAAAATCAAGTGCAGACCACCAAAATTAGATAAAAATCAAAGAAAATACGATAGCGGTCCTGGCTATTGGATTAGCCTGATATAGCGACCATGGTCGGACTCAGGGAGCACGTAATGGCCTTGCGGCCTATGAAGTAGTCTAAAAAAGAAATAAAATAAAAGAGAAGTCTTTTTGGTGCATTTTTAGTCTTTTTATAATTTTTTATTTTTAATTTACTTAAGAAAATAAGAAAAGCAACCAAATGGCAACTTCAAACAATTAT
This sequence comes from Ottelia alismoides, assembly GCA_037367405.1. NCBI lineage: Eukaryota > Viridiplantae > Streptophyta > Magnoliopsida > Alismatales > Hydrocharitaceae > Ottelia > Ottelia alismoides. The sequence goes on from JAZKJV010003893.1 coordinate 464,725, forward strand.
TTAAGCAACAAAAAATGCTCAGAAAAATCAAACAAAAATATTTTTAAGTTTTATGGGTTTTTTACTTTTTTATGATGAATTTTTGGTATTTTTCTGATTTTTATTTATTTTTCTAAAAATAAAACAATGCAAAAAGACAACAATAATGTCCAGCCAAGCTTGGGGGACTTTGATAAAATATATAAAAATCCCTAAAAAACCTGGAGGTAATTTTTATGGAAAATACAAACAACAAGTAAAATTACAGAAGAAATTATTATTTTTGGGATTTTAAAGATTTTTTTAGAATTTTTGTAAGATTTTAAGGGTTTTTCAATTATTATGGTTTTTATAAATCCAAAAATGACCAAAATTGGTCAGAAAATCAAACTACTGAAAAACAACAAAATCTATTTTTTTAGAATTTTTGAAGATGTTTTAATATTTTTTTGTGATTTTTAAAACTGCAAAGTAAGAAAATGGCGTGTTTTTGAATTTTTAAAAATAGAAAAAGGGCTCAAAAATTTCCCAAAAATTTAGTGAAAATTTTACACTGTGGTAGGAGCCACGTATCCAATTTTCACAAAATTTAGGGTTAATTTGATATTTTATTTAAAACAATCAAAAGTCCACAGTGTACAAGGACCTGATTGCAATAAAAATTTCTTCGAGGGGCCTAATAGTAATAAAAATTGGGGTCCACGGGTCCTGGTGCAATTTCTCTAAGAATTCACGCGCGAGGCGCGTGTCCTAGGCACACAGGGACCTATATGCAAATACTTTAAGTCCCTGGACCAATTAGTAACACGTACTAAAGGTCCGGGGGCTTAAGTGTAAAATGCCCTCAAATTTCAACACATGTTCTAAAAAACCACGCACTGTGGCATAAGTGCAAATATGGAAACTATCAGGGCCTCTATGCAAATATCCACAACACTCACGTGTCGACGCACGTGTCCACAATGCGCAGGGGTATAAATGCAAATAAAATAACTATCGGGGTCCAAGGTGCAATCTATCCAAAAACAAAACAACTCTACTCTAAATTTACAGGACTATATAATAAAAGTTAAAAAACAGAGGGGCCTAAGGACAATTACCCCTTATTAACGATCCAAAGGCTGAGCGTGCGCCACGTGGAGATCCAACGGTCCATAATAGGGGACGCCTCGCTACTGAAACCCTTGGCGCGATCCGACGGCTGTGAAGCTGCCACGAACGCGATCCGACGGTCGGGGAAAGGTGGTGCTTCTTCGTCCGGATCGAACGGCCTGGATCGACCCTCCTCACGATAGTGCGGTGCTGGCGCTCCTGGAATGGATGGCTCGGATTGAATCTGGAGCTGGAGGACGATCCAACGGTATCTGGAGGTCGAGGAAGAACTGATGGCCGACGACCTTCGCCGGCTCGTTGCGTGCGCTCCCGGCCTCCTCGTGGGCTGCTGAATATTAGAGGAGCTTCGCCTTGGCCTCCCGCGTCTGTAGGACGCCTCCGATGGAACAACGGAGCTCCGGAGAGCTCGATCGACTCCAGCGGAGGAGAAGCTCCTGGGCTCGAGTTGGAGGACCTCAGACAGTCCTCGTCGTACCTGCAAAATGGCACCAGAAGACTCCTGGGTCGAGGGCAAAGTGCCTCGACCCCGTTAGCGGTGGTGGAGGTGATTGGTGCGGCAAGATGGTCGAGCTCCGGCGATGCGACGACGGAGGAGCTCGAAACCCCAGCTCCTGTGCGAGCTGGGTTGAATGGATGGGCGGAGAAGAAGCGCGAGGGGAAGGCGATCGTGATGGGTGATTCCGATGGTCGGGACGAAGACTAGGGTGGTCGGAATCAAAGGTCATCGGCGACGACCTGATTTGGGCGAAAATCAAAATTAAAGACAAGGAAAGAAAACTACGGCTACCTGGGCAGATGGGTCGACTGGGCTTGAGATCAGGGATCTCTGGGTCGTCGCCTCGCGGGTCGTCGAGGCCCGAGGCTCGAGCTCTACCTTCAGGCGGAGCACGGCAGCACGAAGACGCCAAATCTGAGGTCCGGGCACCCTCTCCTCTCTGTGACACGGCCAACGGCGAGCTGTCACCTCGAGGATGACAATGGAGGTCCTGGGATGGAGGATGGGGAGCCAAAGATCCAGGAAATGGAGGAGGAGCTCGGAATTTATACATCCAGGGGTTCGGCTAAAATCGATCGGGTAGGGCAGCTCAGAGCGCGGACCCCGAGCCGGGCATGCCGGCGAGGGTGTCGGATCTGGCAAGAACGAGTTGGACCCTGGGTTTGGGTGTGAGGTGATCGGGTATGGAGGGGAGAAGAGAGAGAAGTCGAGCAAAAAATCCAAACCCGCGAGAAAGAGGTCCGCGGGGGGTAGTTGACCGGGGTGTCAACGTCCCCCGTGGACCAATCAGAATTTTCCAGGTCATAATTATTTAGAAATTCAAAATAAAATAGAAAAAGGCCGATTTAAGAAAAAATTAAAACATAAAAATTGTTTATTTATTTATAAACTATTTTTTTTATGATTTTTAATTAAATTTTGAAATAAAAATAGGGTATTTACAATATAGTACACTATATAGGTATATATACAACATTGATTTTTAATTTTTGATTTTTAATTAGTTATTTTTGTGCATTTTTATTCCTATTTTATATTTTATTTATTTATAGCATAAAATTAGGAATAAAAAGGTATTTTTATTTTATTTTTATTATTTATATACAAAGGTGAAATAAATATATATATATATATATACATCTATATACATGTTATATGTACAATGTTATTTTTGGTTTTTAATTTAGTTCTTTTTATTTTGGTTTTTGTTTTTGTGGTTTTTATTTTATTTATTTACAACATAGAAGATAGAATATATAAAATTTTTTAGGGATTTTAATTTATTTATTTATAGGGTGAAATAAATATAGGGGTGGTTGTATGTACATGGTGAATATGTACAAGGAATATTTTTATTTTCTTTTTAATTTTTCTATTTTTATTTGGATTTTATATTTACAAATATATACAAATATATACAAGCTCATTTTATTCTATTTTTGGAGGAAAATAGGTATATTTACACACATGAGCTCCCTATCTCTCTCTACTTGGGCATTTCTGCGGTCAGGCCCATGCTGAGCCCTCCCTTGGGATTAGGTTGCTCAATATTTATTATAAATATTTCCCTCCTTTTCTTTTTAATATCTATTCTTTTATTTTTGACAAAAACATGCTAATTATTAGTTTTTACACCATGCATGCTTTTGGTAATTATTTGTATTTACACATATCTACATGCATTTGCAAAGGTTTTTGTAGCTAAAATATAAGAATAAAGAGTGATGAATGAGTATTCATCACCCCCCTATACTTAACTTTGATAGTCCCTTAGCAAACACTTATTTGAAAAAGAAGTGAAAAAAGAAAAGAAAAAGAAAAAGATGAGAATGTACATGGATCAAGGTTGAATATTAAACTTGCCTTTATTAAATTGAATTATGGAGCTCGATCAGCTCTTTGGATTATTAATGTGTCGGAACCTTATTTGGACTTAAGCTTAAAACTCAACAGCCTCTAAGTTCCACTAATCTATAAACAAGACTCCTCAATAAACCAGATCAGAACAAGTCTACATACACAAACTCTAATGACCATGAATCTTTCCATGCAGTGTAAGTGATATGTAGCTCCCCACCTCAGAAGTAACAAAGAAACAACCTCCCCCAACCTGGTAACTCTAATGCCTCAGTCTAGCAACTCTTTCCTCGAGAAGCGGGGTATTCCCTTCTAAGTTCAAGTGCAACCGGCTCAAGAAGAGGGGGAAGAAAATGAAGAATGGACCATGGCCAGTGTAGCCATGTATCCCTAGGAGCCTAACCAGTGTAGCTAAGTCTCTCGCTGCAAGCTTCATGAGATGTAACATGGATACCATAAGCTTTTGCTTTATTTGACTATATACACTCCGGTGAGGTTATTAAATTTTCAATCTGACCCACCACTTTTTTGGAGTTCTTTTCTTTTTGCACATTTTTTTCATGTGCAACTGTACAACATATCTACATGGTGCATCATATATACAAGGAGTTTTTCCTCTTGAGCCAGTAGACTATCCCTCTTTTGAAGCTTTATTGTAACCCACGGCTTTTGTCTTTAGCCTTCATCACCACTAGACCAAGTTGAGACGCACTTCCTTCTTTAGAAGAAGAAGAGAGGTTCCGCCTAGAAGTACTACCCTCATATGCTACCCCAAGCCAAAGGAAACTGCCTCCTCACTACCTCATCCCACGAATCGAATGTCCTCCCCAATCGTCTGTGCCATGTCATGGCTCTGTCATGAAGTGTGAATGGGAAGGTCCTCCTCATCAGCTCCTCTACAGTGATATCTGAATATCCCTGTGCTCGGCAAAACTCCTCGAATGCGGACAGGTGAAGATAAGGCTCCTTGTGCGCCTCTTCTGAAAATGTCGGCAGCCTCTGAATGTAATCCAAATCCAAGACGAATGGACGTAGTGTAGAAGTTGACTGAGCTCCGTGTGCTATCTGCTCCTTCATCAATCTGGGATAGGATCTATATGATAATCTCCACTGCTCTCTCTGATCACGAACGGAGTGCGCTCTCAACTCAGCAACGACATCGTCCGAGTCTTGCATCTGATCTGTCTGGTATCCTCGGACGTCAAGCATAACATGCCCAGAGTAGTGAATGGGATGGGAGGGAGGGAGCGGGAGGTTGATCGGAGATCTGACCTCCCTAGAAGGTGGACTGGACTGATGGTCAGAAGATGGAGAAAAAGCCGTAAGAGTCGGCTCGAAGTGAGGGGGATCCATCATCCAGGGGTAAAGGAGAAGAAGAACAGTGAAGGGAGGGTGGGTGGGAGATAGAAGAAGAGAAGGAGATGGGGGAAAGCAGAAGGGATCTGGAATCACACAAGATGAGAAAGCAAAACCCCTGATTCACCTACGCACGCGAGATGAAGACCGAAAGGGATCGGTCGGTTATCTTCTCAATTTTATTTTAGGTGATAATTCAGTCTATCAGAGCGATTACGTGAGCAAAATAGGAATCCAGATATTTCTCAACCGACTGTCCCGTACAGAAAGCCGGTAGTCAAGAAAAATTGGATATGGTTCTATCCTAAGGTGCGGGTCACTCTCTCGCTCATCCAAACCAAACAAGGAGGGGGTTACTCTCCCCAAGACGAGTTTTTAAATGAGGTGTCTTTTAGGGTCAATAGTTTTTAGCAGTCCCAATTTTATTGTTTTTCTTTTTAGGTCTTTTTCAATAAAAGAAAAAGCGCTTAACGAATTTTTCGGTTTTCCTGGTTATTAAGTCCAAAACAGGGGGAGAAGACGAAAAAGCCGATGCGCGATAAAATCAATGATGCATGCGAAGTCAGAAATACGTACCTGTCTCCAGCACTCTATATGCAATATGATCCGCGTAGAATTGAAAGACAGAAAGTAAACTATTGAAAGACAGAAAGTAAACTACCTATATGGTGCAGCGGAAAACCGAGTCCCTAAATAGCAGTGCTACTCGAAAGAACCACTAGCTGATCACCAGCCTCCAATCCAGAGAGTCTGGTCTAGACCTACCCCTCCTCTTCTCGACAAGTCGAGTTCAGGAGTAACGCTTGACGGGGCAGGCTCGTGGCGCGTAGGCTCGAAGGTAGTGGATCAACTATTTTTATTAATATTTTATTGTAGGTCCAATTACCGATCTATAGGTGTAGGAAGATATATTAGGGTATTTGGATCCTAATTATTACGGCACAGTCAAGCAGAAAATCCTATGGATAGGGGCTCGAAAATCCGCGTGAAACCGGAAAAGGCAGGAAAGAAATAAAACCGCGTAAAAAGCCGCGTAAAACCAAACTAGCTAAGGGGTCCCCCGAGCACACCGGTGCTCAGCGAAACAGACCCTGAAAGTCTAAGTCTCTGTCTGAGTGTACCTGTATTATTACAAAAGTTCAAATATTGCAGAAATGTAATTCTAATCTAAGCTACACTAATCTCGCGGCTATTCCGCGGCTCCCGCACTCCTGCTCGCTTCTCGCGTCCTCCTGCGACTCTGTGGAGAAGAGAGCCGCCTCTGACTCCCGCGGTTGCTTGGCTTCCGAAGAAAGCCGCCTCGGTCCTCGGGCCCTCACAAGAAAACAAACATAAAGTGATCAGACCGGATAAATGTATAAACAGGTCAAATATACACCAGAATATATACAAAAAGCTGCGAAAAGAAACCCGAGAAGAAAAAAAACGACTACTAAGACGTGCTCCCCGACAACAGCGCCATTCTGATGACCACAAAAACCCGAGCAATTAAGGATAAAGAAATAACAAAGGTCATTGCGACCTCAGTCGCTCAAGAGATCAAGCGGTCAATCAAGAAAATCAAATGCAGACCACCAAAATTAGATAAAAATCAAAGAAAATACGATAGCGGTCCTGGCTATTGCATTAGCCTGGTATAGCGACCATGGTCGGACTCAGGGAGCACGTAATGGCCTTGCGGCCTACGAAGTAGTCTAAAAAAGAAATAAAATAAAAGAGAAGTCTTTTTGGTGGATTTTTAGTCTTTTTATAATTTTTTTGGATTTTTAATTTACTTAAGAAAATACGAAAAGCAACCAAATGGCAACTTCAAACAGTTGTTTAAGCAACCAAAAATGCTCAGAAAAATCAAACAAAAATATTTTTAAGTTTTATGGGTTTTTTTACTTTTTATGATGAATTTTTGGTATTTTTCTGGTTTTTATTTAATTTTCTAAAAATAAAACAATGCAAAAAGACAACAACAATGTCCAGCCAAGCTTGGGGGACTTAGATAAAATATATAAAAGTCCCTAAAAAGCCTGGAGATAATTTTTATGGAAAATACAAACAACAAGCAAAATTACAGAGAATAAATTATTATTTTTGGGATTTTAAGATTTTTTTAGAATTTTTATAAAATTCTAAGGGTTTTTCAATTTTTATGGTTTTTATAAATCCAAAAATGACCAAAATTGGTCAGAAAATCAAACAACTCAAAAACAACAAAATCTAATTTTTTTAGAATTTTTAAAGATGTTTTAATATTTTTTGTGATTTTTAAAACTGGAAAGTAAGAAAATGGCGTGTTTTGAATTTTTAAAAATAGAAAAAGGGCTCAAAATTTTCCCAAAAATTTAGTGAAAATTTTACACTGTGGTAGGAGCCACGTGTTTCAATTTTCACAAAATTCAGGGTTAATTTGATATTTTGATTAAAACAATCAAAAGCCCACAGTGTACAAGGACCTGATTGCAATAAAAATTTCTTGCCCACAGTGTACAAGGACCTGATTGCAATAAAAATTTCTTCGAGGGGCCTAATGGTAACAAAAATTGGGGTCCAGGGGTCCTGGTGCAATTTCTCCAAGAAGTCACGCGCGAGGCGCGTGTCCTGGGCACACAGGGACCTATATGCAAATACTTTAAGTCCCCGGACCAATTAGTAACACGTACTAATGGTCCGGGGTCTTAAGTGTAAAATGCCCTCAAATTTCAACACATGTTCTAAAAAACAACGCACAGGGGCATAAGTGCAAATATGGAAACTATCAGGGCCTCTATGCAAATATCCACAACACTCACGTGTCGACGCACGTGTCCACAATGCGCAGGGGTATAAATGCAAATAAAATAACTATCGGGGTCCAAGGTGTAATTTATCCAAAAACAAAACAACTCTACTCTATATTTACAGGACTATATAATAAAAATTAAAAACAGAGGGGCCTAAGGACAATTACCCCTTATTAACGATCCAAGGGCTGAGCGTGCGCCACGTGGAGATCCAACGGTCCAGAATAGGGGACGCCTCGCTACTGAAACCCTTGGCGCGATCCGACGGCTGTGAAGCTGCCACGAACGTGATCCGACAGTCGGGGAAAGGTGGTGCTTCTTCGTCCGGATCGAATGGTCTGGATCGACCCTCCTCACGATAGTGAGGGGTTGGCGCTCCTGGAATGGATGGCTCGGATTGAATCTGGAGCTGGAGGACGATCCAATGGTATCTGGAGGTCGAGGAAGAACTGATGGCTGGCGACCTTCGCCGGCTCGCTACGTGCGCTCCCGGTCTCCTCGCGGGCTGCTGAATATCGGAGGAGCTTCGCCTCGGCCTCCCGCGTCTGTAGGACGCCTCCGATGGAACAACGGAGCTCCGGAGAGCTCGGTCGACTTCGGCGGAGGAGAAGCTCCTGGGCTCGAGTTGGAGGACCTCAGACAGTCCTCGTCGTACCTGCAAAATGGCACCAGAAGACTCCTGGATCGAGGGTAAAGTGCCTCAACCCCGTTAGCGGTGGTGGAGGTGATCGGTGCGGCGAGATGGTCGAGCTCCGACGATGCGACGGCGGAGGAGCTCGAAACCCCATCTCCTGTGCGAGCTGGGTTGAATGGATGGCCGGAGAAGATGCACGAGGGGAAGGCGATCGTGATGGGTGATACCGATGGTCGGGACGAAGACTAGGGTGGTCGGAATCAAAGGTCGTCGGCGACGACCTGATTTGGGCGAAAATCAAAATTAAAGACAAGGAAAGAAAACTACGGCTACCTGGGCGGATGGGTCGACTGGGCTTGAGATCAGGGATCTCTGGTTCGTCGCCTCGCGGGTCGTCAAGGTCCGAGGCTCGAGCTCCACCTTCAGGCGGAGCACGGCGGCGCGAAGACGTCGGATCTGAGGTCCGGGCACCCTCTCCTCTCTGCGACACGGCCAACGGCGAGCTGTCACCTCGAGGATGGCAATGGAGGTCCTGGGATGGAGGATGGGGAGCCAAAGATCCAGGAAATGGAGGCGGAGCTCGGAATTTATACCGCCAGGGGTCCGACTAAAATCGATTGGGTAGGGCAGCTCAGAGCGCGGACCCCGAGGCGGGCATGCCGGCGAGGGTGTCGGATCTGGCAAGAACGAGTTGGATCATGGGTTTGGGTGTGAGGTGATCGGATCTGGAGGGGAGAAGAGAGAGAAGTCGGGCAAAAAATCCAAACCCGCGAGAAAGAGGTCCGCAGGGGGCAGTTGACCAGGGGGTCAATGTCCCACGTGGACCAATCAGAATTTTCCAGGTCATAATTATTTAGAAATTCAAAATAAAATAGAAAAAGGCCGAATTAAGAAAAACTTAAAACATAAAAATTGTTTTTTTATTTATAAACTATTTTTTTTGTGATTTTTAATTAAATTTTTGAAATAAAAATAGGGTATTTACAATATAGTACACTATATAGGTATATATACAACATTGATTTTTAATTTTTGATTTTTAATTAGTTATTTTTGTGCATTTTTATTCCTATTTTATATTTTATTTATTTATAACATAAAATTAGGAATAAAAAGGTATTTTTATTTTATTTTTATTATTTATATACAAAGGTGAAATAAATAGATATATACATCTATATACATGGTATATGTACAATGTTATTTTTGGTTTTTAATTTGGTTCTTTTTATTTTGGTTTTTGTTTTTGTGGTTTTTATTTTATTTATTTACAACATAGAAGATAGAATATATACACATTTTTAGGGATTTTAATTTATTTATTTATAGGGTGAAATAAATATAGGTGGTTGTAAGTAAATGGTGAATATGTACAAGGAATATTTTTTTTCTTTTTAATTTTTCTATTTTTATTTGGATTTTATATTTACAAATATATACAAATATATACAAGCTCATTTTATTCTATTTTTGGAGGAAAATAGGTATATTTACACACATGAGCTCCCTATCTCTCTCTACTTGGGCATTTATGCGGTCAGGCCCATGCTGAGCCCTCCCTTGGGATTAGGTTGCTCAATATTTATTCTAAATATTTCCCTCTTTTTCTTTTTAATCTTTATTCTTTTATTTTTGCACAAAAACTTGTTAATTATTAGTTTTTACACCATGCATGCTTTTGGTAATTATTTGTATTTACACATATCTACATGCATTTGCAAAGGTTTTTGTAGCTAAAATATAAGAATAAAGAGTGATGAATGAGTATTCATCAAGTGCTGCCCAGAAAAATCAACGTGTCGTCTGCATACTGCAAAAGCGTAACCAAAATGGAACCCACGCGAAAACCTTCACACCACCCTTCATTGACTGCTCTCATGAACATCACTGCTAAAGCATCATTCACCAAAACAAAAAGAATCAGTGCTATGGGCATCCCTGTTGTATACCTCTCCGTGGTTGGAAAAAAATCCCTTCTGTCATTCCATTCACCAGAACTGCATAGGACGAGGTCGTGACGCACCTCTTCATCCAGGCTATTCAAAGATCAGTGAAGCCACGACATAGAAGCGATGCCCACAAGAAACTCCAGTCCACACAGTCATATGTCTTCTTAAATCAATCTTCCAGATCAATCCCTTCTTGTTTTCCCGTCACAGTTGGAGGCAAATCTCAGACGCCATAACTAGGTTGTCTCCCATCTGTAGACTAGGGATAACAGCAGTCTGATTTTGCAGAATTACAACATCAAGCACCCATCTCAGTCTATTCGCCAGTACATTGGCAATGATTAGATAGATTGCATTAGACAACGCAACCGATCTATAATCCTCCACACGTATCGGGTGCTCCTTCTTAGGAAGGAGGAATAGTAACGCTTGATTAACATTCTCGAGGCCTATATTGCCATCTCTGAACTCATTGATTCCGACCAGAACATCTTCCTTCAGTAGGTCCCAAAACCTCCTATAGAATAACATCGGCAAATCGTTCGGTCTTGGGGCCCTGTCTGCGTTCAATCCCCATACTGCACTTTTCACCTCCTCCTTGGCAAAAGGCGCTTCAAGCCTATGCTCATGTGCCTCCGACAAAGACTGCACCCCTGCTTCACGCCACCCCCACCCCTCCCCCTGCTTCCTCCTCGACATATCCACAAAGTGCTCCCTGAGAGCTTGCCCAAGCATAACGTCCCCCACCACCCTTTCCCTCGACCTCAAGGCTTTGTATAAAATTTCCCCTTCTTTTGGCAGAAGCCACGAATGGACGAACATTGTGTTCGTGTTTCCTTCCCACAACCATTTCTGCTTAGATCTCTACATCCAGTCCACTTCCTCATTGTTGGCTGCCCTATGGAGGTAGCCCCATTAAATCCTTATATATATATATATACACACACCCTTCTAATGAGGTGGGTCTTTCCTGAAATTCAGAACGCCACTACCAAATTTGTAAATTACGTAACAATATTGTAAATTTGCTGCATATTGTAAAATAATGATGATAATACAGTTATGTAAAATATATCATCCATATTGTAACAAATATTTAATGTCAAATATATTAATATTTTCATAAATCTTTCATGATATACATATTATGTTAATTCTTAGTATTAAATTTATGGAGTTGGAATGTGTAAAATAAATATAATAAATGCTTAAATTGATGTGGCTTTCCATGCATCCAGGAAAGGTGCACCTCATTGGAAATATTTCCTATATATATATGTGGAAAAAATGGGGTTGCCCCCACCTCATTTCCCGTAAATTTTTTCATTTTTTGAAAAATATCAACATATATATACATATATATATTCATCTATATATCCTTCCTATATGTTATTCGAATTTTGTCAGAAACAGAGACTCCTATGTCTTGCATTTAGAACATGTAATTTTAACGGTCCTAGAATTGTTGTAATCGTATCTGTTCTATATGGAGGGCATATGAGTATTTGTTTCTGACGAATTTTGAATGACATATAGGAGGGATATATAGATGAATATACATGGTGATATTTTTGAAAAAAAATGAAAAAAATGTAAGATGGAAGGGAGGGCAGCCATGTTGGCTGCCCCTTATAACCTATATATAACCTCCATAACGAACGTAGACTAATCTAAATAATGGCAGTCCACAAGGTCGCTGCAGAAGCAATAGTGCATACCATATATATTATATATACACATCACATCACATCAAGGTTAAGGAATCTCGATGGCCGACATTAAAAAGGTCGATGTCCTCCCTTCTTATTGGTTGACTTATCAAAGACTTCAAACCTTGTGACAGAAGATCATGATCCTACGTAACGTTTAGTAGACAACCAGATCCACGCGCAGATACAACTAATGTGGTCATCGTCTGGCATATGATATGGACAAATGGATGCACCACAAAGGAAAAGCATTAGAGATGCCATTATAACCTAATTAAATTATTAATGGAGAAGAACGAAGGTGTGTAAAGGATCAGCACTGCATCTCTTTTTGTGGCCGTGGAGAGGAGAATCGGCTGCGGCAGCAATCTAATGGGTCTCCTGCTGGATTAATTAAGATAGCAGTAAAGCATCACCTGATTAATTAAATGGAGGTTGAAGTGCGGGAAGCGAATCCTCTGTTGTGGCATGGATTGCGTAAGACTCTGTTGCATGTCTGGAAGCTGTTCGATCTTGATCGAGCGGTTCCCACGAATTCACACTTTTTGTGAATCCGATCATGCAAATTCGTAAGAACCACTCTTCACGTACAGTGGAAAAGAACTGACGAGTGAATTTCCACTGTAAATGACCTATGCAAACCGATGCAAGGTAATTTGATGGTAAATATAAAAAGAAGTATGTTATTTATTGCAGATATTATCGATGAGTATAGGATTTGTCGTTATAACAGAAATGTATGTATTGAATACATGCAAAGCTTCATAAGAGATGCATATGTACAAATTACGAAATAAGTCTAAATAATTACACCTTTGACAAAAACCAGAAGACCAAAGGCAGCAGAAAGCAGCAGGTGTGTTCACGGGGCGGGTAACGAAGGCATTCACTTGTTGACCCGACCCACCTCATTATTACCAAGTTACCAGTCGATCCCGGCCCATTCTAACTGGTACTCATATATAATGGATACTCGTTCATTTGAATGGGTAACAGATATCCGTGGAATATCTCTTCCAAGAAAAAAATGATTCCTACATCACCCATCTATTTACTTTTAGAAGATTAATATTGTGAACACATCAACCATCAAACATAATCCCACATCTAAAACTCACAAAGTGTAGATGTCGTTATAAGCGGTGGGGATTATAACTCCATATATACTTTGAGCTCAAGCATTTTGGGAGGTTATCAACGTGTCCAATCAGACCCATGCCCAATAAGTTCTCAAGGTCAGTTCTCTTCGATAACGGACTGTGGACCTAAATTAGGGATTCTACAAATTTTGTTGTAACACCCCAATCCAGAAATAGCCCTCCATCTAGAAATCACTTCTTACCACTGCCTCGATGCCTCCCACCGCCCTCTCCCTATGTCCCCGCTATCCAATGCTCCCAAGCAATGTGACATCTTCTCCGTCAAGGCCCCGACGACTTCCAGCATGCCGGTTGGAGGAGGTAGCTCTGCTAATGCAAAGGATGGCCTCCTCCGTCGTGTCCTTTGGCAAGGATGTGCATGGTGCGTTGAATGCCCTTGGGAGGGTTGATGATGGAGAAGATCATGAGGCTATCAGGAGTGTTCAACTGGAAGACGTCGTGCCGAAGCTGAAGTGGGTGGACCTACAGAGCATAATATGGAAGATGAAGAGGATTCACATGAGGTAGGATCAATTCCTAGATGCCTTAATCAAAGAAACCGCTACTTATGTCACAATATAGTGTCCACTGGTGGCTCTTAATGACATGGAAGACGTTGACGAGGAGGTGGAAGGTGTTAGGATTAGAGTCAAATTAGGATTAGGAATCCTAATGGTATTGGACTCCTAATCCTAATAGTAGTTTAGTTGTATTATATTTATAGTCCTATCGGGAATAAGACTATGTGGTAGTAATTGGGCTATATATAGAGGGGAGTGGGAGGTATTGCCTCCGTACCACTACAAGAACAATGTAACTCTAGAGAAAGGGAAGAGAGAAAAGAAGAGATGAGAGAGCGAGGGAGCGGAGAGAGTTGTACTCGTTCTGTTTTATTGTGATCATTCTTCTCTGGTAGTCGCGAGAGGTGACTAATCACTGTTATATCTGGTTGGTTCTTTTAGTCATGTGCTTCTGTGCTGATGGGTGATTATGCATCCACTTCTTTATTCGAGGGGTTCCCGTATCTAACAACCGGTATCCGAGAGGAGACGATATCGGCGGGACGTGTTCCCAACAAGTGGTATCAGAGCCGAGTTCAACCTTGTTGAAGAGACACGATGCGATGGATTAGAGAGAGCTTTGACTTCGATGAGTCGATACCGATGCAACAGATGGTGCAATCCTCAGAAGCCTTGATATGGTGGTCTCTTGGAGAAATCGACCAGAGACATCGAAGAATATTGCTAACGACGGCTGGCAGGAGATCGTGCAAGGTTGCACGTTGAGAGCACCCAGCGACGGGTGCTTCACCAAGAGGTGGTGAGTTTCTACTAACGAGACTTGCAGATGACGACGACTACCTGGTGCAGACCCAGGACGATGAAGAGATCGTGATGGAATTCAACTCTGGGGGGAGATTATTAGGATTAGAGTCAAATTAGGATTAGGAATCCTAATGAGATTGGACTCCTAATCCTAATAGTAGTTGAGTTGTATTCTATTTATAGCTCTATTGGGAATAGGACTATGAGGTTTAATTGGGCTATATATATAGAGGGGGTGGGAGGCATTGCCTCCATACTGCCACAAGAACAACTTTGAGAAAGGGGAGAGAGAGAGAGAAGAAAGAGATGAGAGAGCGAGGGAGCGGAGAGAGTCGTACTCGTTATGATTTATATTGATCTTTCTTCTCTGGTGATAGCGAGAGGTGACCGACCATTGTTACATCTGATTGTTCTTTTGTTCATGTGCATCCATGGTAATGGGTGATTGTGCATTCCCTTCTGTATCTAAGGGGTCCGTATTCAACAACCGATCTTCGTAAAAGGAGGCGATATTGTGGATCGTGTTCCCGACAAGTGGTATTAGAGTTTCAGCGTTGTTGAAGGGACACAATGCGGTAGATCAGAGCGAGATTCGAGTCGACGAGTGGATGTCAATGCAACAGATGGTGCAATCCTCAGAAGTAGGGATGAAAATGGTTAGATACGGATACGAATATAGATATAATCATATCCATATCTATTTTAAAATACGAATACGAATACGGATACAAATATTGACGAATTGTGAAAAATGTATTACCATATCCTTAAAAATGAACACGAATGTAAAATGAATACAAATCATATACGAATAATAACAAAAATTTTTAAGGGTGCGTTTGGTTGGGGGGTTACCCCCACTTTGGGTGGGTTACCCAGCAAAACCCATATTCCCAACCCACTAGTGGGGCCTACTCTCTTTCCAACCAAAAAAATATATATTATACCATCATATCATCTAAAAATCATAAAATACTCAACTTCTACTCACTATTCCAAACTTCAATACAATCACATCACAACAACCACCCACTTTTTCAAATTTCTATACAATCATACTATAATAACTACCAACTTTTTCAAATTCCAATACAATCACATCACACAAACCCTCCCAACCCTTAACCCACCAACCAAACACACAAATACAAAACAGGGTTATCCACTCCTGGATAACCCACGAACCAAACGCACCATAAGAGATTAACTAAAATATACATGTTCATGATAGTTTACACATAAAATAGATATACCAGATATAGTAAATTTATAAAAATTATATCAATAATAGTGAATGCAATCATAAATTGTTGTTACCCACAGTTATAAATAAATCTATTAATATATTTATGTACGAAAATGAATATATAAATACGAATGCAAATATTAGCGAATGTCAAAGTGATATCCATATCCGCATCCATTTTAAAACAAATACGAATATGAATACCAATGTCAAAATATGTATAAAACAAATATGATCGCGGATCGGATACGAATATATTCACATTCATTTTCATCCCTACTCAGAAGCCGTGATATGGTGGTCTCTTGAAGAAATCGACCAGAGGCGTCGAAGAATACTGCTAGCGACGGCTTGTAGGAGATTGTGCAAGGTTGCACATTGAGAGCACCCAGCGACGGCTGCGTCACCCAGATGTGGTGAGTTTCTACTAATGAGACTTGCATATGACGACTACCCGGTTCAAACTCAAGTCGACGAAGAGATCGTGATGGAATTCTATTCAAGGAGGAGATTGTTAGGATTAGAGTCAAATTCGGATTAGGAATCCTAATGGGATTGGACTCATAATCATAATAGCAGTTGAGTTGTATTCTATTTATAGTCGTATTGGGAATAGGACTATGATGTTGTAATTGGACCATATATAGAAGGGGTGGGAGGCATTGCCTTCATACCACCACAAGAACAATGTAACCCCAAGAGAAAGGGGGAGAGAGAGAAGAAGAAAGAGATGAGAGAGCGAGGGAACGAAGAGAGTTGTACTTGTTCTAATTTATAATGATTTTTCTTCTCCGATGGTCACGAGAGGTGATCGACCACCGTTATATCTGGTTATTATTTTATTCTTGTGCTTCCGTGATGGTGGGTGATTGTGCATGCGTTTTTGTATCCGAGGGGTTCGTATCCAACAACCGGTATCCGAGAAAAGACGATATCGGCGGATCGTGTCCCAACAGAAGGGTCACCGACACTAATATCAAGAATGATAAAACTGCCATCCTTGTTGATTTCTAGCCAAATATAAAGATTTTGATTATGTACGTTCATGCAGAATCTCTGTTGAGGGGGCATAGAAACGACGACGAACACAATAGAGCGGAGCCTCGCCAAGCTCGATCAAGATATCGACTATGTCATGGGCCACGACTGCCTCATCTTATAATCGGACAAGAAGGTGTTTTGACTCAACCCACTCGGTCCTCTCTCGCTCGTCGAGGTCACTGGTTACCAAATCTCGGACACCACAATCCTCATGAATACGTGGGCTATCGGGAGGGACCCTGCGACTTTGCGACCCATCAGAGATTCCGTCCCACGTGGTTCCAACCTAGTGGGTGGACATGAAGGGTAAGGAAGACAAATGGAGAGCAGATCCTCAGCAGACTATTGTAAATCGAGATCAAGCTTTAGACGCTCGATCTTGATTGAGTGGTTCGTATGAATTCTCTCGATCAAGACCTATAAAAACACTCATTTCGTGCAAACCGCTCGATCGGGATCGAGCAGCTCGGGTCGCCAAAGGTTTTATGATAGATACCTGCTATACTGTAGAGAATCCGCTCGCAGACAAATGAGAGTACGTGAACTTAAATGGTCAAGAGAAGGAAGGAAGAGTGTCACCCATTCACAAATTTTGTGAACTTAAAGGGTGAATAAGGGTGAATATTGTCAATATTTAATATTTTTCATCAAAGATAAATGAGAAAGTAAAAGGAAGACAACAAATTACTATTGCAACATTCAGGCTTTAAGTTTCCAGTCTATTATGGAGGAAAACTGGTCTTGATAGCTTGTTGTTGACAACCACCCAAAATATTTAAGATCAAGTTTTCAAGTTGTAATCCCCACCACTTATAACCAACACCCACACTTCGTGAGTGTTATATACGAGACTATGATGGGGGTTAGGGTGTTACAACATCCCTCACTTATATTCGCAACGTCCTCGTTGCAACATGACTCGTCACTATTCCCACGCTTCAGATAGCATTTTCCTCGTATCTCTTTATCAGGGTGGCTTCATATCTCGGGTATCCCTTTCCATTATTAGAGAAAAATCATCTCTGATATCATTTGTAATGTCGCGGGCTTAGTTTCCAAGTTCGTTATCTAGGAAAACTGGCTCCGATTACTTGTTGGGTTCGGATCCAAGTGGACCCGTTGACAACCACCAGAATGCTTAACCTCGCGTTTTCAAGTAGTAATTTCCACTACTTTTAACTCACACCTACACTTCATGAGTTTTAGATATATAAGTATGATTGAGGGTTGACATATTATATCTATGCCACATATTGGTTAACAACTATTCACGCAATTATAAAAGTATGGAGGGTTATGGGTTTAAAATCTCTTATTAATACATATTTGTATATATGTGTGTCTATGTGTTTGCATAATTCTGTATGTATGTCTTTGTATATTTACAAAATATGTAACGGGTAAGCTTATAGATGCGAACACATATTATTTTCCAAGAGATTGATACGCATGTTTATGTATTTGCATTCGAATTTATATTTTTCATATTGATCGTACGTGTGTGTATATATATTTATTTGTGTATTTATATTTTTTTAGTTAATTTTATTTGACATATGCATATTTTACCAATGTTTTTATTCAATTTTATTAGATTAGCAAGTTCAACCTTTTTTCCATCGTTTTGGATTTATCCGATTTTATTAAAAAAATGATGACATCATCTTTTGGTGAAACCAGTCTCATTGAGGACACCGGCAGGCCGACGATGGCCGGGCCTCTGCAGTCAAGAGACCACTCGAACACGATGGAAGAGTGGACGAGCGACTCGAGCTCCATGCAGATGATGCCCTCCAAGACATGTAGAGGGACAGAGCTGAGGAGGATGAAGCGTGTCGGGACGGCATCCGGCAGCACCTCCGCTGAGTCGTGGCTGATGTAGGGGGAGGAGAGGGTGGAGATGGGCGAAAGTGGAGGGCGGGAGGCGGAGGGTAGAGGTAGTAAATTTGGTGATGTTTAAGGGGGAAGGAGAAGAGGCTCCCCATGGGTAATTTCGTCAACTCAAGGTGTGGGTTGAGCCGTCTATTGACGACGTCGGGGATTGAAACGTTAAGTTAAAGTTTGGTCCCTTATTTGTTACAAAATAAAGATCAGTCCCTAATTTAACAATCCATGTAAATATCAGTCCTTTTTTTCTAATTTACCCTATTCCAAACTCGATTCGTCTTCTTTTTCTACGATTTTATTTTATTAGATCTGAAATCCATTGAAATAAATAAAATAAAGAAAAATTACATCAACAGCGGGGTATAGTGGAAAGGGTAAAAAAAACGAAAGAAGGAAGGTTTTCAGACGGTAAGGATAATATGTTATATTATCTCATTATGATTTGCTTCCGAAAACATAAAAAAATCCCAAAACGTAAGAGCCTCCCCACATCTTTATATAGTCCAAAACTCCTCACCTAAGTGCAAGCCGGGAATTTGAAGAAGCATCAATCCATTATGGCATTCGGATCCATCATTCTCCTCTTCCTTCTCGTTGCCGGTGCCGGTGCCGCTGCCGTCTCAGCAGAGAAACAGAAGCCCCTAGTTGGTGGGTGGCAGCCCATCGAGAACGTCGCCGATCCGCACGTGGTGGAGGTAGCCAAGTTCGCGGTCTCCGCATACAACAAGCAGTCGGGATCGGCATTGGTGTTCGAGAAGGTGGAGAGTGGCCAGGAACAAGTCGTAGCCGGGATGAAGTACAAGCTGATTCTGGATCTGAATAACAAGAAGGCCGAGCTGCGTTACGAGGCCATTGTATACGAGAAGGCGAGCTCGGGCGAGCTTGAGCTCAGCTCCTTTCAAGCTCTCGGTTGATTGCTTTACTTGAAGAGAACATCTATCAACGCTACTCATAATAAACTATGGTTTTGCTAATGACGTTCAATTGTCCAAGTTTATGATCTCATTGTCCATGTCATTGGTTCTAATCATTCCAAAGAAGATCGATGGTTAGATTGTCGTTTTTTTTATTACTTAGAAAATCAATTCGACCGGGTTGAATCGAGATGGAATCAAAATTCAAATTTATTCCGTGAAAAAAATAATGTTATTGATGGAACTTTGCAAGTGCTTTGTGAAATCGTTGACATAGAATCAACGGAATTTATACAACAAAACTTTTTTCAGAGACGATCTATATATGGTAAGGTTTTAGTGTTTGGATCTACATAATAATTCAAGTCAATATTTTGAAAACCGGACTAGAGACTGATCCGATCAGTGAACCGGGCAAGGATCGATCCGGTTAACCGATTTATGCCAGTTCGGTTCGATTATTCAAATTTTAATCAACCTGTCGGGTTCAACATATTTTTTTGATCCAGTTTAACCATGTTCAACCGATGCATTTAATTTTTAAACATATTTTTACACCCATAACCCTAAGTAATTTCGTAATTACAATCATAACCTCACGAAATCATGAATTACACGAGAAACCTCAGATAGTCACTTCGTCTCACAGCCATAACCCTCCGTTAATTTTTTCATTAACCAAATCATATCGTTGGGTTAATCTAACCCATGATCTATCCGATGACTGTAACAAAATTCAAAAAAACCTTCCTTCTCCAACACCCACACCCTCCCTCCCCCCCCCCTCTGTCTCTGCCATCCTCCTCCAGGTTGCCGCCCTTCCTCCCCTCCTCTCCGCCTCTGCCCTCCGCCCTCCTCCTCCCCGTCTTCTTCCTCCAGCTCCCCTCTCCTTTGTCCTCCTCCATCTCGCTCCACACTTCCGGACCCCTCCCCTTATTCCTCCTCCATCTCGCCCCACGCCCTCCGACCCCTCCCATTCTTCATCCTTCAGTTCGTTCCCCACCCCCTTCTTCCTCCTCCATCTCGTCCCACATATGTCGACCCCTCACCTTCTCTCTCCTCCAGCTCGTCCCCCTCTCATTCTTTCTCCTCAAACAGTGGCGAGAGCAGGAGGCGGCCAGGATGACCCACTTTTCAAGGAGGCCACGGTGTTCAACACCGAGCGCAGCTTCCTGGCGTAGAGCTTTGTACTCTGGCGACTTCAGCCCGTCCTGCGGCCCTTCCTAAGAGGGTACCTCAACAAGTGCAGGGACCTCCAGAGCAACGTCCCGGGCTTAGGTCTCCGGTCCGTTAACGGAGCATTACTGGCTCTAACAACCTCTTGAGACCGGGTACATACGGACCCGATTAACCACCCCCAAAATGTTTAAGCCGATTTGTTCGGTAGTAACGTCCTTACTTTTTATCCCACACAGAAATGTTATGCTTCCACGGTATGGGACATTGTTTGGGGTTTTAAAAGATGCCTCGACTTCTTCAACACCAAATTCGTGGAGCCGAGAAGGAAGGTGTTGGCATCCATCACCAACACAAAGTAGTCAAAGTTGAGGTCTGCGATGGACTGCATAATAGATGCAGAGAACAATATGGAGATAAGCACGGACAACGTGTTGTATATAGTGGAGAACATAAACGTGGTGGCGAAAGATACGACGTTGTGGTCGATGGAGTGGGTGATAGCGGAGCTAGTGAACCATCCGGAGGTGCAGGAGAAGGTGAGGGAGGAGATGAGGGCGGTGCTCAAGGGGGAGGAGCCGAAGGAGGAGGACCTGGGGAGGTTGTCGTACCTGTAGGCAGTGGTGAAGGAGAACCTGAGGCTTTACATGCCCATACAGTGGCTGGTGTCGGACATGAACTTGGAGGAGGCGAAGCCTGTGGGCTACACTATCCCAAAGGAGTCGAAGGTGGTGGTGCACGTGTGGTGACTCGCCAGCAACCCAAGTAGTTGAAGAAACCCGAGGCGGTGGTCGCCGGCAAGGTGGACTTCTGGTACCTACCGTTTGGGGTGGGGAGGAGGAGATTGTTGGGGGATAATAGGGGGTGTCCCTAAATCTCTTTCTTGTCTTGCAGTAAATCAATGGCAACAATGATAATCAAACACACAAGAAACCACACGAGATCAAGATTTTTACATGGAAACCCTTACTCGATGTGAGCAAGGGAAAAATCACGGGACAAGACCGGCAATAAATCCACTACGGTCAAAATGAGCCAAATGTTTTTTCGGTTTTGTTGCCCAACAAAACCGAGATACAAACAACTAGCACAATGATAGTTTTTCCACTAAGTATCTAACTATCCCTAGGTATCTAACAATATCAAATGTACTCAAAACTAAGAAAGTGAAGTGGCTTTCCTTGTGGGCTCCCGGATTGAGTCCCAAATGTGATGGCTCGGCTTCTTGAGGGCGTCCACAATGACCTCCAATGGTTGATCCCACTCGAGCTCGCCCAAACGTTGTTCTTCACAAATCCGCAACCTTAGCCATTGCTCCTCTCGAGATTGGTCGCTGCTCTATCTCTCTCTTGCTCGAGCACCCTGGCACGTGTCGAGGAAGATGAAGAGGGGTCCCAAGACCCTTGTTGCTGCTGTTGCTGGAATGGAAGAAGAGAAAACCCCAAGAGCTAGGGTTTCGTTCCCTGTTCTGGAAAATGGAATGGGGTCGAACGATAGGGACCTCTATCGTTCCTGGAATTGGTGCTTCAATTTCTCGGAAATTTGTAAAGCACCCCCTGCAAAAGGAGAATATTGCAGCTCCAAGATGGGGCTGGACAGTAAAATACCCAACAACCTCTCCCTCCAGCGCCAACAGGGATGTGTGGTCCAGTGATGGAGATCAAGAAGAAGTGACACCGCTCAGCTCTCTATAGAGCTGAAGCTTGTCACGAGTGACTGCCTTGGTCAACATGTCTGAGGGATTCTCATTTGTGTGAATCTTCTTCAAAATGATCTGTTTCTGATCAATTGCATCCCTCAACCAATGGTATCTCGCATCAATGTGTTTTGTGCGAGCATGGTGCATGGTACTCTTAATCAAGTCTATAGTGCTCTGGCTATCACAAAACACTACTGGCTCACTGTCATCCATTCCAAACTCACCAAGAAAGCGTTGTAACCACAACACTTCTTTCCCAGCCTCTACTACTGCTATATATTTTGCCTTGATAGTCAAGAGAGCAACGCAATTCTGTAGCTTGGATTGTCAGGATATGGCTCCCCCTACAAAGGTGAAAATGTAGCCTGACTCTGGTCCATGTCTCCTGCCATATCTGCATCAGTGTAGCCACAAACTTTGGAATCTTACAATCCCCACCTCAAGGCTTTGTATAAAATTCCTCCTCCTTCTGCCAGAAGCCATCAAATGGTAGAACCATGTGCTTGTGTCTTCTTCCCGCAACCACTTCTGCCTAGATCTCTACATCCATTCCACTTCCTCATTGTTGACTGTCTCAAGGGGGAAGCTCCATTAAACCCTCATTTCCCATATTTTTTATTTCTTTGAAAAATATCACCATATATATTTAGTTGGGCTTGGAGAGCTTGCACCATAGTGTAGATAAGTTGCATGCATCGGTTTTTACAACCGTTGGATTGAGATGCATCGGAGGTTTCCAACTCGTTCCACCTTCCCAAGAATACCCATTTCCCAAGAAACACAGACGGAAGAGTTAGTACTCGCCCTCCGTCCAGGCCTCCCTCCTTTCCCTGTTAGCCCCAACACCCATCCCTCTCCTCTCGCCGGCGTAGCGACCCACGAGAAATTCTTCCCCTCTCGTCGGCGCTCTTGTGTATGCCACCGACCTCGCAGACACACCCTCCCTCCTCCCAAACCTCCACGACACCTCAGCCTCCCATCTCCGCCCATACCTTCGTCGCCCCTCTCCCATCATCATGCACGCTGCTTCTACCTCACATCTCTTCCCCCATATGCATCGGCTATATGCTAGCCTCTCACGCCCCACCTCTGCCTTGTGCCTCCAAAGTGACCTGCACCTCCCCTCTCCTACCACTCCCATGCGCCACTTCCGGATGCATGTCTGCCATCCCTCTTTGAGTCTTTGGCATTGTCAGGTTTGTCCGGATGCACTTTTATGGGTTGTTGTATGGCGTGTATGATGTCTAACTCCTGGCAGTTGAACAGTATTGGATTTTCACATCTCTGCATCTAATTACAATAAACGATTTTTTTACTTTCATTACTTGTAGATATTTTTTTTAGAATCATTTTAATGTCATTGGATAATAAATATATGGTAATAACAGGGGATAATATCTTTGTCTTCGACTATTATGGAACTATAGCCCCTATTGAACTCACCGTTGCTTCTTTGTTTATAAGATGTTGGTTTTATCTGTTTATAATCCGGATGCCAGTTACTTCGAAAACTATCAGCCAAGTTTGATTGTCATGTGGCTTCATATTAGCCTGGAGTTCGCTCCCAGCAATATAGCCATCCCTATCCTATCACGTCAATCCCACGATCCTCTTATCCATTCCATTCTCGTTTGATCGCGCAAGTCAAAAGTCTATTCACGATTCGAAAAAAGACTCCTGACTGGCCGTCCCCCTTGTGCCTTGTGGGGGGATCAGGCGCCCTCCTTTCCAATCTTTCTTGCCAAAAAAGTTCCCAATCGTCTGTCGCGATATATAATAGGCGGTCGGCTTCTACCTTATCTTTCTCTTTGTTGCTGACCCTGACTTGACCTCTCCCCATTCTCCAGTCTCCTGCACTGCTCGACGTGTGCGACTCCGTATGAGGACCACCTTTCCATTCATTCTTTGAGAATCTGCCCACTCTCAGTTCACACGGTTATCAAAGCAGAGGAAGGGTGGCCAGCAGGTACCACGAGCCCTCTGTCCCACACATCGGTACAGAAGCGACGTGTGGTTCACCGGTTCCACCGAATGCTCCGGTCTCTCAGCAAAGATAGAAAGAATGTGCGGTCTTGCTTCGGATGCTTCACCATAGTCGACCCAGTTCCCGTAGGCAAGTCAGATCGGATGTCTGCAAACTGCCTAGAATTCTCCTGATTGCTCTTCTCCATGTTCTTTTTGAGGTCTTGCATCATTTTCATTAGAGCACCGATATCATTAGAGAGTGGTTGGGTGCTCCTAGGAGAGGTCGGTTGTGCATTCGACGAGGAGGGGGCCTGCGGCAAGTACAGCGGTTGCTCTTGTGCTGGTGGTTGCGGTGGTGCGGTGATGTACCGACCTTGGTGATTGACCTGTACTGGTTGTTGCGGACTTGGGGTTCGCCATGATCAATTTAGATGAGTGAAAGGAACTTTTCTAGGATGTCACATCTCTCTTGGGCCTCCGTCAAGCCCTTCAATCCCTATTTATAGGGGACTGAAAAAGGAAGGAAAGACTTATCTTGTGTAGTTTTCGGTGTAATATAAGGCCTCAGGGTGAAATTGAAGTCCGTAATATATAGTATAGTCAAGGGAGAATCAGAAGCCTGGTAATCTCGTCAAAGAAGTATTCTAGAAAATAGAAGTATATATTCTATCTATTTTGGGGAAATTATTGGAAGAGATAAACTATGGATCCTCAAAGCCGGAGAAAGAGGTGTAAACACATTTCTTGAGAAGCGATTCTGAACTTAATAAGGATTTCTGGGGGGCTTCAGGAAGAGTAGGGCTAGGCCTGAGGTTCGCGCTCGGGCGAAGGGTGAGGGAGGACTGAGGGGAAGTGAGGTACCGTATCATATTTTCTAATTTATTGAAGTTGCCAACATCGTTCTTTGAATAATTAATAATTTGATAAAATGTGCTCATTTTCAATTTCACTACTTTCATGTGCAAATCTTGTTGAATCAGTTTCCACTGAAAGATACGCAATGTGGTGGTCTATGACTCTGTTCAATACTTGGTAGCCGAATGCATTTGATATGATAGATTTAAAATCACCATTGATTGTAATTTGTGGATACGATGTTAGATGTGCTTTGCTTATGCATAGTCTAAAAATTATCAGAAATCATAATAAATAATTGATGTCTATTAGTTTACTAAAAGATTTCCATCCTTTGCATGTGTGTATAATCTAAAAAATTACTAGAAAACATAACAAATAATTGATGTATATCGGTTTACTAATCATTGTAATACCATTTTGATTTTGTCTATTTCATATCAGTTGGAATCTAAATGCAAAATATTACCTTCTTCCATAAGTGTGTTTCAGCTTTACTGTTTTATTGGATTTCTGATTCTCTGAGTCCCATCTGATAGCATATCTGTTTAAAAATTCCTTATCATAATACATGAAATGCATCATTTTCACAAGAATTATTTTTCTTATTATTTTTAGGATGCAACCTCTATGTTGCCTGCAGATAAGATCTGTGGCTTTGGAAGATACAATAGGGGGTGGTGTGGCGATAGAGGAGATAGGGAACATTCCATGCATGACGATGAAGTAAATTGGAGTCACCACATAGACTAGACTAGAGAAGAGAGGGTTGAACCGCTTAAGTGGTTTTTTTTGCTTATTTTATTGTTCTAGATGTATGTGTTGATTGTGGCATCACAATAGTTCAAGTTGTATAATGGCATGATCTTATATTATATGTATGAACTCCTTTGCTCTTAAGGTATTACACATGAATTTATACCGAGGCAAGAAGCTATATTTTGAATATTTCTTTTCTAGAAATTTATTATCTGAGATCAGGTCATAACTCTCCGTGATGACAATTCTTTATAGATATTAGTGCGTGCTGATAATTGCAAGGGGTTGTACTGCATTATGGATTGTATATGTTCTCGTCTACAATACCACCACCATTGCCTTCCTTTGAAATCGCATTTATCCATATGAAGCTCATTGCATCATAAATCACAAAAAGAATATTGTCAGTACAATGGTCTACCTAAATCACTACTCCTGGAGCTCTTTATGAATGAATGCTATGCTAGGAAGTCTAAGAACATTCCATTCTATTCCAACATATAAATCAATAATATGTTAATTGTTTTAATAAATTTCAAACAAAAATGTATCCATTAATAATATAAGTATGCATTTTGATGGTGCAAATCAAGATCGTAAATGTATATTGTAGATATCAAGCAGGTACTCCTTTGCTACAACAAGGATGATATACATCATTTAACTACCAGATTCGCATGGCAAGTGTGAATTACAATCTTATCTCCAATTAGTATACCAGATAGGCATATATGTTTATTAGAATCGATGATGTGATATTATGCATCGGATTGGATGTATTGTGTTTATTAAAGATTTAGATATCGGCTTATTTAAGGAAATAGATACATCATTTTATCATCACTATACTCTGAATAGGTCCAAGAAGAAAGAGATCGATTGGATTATATTAGAAGATGGAAATTGTATTACGTGTATACCAAATTAGATGATTTTATTTATTCATATCGATCATGCCACATCTTAAAGAACATAGAACAGACAAACCTAAAGAATTCAGAACCCATCACTAATAAGAGATTATTCATGCTTTCAATGAAATCACTACACTAGAAGATACATTTTTTGATACTACAATTCAGTTATATACAATGGAATATGATTATGCACAAAAATCAAATTTTCATGAGACTAAAATGGTGCCCAACCACTTGTGGAGGGTTTCTTTAGGTTGGTTGGCGGCGGTCGACCGCCTACGATGATGGCAATGGAAGAGAGGTGGAAGGGCGTGAAAGGCAGAGAGGCAACGTTGAACCCTCAACATAGGTTGGCAGTGGTCGTGAGAGCAGGAGGGTCGGCGGTGGACTTCTCACCATAGGGAATGATGCGGGTCGATGAAACTAGAGGGGGAACGTCCAGGTCACACGGTCTCCACGCTTAGTGCAGATGGCTGGAGTCGCCGCAAGGTAGGTGGGTATTGCGAAAGGCGAGGTGTGAAGTAGAAGCGGCGTGTGGGATGATGGGAGAGGGGCGACGAAGGTATGGATAGAGATGGGAGGTGGAGGTGTCGCGAGGGTTTAGGAGGAGGGAGGGAGTGCCTGCGAGGTCGGTGGCATACACAAGAGCGCCGATGAGAGGGGAAGAATTTCTCGCGGGTCGATGCGCCGGCGAGAGGAGAGGGATGGGTGTTGGGGCTAACAGGGAAAGGAGGGAGGCCTGGATGGAGGGCGAGTACTGACTCTTCCATCTGTGTTTCTTGGGAAATGGGTATTCTTGGGGAGGTGGAACGAGCCGGAACCCTCCGATGCATCTCAATCCAACGGTTGTAAAAACCGGTGCATGCAACTTATCTACACCATGGTGTAAGCTCCCCAAGCCCTATTTATTTATAGGGATTTTATCACTTGTGCCCCTCCGAGATGTTGCAATATCAGTTATGCCCCTATCTTTTTGGTAATATCAGTTGTGCCCCTCAAAACTTGCTCTGTCATCAGTTGTGCCCTTCCGTCAGATTGACCGTCAAAAAATTAAAATAACCATGGTTTATTCAAACCATGGTGTGGTTAAGAAGGGTATTATGGTCCCCTGCCCCCTCGCCTCCCCGTCCCTGTGCTCCCTCACCTGAGCCGCCCCCTCCCAGCCCCGCCCCATCCCAGCACGCCGCCCCCGCCGCACCGTCGTCACCATCTCCCTCCCGCGAGTCCTCCGCCCTCACCCGCGGCGCCGGGGAGGGGAGGGGGCACAGGAGGGGCGTCCATCTTTGACCGTTTGCTCCTTTTGCAGTACCGCAACAACCAATGGCCACCCAGTGGCCCGGAAGAGGCCTGCGAGAATCTGCATGGCCAAGAAGTACCCGAAAATGTGGAGATCCCAGAAGTAGCCCATCCCAAAGAGCGCAACGAAGGAGCCGTTGCCAATCATTCCAATTGCGAGGAAGAAACGGAGGTCGAGGCGGTCGCTGAGGTGTCCAGCGACGTACATTCCCATGGAGTAAAAGGCGAGGTAGGCGAGATCGATCTCATCGAGCTTGGAGGTGCCATGGGGGTCATCGAAGGGGGCCCAGCTGTGCCTGCGGGGGGAATCGGGGAAGGCGAGTGGCACGAAGACGTCACCGAGGGGCCACGGGCAGGGCGGAGAGGTCGAGGAGGAGGAGGAGGAGTTGAGGAGGAGAGGTGGGTGGGGGTCGATGACGCTCTTGACGATGCTGGGGGCCTTGCGGGAGGCGTGGTAGCACGCGTAGGCGACGAAGGTGAGGACAAGGACGAGGGCGCGGTGGGCGTTCAGGAGATCGCGGTCGCGCGCGGAGGGGAGGAGGGGACGGAGGAGGGGGCGGCGCCGGGGAGGGGAGGGGGCACAGGGGGCGACGCCGGGGAGGGGAGGGGGCGGCGGGCTGGGAGGAGGTGCGGGGGGAGGTGGTGCGGCGCCGGGGAGGGGAGGGGCTGCGGGGAGCTCGGGGCGGAGAGGGAGGAGGAGGAGGTCGGAGGAGGAGGAAGAAGATGGGAAGAGGAGGAAGAAGAAGAGGTTAGGGAAGAGGAGGAAGAAATGACCATATAACCTTTTAAAAAAAATAATTCCGTTTATGTCCTCAAAGTTAACGTCCGTTTGCACTGTAGATGGACGGTCACTAACCCGAGGGGCACAAGTGATAAAATAGCAAGTTTTGAGGGGCACAACTGATATTACCAAAAAGATAGGGGCATAACTGATATTGCAACATCTCGGAGGGGCACAAGTGATAAAATCCCTTATTTATATATCCCTCCAATATGTAATTCAAATTTTGTCAGAAACAGAGACTCTTATGTCTTCCATCTACAACATGCAATTTCAATGATCTTATATTGTTGTAATCGTACCTATTCTACATGGAGGACATATGTATTGTTTCTGATGGAATTTGAATGATATATAACAGGGATATACAGATGAATATACATTTTGGTATTTTTGAAAAAAAACCGCAAGATGGGAGTGAGGGCAGCCATGTTGGCTGCCCCTTATAACCTATATATAACCTCCATAACGAACATAGACTAATGTAAATAATGGCAGTCCACACAGTCGCCGCAGAAGCAATAGTGCATACCATATATACATCACATCACATCAAGGTTAAGGAATCTCGACTGGCCGACATTAAAAAGGTCAATGTGCTCCCTTGCTATTGGTTGACTTATCACAGACTTCAAACCTTGTGACCGAAGATCATGATCCTACGTAGCGTTTAGTAGACAACCAGATCCACGCGCAGATACAACTAATGTGGTCATCGTCTGGCATATGATATGGACAAATGGATGCACCACAAAGGAAAAGCATCAGAGATGCCATTATAACCAAATTAAATAATTAATGGAGAAGAAGGAAGGTGTGGAAAGGGATGAGCACGGCATCTCTTTTTGTGGCCGTGGAGAGGAGAATCGGCTGCGGCAGCAATCTGATGGGGCTCCTGCTGGTTTAACTAAGATAGCAGTAAAGCATCACCTGATTAATTAAATGGAGGTTGAAGTGCGATGGTCTAATCTGTAACAATAGGGTTGTTCATATATATACTTAATTACGTCTGTTTATAGAATTAATTAGTTTATATGGTAATGGACTATATTTGGCACTAACACTCCACCCATTTTTCTTTTTGAGTTACTGGGAACCTGCCATAATGGTAAGTGTTTTCCACGTACAGTAGGAAAGAACTGACTGTGAATTCCCACTGTAAATGGCCTATGCAAACCGATGAAGATCAAAGGCAGCAGAAAGCAAGCAGGCGTGTTCACGGGACGGGTAACCAACACATTCGCTCATACACAACCCACCTTATTATTACCGAGTTAAAGGTATGGATACCTTTTCATTTGAATGGGTATCAGATACCCGCGGGATATCTCTTCCAACAAAAAAAATGACCTCCACATCATCCATCTATTTACATTTAGAAAAATAACATTGTAAACACTTCAACCCTCAAACATAGTCTCGCATCTAAAACTGATGAAGTGTAGATGTGATTATAAGTGGTGGGAATTATGATTTAATAATTTGAGTTCAAGTATTTTAGGTGTCCAATCAAGTTCTTGTCCAACAAGTTGTCAGGATCAGTTATCCTTAATAATAGACCGAAGACCTAATTGGTCAGGGATTTTACAAATTTTATTGTAACACCTAACCCAAAAATAGCCTCCATCTAAAACCCACCGGCTACCCCTGCCTCAATGACCCCCACCTCCTCCTCTCCCTATGTCCACGTTGTCCAATGCTCCCAAGTTCTGCAATGTGACATCTTCTCCGTCAAGGCCCTCGACGACTTGCAGCATGCTCGGTTGGAGGAGGGAGCTCTGCTGGTGCAGAGGATGGCCTCCTTCGTCGGGTCTTTTCCCAAGGATGTGAACGTGTGCGTTGAATGCCCTTAGGAAGGTAGATAATGGAGAAGATCATGATGTTATCAGGAGTGTTCAACGGGATTACTTCATGCCGAAGCTGAAGTGGTTGGACCTACAGAGCATAAGGAAGATGAAGAGGATTCACATGAGGTATGATCAGTTCCTAGATGCCTTAATCAAAGAAACCGCTACTTATGCCGCAACAGAGTGGCCACTGGTGGCTCTCAATGACATGGAAGACGTTGACGGGAAGGTGGAAGGATCACCCACCCTAATATCAAGGCTGATAAAACTGCCATCCTCGACGATTTCTAGCCAAATATAAAGATTTTGATAAGGACGTGGATCCGCTGTTGCGGCATGAGCTGCAGCATACTTCGCTGCACGTTCGGAAGCCGCTCGATCTTGATTGATGCAAAATCTCTGTTGAGTGAGCAGTGGGCACGGAAACGATGACGAACAAGATATCGACTTTGTCATGGGCTACGACCGCCTCGTCTTAGAATCAGACAAGAAGGTGTTTTCACTCCCAACATATTTATATTTTTGCATTCGAATTATATTTTTCATATTTATCGTGTGTGTGTATGTATATCTTTATTTGTGTATTATTTATTTCAGTTAATTTTATTTGATCAATTGTTACAGTTATATTCATATGCATAATTTTACCCATGTTTGTGTTCAACTTTATTAGATTAGCAAGTTCAACCTTTTTTCCATCGTTTTGGATTTATCCGATTTGATAAAAAAAAATGATGACCGTCGTTTGGTGAAACCGGTTTGATTTAATATTCCAACCCCACTAGACCTTTTTTTGGTACGATTTTATCTGATTAGATCTGAAATCTATTGAAAGAAATAAATAAAAGAATATTACAGTCAACAGTGGGTAAAATCTTTGGGTAATTACAACATAGGTATATGAAAAAATAAAAATACATAAATAACACTAAAGGATAATAATAATCTCAACAAACAATAAGAAGGTCGAGCTGCCTTACGAGGCCATTGTATACGAGAAGGCTAGCTTGAGCTCAACTCCTTTCAAACTCTCGATTGATTGCTTTACTTGAACTATCTATCAACACTAACGCATATTAAATTATGGAGGTATATATAGGGTGTGAACTCTTGCACCATCCGATCCTTTCCCTAGGCTCCAACAATTAGGGTATCCTATGAGACCCGGCATGGTTCCTTGAGCACGCCATCATAGGAGGTCATTCAACATATCCTACTTGATTATAGCGGTCAAGTCTTTTACACTCCCACTATTCGTATAGTTGATTCTAGAAGATAATTCTACAAAGATCATTATTGGTGAAGACCTCTAGCTTGCTTGTACATTTCCTTAGTCAGAGAATCAAGCAACTTATCACTTGTTAGGTTACCGCTTAAGTTTTGCAGGTGAAGAGCACATGCTTTTTAAAATTTCTTTAGACAAAGGTGTCTTATGATTTGGCAAGAAAGTAAACCCTTACCCTTCACATGTCATCTTACATGAGGTCCACGATATTCAACCTAAGTTGACATGTACTGAGAAACCAATACAATCGTTGTTTGGAGACCTCTACTAATTTAGGCTTCTCTAAATCCATTCCAAAAAGGCTAAATTATCAAGTAAAATTTTAAACAAAAACATCATGGATAAAAGACAACAAAAATTTATTTCAATTACAAGGGATGCTAAAAAAAATGGGCTCCAAAGTCGCTACCATGTTGGTGTACCCCATGACTACTAAATGAATTTGCCAACTTTTTTCTTTAAACACCATATTAAACAATCAAGACAAGGCATTGCACAAGTAAATAAACTAATCAATAAGAGCCATGATCCTCCTTTCATATATAGACTAGTTCATCCCCTGTTGATAATGCAATGATGCATCGGATTTTGGGATTTTTACATTCTTACAAAATCCACGGTATTTCCGTTCCGTTATTATACATGTAACGTCCCAGGCTTAGATCCCCGATTCGTTATTGAGGAAAACTGGCCCTGACAACTTATTGGGTTCATATCAATTGGATTCGTTGATAACCACCTAAAATGCTTAAATCTAAATTGTCAAGTAGTAGTCACCATCACTTATAAATCACACCCACTTCGCGAGTTTTAGATGTGGCATTATGTTTGGGATTGGAGTGTTACAACCTCCTCCACTTATATTCGCAACGTCCTCGTTGTGACATGGTCCATTACTTTATTTCCAGTGACAGTGACGGTTGCACGCTCCAAGTAGCTATTTCTTCCTAATAATCCGTTGAACGATTTTTATACTAAAAAACAGTGATGGAAGTCATTCCAGTTGTTACATTATCAGCAATGTGCTCTATATAGCAACACTTTGCAATTTTTAAAATCTGAATTAATCGTCACTAAACGTTGAACTAATACATTTGCAATAATTGGCTAATGCAATAATTTAATGATTGGAAAATGTGATTTAATTCATTGACAATAGAAGGACCCCAATGAAATGATCTGGAATAGAGCGTATTCAAAATGAAAAGTGTCCAATATAATAATTTGTGGAAAAAGATTAAAGAATCATAGGCAACAACTTCAATAAACAAACAAACCACATGGACATCCAAATTGCTCATCCGTAATTATTGTAAAATAGAGATATTAATAATTGATCGTTTTCTCAAATAAGATCCGGGGGATTTAAAGTGACCTGCAGCTATTTATTGTTGCTGCTTGCCGTGCAATGGGAAAATAAAGTGTTGGCAGGCAACCAATGCACAGTCTGACCTCTGGTCCTGTTGGAGAAGAACAGACCTCAAATGGAATCTCCAACAATGCATTGCTCCAAGTTAATGAAGATAACACGTGCCTATAATGATTTTATTAACCTGCATGACCTTCTAATCAAATGTTAAACCAGCAAATCAAATTTGCTGGATGTAGTTTACAATGATCAGATGGATATGTGAGTTGTATAAAATTAAAATTAGCACTGGAATCTATGTTGGCCTGAAAAGAAACAGAGAATTATTAGCTGATTGCAAGATAAGAAGTACTGTTCAATATCTATCCAACATGATTCATTTCCATCAGAAGTTCATCTGGATCTGGATTCAATTCCATCCAGTCTTCATGTTGATGCCAATATCATACCTCCCTGTACCATATATTATCTTAGATAGATGGCCATGGCTGTTCAAGGAAATTGGTAACTAAAGAAAGAAAAAGGATGATATCCCAAAACCATAATTGAAAAGGTTTCAAACAGTTATTAAACTGTTATATTTCTTCCCATTTAAATGGAAGGGCATGGTTAAAAGTTGGAACATGGCCGAGCATCACTTTACCCAAATTCAATTTCTTGTGCAGAAAATGGTTCAACTTGTTCTGATCTCCATTTATGGTGGGCAGAACACAAATGGGTTGAATGTGGACATATATGTTCAGGTTTCCAATTACTTTGCCTACCATTCTGAAAGTAAAGCTCCAACCTAAAAGGTAATAAAGTCCAAGATAACAAGACAATGGAGGTAAAAGATATCAGCATAATCTATCAATATCGTGGGCAACATAATAATCAATGACGAATACTTCTTCCATTATAAATAGAGTCGGTTACGTAGATTCTTGCTCAAATACATGTTGAAAGATTCAATACTTTTTTACACAAGTTGTCAACTACCTAACTCAATCCCCACAACGGGAATTTGAACCTTTGTCTTTGAGTGGAAAGACGCGACTGCACTACTAACATAATAATCAATAAATAATGTAAAACATGGGAAGAAACTACCAATAAGTATGTATTGGAGAAAAGGAAACATCGCAGCATGGAGGAAACATGCAAATATTAGAAGGTTTGAGGAATAGACATTGAACTTAAAATTTCAGAAGAAGAGCATTGTATGTCTTGACTCTTGATTTATCAAAGGCAATCTACAGTAGGAAGAACAAAATGTTTATTATTATTGGCATTTTGGGAAAACACCAACTCTAAATTGCAACAATCAACATCTAAAAGCTATATAAAGAAAATATTAAAAACGACAGTTTAATCCAAATTTAGCATATTGGTATTGAGCTGAAAATAACATACCAAAGTCTGGCAATGGAAACGAGACATCTCAAACCCAAATCCAATCGACAGCAAGAATAAGCAAGTCGAAATGACCAGTTCCTTCTTTATTACACAATCCAAACATGATTCACAGCCACAAATTACCTGGATCCATACTCACCGCCGATCACGCTTCCCATTGCCATGATCGCCGGCGACGAGCAGGTGGAGAGGAGCGCAGCCGCCGTCGTGCTCCTCCTCACCTCGGATCCTGGCCGGCACGCGGAAGCCGGGGAACTCCCCGGGACTGCACGCAAACGCGGAGGGCTCCATGCACCCGCCGCGTACGCCGCCATTGGACTGAAGGGGGCACCTCTGCGTCGTAAACGGGCCTTCAGTGACCAGCGCCTGCTGCGCCTGGAACACGTACCCACTCCAATTCACGGGGCTCTGCTCCGGCCACACGCAGAGCGTTTGATCGGCCAGGGATCCGCTCGTCTCCTGCAAGGACTGCAGGGAGAGGCGGAGGTCCTGCGGGGGGCAGTCACTGGACGACGCGCCGTCCACGCGCCCTACGGGGAAGAAAAGACGGATCGTGTCGGCGATCGCGTCGGTTTCGAGAGACGGCGGCACGATGCCGAAGGGCAATTCGGCAATCCTCGGCTGATCGTCGCTGGACTCGGGCGGAGGAGGAGGGGGAGTTGGGAGAGCTCGTCGATGGCGCGTTTGGCGTTCTGGATAAGCCAGTCGACGGCCTTGCTGGGGCGATCGTAGCCGAGGCGGTCCTGGACGTTGTAGAACTGGATGGCGGTGTGGGCGGAGAGGCGGACGCGGCGGTCGCGCAGGCCCCTGGAGGTGCAGACCTTGCTGTGGCGGTCCTTGCGGACAATGCGCCCCGCATGGAGCTCCATCGCGCCACCGCTAGGCCTCCGCCGGGGCGGCGGCGGCTGCTGGAGGAGGTAGCTGCGCTGGTCGTCTCCCATCTCCGCGTCAGCATCTCGCAGTTGGCCACATCTGGATCCAACTCCAGATCTTTACTTGAGCAGCAAGCAGAGATGGGGATTTGGGTTCGCCTTCTCGCTGCAGGAGAAGAAGAAGAAGAGCTCTCCTCTCTCCCGTCGCTATCGTTTCCCTATAATTACCCTTTCCACGCTCCCCGTTCCTCTTTCCATCCGTCCGAGTTGGATCGTCGTGGTGTGTCCCTCTTTCGCCGTCGTCTGACGGTAACGCCGTAAACTTATAGCAGCTTTTTTTCTTTGGATTTTTACATTCATATACAACTACGAAAATCGTTTATAATTACGCCAGCAATCTTCGTAATTAGGGATTTTTTTAAATAATTATTAAAAAACCGTAATTAATTAAATAAACACGAAGAAAAAAAATAAGCACCGATCGGCACCTGAGTTGCCGATTTGGGGCGCCCCCTCCAAATCGGCACAATCGGCACCTGAGGTGCCGATTTGGGCGATGCCCGTTGGCCTCAACTCCAAATCGGCACCTCAGGTGCCGATTTGGGAGGGGCGCCAACGGCTATGGCCCAAATCGGCCCCTGAGGTGCTGATTTGGGAGAGGGCCGTTGGAAATTTTCCAACGGTCCCCTCCTCCCCATTTGTTATATATATACCCCCCCCCTCATTCCCATCTTCTCACAATTGCCTCCTCTCCTTCTTCATCATCTCCTCTTCTTCATCCTCTCTTATTTCACTCATTCTGATTTCTGAAGTGGGATTGCTTCTCTCGATCGCCTAATCTTATTCAAGTAAGAATAAGATATTTTTTGTAGATTTTGTTGTGTATTTTTTGCAGGGTTTTATCAGTGAGGACGCTATATACATCGGATATCGGATTATATTATTATCTTTTGGATAACATTTCTTGTAGAAGACAGGCATCTTCCAGGTAAATTTACTTAGGATTTTTTTAAAATTTAACAAGTAATTAGATGCAAAATTGGTACTTAGTTTAAAAATAGTAATTTTAAATGTAATATTATTTTTGTCAATGTCACTCAGATTAGACATTTTAAGAAGAGCTTTTTGTAACAGTTATTAAAAAAATCGAAATCAATTAAGTAGGGGACAGTAGACATTTTATTAGGAGATTTTTGTTGTAATTATTAAATAATTGAAATTAATTAAGTAGTGGACAGTAGACATTTTATTAGGATATTTTTGTAATAATTATTAAAAAAATCGAAATTAATTAAATAGGGGACAATAGACATTACATTAGTATTCCATTCATTTATATTTAAAAGTGCACATATTCATGTTGAAATTACTGTCATTTTGATTTGGAATCGAGCGCCGAGAGGGTCTCTATACAGTGCTGGCAGGACTCACTGTGGTGAGCACCGATGAGCCCCCAAGATCGGACTTTTGGATTCTATTTCTGAGTGATTAGTATATCAATTAAATTATTGATTATTAAAGACAACATCTGACTGAATTGTTAATTAATCTAATTGTTACAGCCGATTATTAAGTAATTGTTTTGTATAATTAAACTAATTAAATCATTATTTTATTCGTATAGATGGCCTCCAACACTGCTCATGTCTTAATATATTGGGGAGGATCGATTGATGTATCTGATGACCACGTAGAATATATTGGAGGCAAGAAACGGATGGTTACATTACCATGCCAATTAACATACATTGGCTTACTGTCTCGAGTCTCTGAAGTCACTAATCTCCCGCTCGACCAGTATATACTTACATTAACTTGTAAGTGGTTGTATGAGGGATCCAGTTTCTTTGCAGTACCGATTGACGATGATGAATCAACATTAGCAATGTTGAGTTCAATCGTCGATGTGAGATTTATCCATCTTTTTGTACAAGCTACTCCCGTTAGTACGGAAAATATGCCGTCATCTTCGAGGTAAAATTAATTATATTCAAATTATAGAATAATTTCATCAATTATATTTAAACTAACAAAGATTTAAATTAATCAGGCCAACAAATGAGACCATTTTTGAGGATATCGAAGGGTCATCACAAGTAAATGTAGAAGATGATTTAGAGACAGAAATATCCGAAGAAAATGAGGAGTCCGAAAATGACGAGCCAGAAAATGATACTCAAACACTAGAAGAAAATATTGGTGGTAATACTTGTCATGATTTTGGATATGGTTCGCTAGTTCTAGCCGTAGGTAATGAGGAAAGGGGGAACTCATATTCTGCTAATAACGATGATGCTGAAGAAGAACCGATGGAGGAGTTGCCTCATGTTTTCGATCATGAAATTGCAGAGGCAGAAGATGTTGTATTTGTAGAGAGTCAATCAGAATCCACCGATGATTCCGGACTAAGTTATTGCTTAGGTAGGAGTTATAAGTCGAAAAGGGAACTACAGTACGATTTACAGAAATGGAGCATGGAAAATCATGTGCAATATAAACCCAAAGCATCAAACAAGCAGATTTTCACTGATGTTTGTATCTATGAAAACTGTGGATGGCGTTTGCATGCATCAGAGAGGAAATCTCGAGGAGATTGGTATGTTTCAGGATACAGGGGAAAGCATACATGCAGAAATCCAGTCCTTTTATTGAAACATCGCCAGTGCACTTCTGTTTTTGTAGCGCAGTATATTTTATCTTCCTTTAAAGCAAAAGTTAGTATGACCCCAAGAGCGATAATGTACAAGATAAAGGAGGAGTTGAAAACTGAAATCAACTACATGACAGCTTGGAATGCTAGACGTCGTGCAATGGATGTGGTTTATGGAAATGAGGTTGACTCATATCGTGATCTTCGGAGATTCATTCGTGCTTTAGAACGGCATAACCCTGGCACATATACGTGGTTCAAGACAGTAGAAGGCCAAAACGATAGCACTATACACTTTCAGAGAGTGTTTGTAGCGTTTGCAGCGTGCCGTAGAGCGTTTAGATTTTGTCGACCTGTTTTATCTATTGACGGAACCCATCTATACGGGAAATACGCTGGTCACATGTACGTAGCCACAGCAATTGATGCCAATAATGGCCTATTTCCGTTGGCATTTGCAGTTGCCGAAAAGAACGAGAATATTTCGGCATGGGGCTGGTTTTTGAATTTATTAAAACAAATTATCGATCGTCGGGACATTTGTTTTATAAGTGATCGATTTCCTGGTCTACAGAACACTATACGTAGTTTATTTCCACCGGAAGAGGGATTCACACATCGTCATTGTCTTAGACACATGCGTGCAAACATGCAGAGAGCTGGTCATAGAAATCGTACGGTTCTAAGTCGATTATACGCTGCTGGACAAGAACCATGTCAGAACAAGTTCAACAGCATGATGCGTGAAATTTTCATTCTAGATAGAAGTGCTTTCGAGTGGATTGTATCTCAGGATAATGGCGATCAGAGATATTGGGCATTAAGTTTAGATGATGGACATCGTTATGGTCATATGACAACCAACTTATCTGAAAGTTTTAACGGGGCCTTTAGAGGAGCACGTGATTTGCCAATTATTTCTCTCATCCTAACAATATTCCTTAGAATAAATGGCTATTTCAATGATCGTCGTGAGGAGTCAGAAGGAATGACTACATATTTGACTAAGAAATATGAAGAGTTGTTAAAAAAACAAACAAGGGAGGCAAGAGCATGTCACGCTGAAAGATTTTCGTTAACTCAGTTTCAAGTCCGCGATCGTGATGGATTTGCACATGAAGTCGATCTAAATGGCCGGGAAAGTGAGTGCACGTGCGGGTTTATGCAGATGAAACACTTCGTATGTCCACATGTTATTGCCGCAGCTGCAAATACTCGTACTCATGTAGATAACTACGATTTATGTTCGCAGTACTTTTCCAGCGATTACTACCGTCAGGCATACAACTTCTCCCGTACCTGATAAACGTTATTGGGGAGAAGAAGATGCTACTATTATGTTACCTCCAAAAATGGAAAAGAGAAATGTCGGAAGACCTGTGGAGGGAAGAATTAGAAATGAAATGGACGAAGTGTGCGTCCGACCGAAATTATGTAAAATCTGCAAGCAACCAGGACATAATAGATTAAGTTGTCCACGCAGAACATAGGCATACTTGCATTTATAAGGGTAATTTAATTTCATTGTTAATATATCATTTTATTTACATATTTAAAGTTATTTTTTCATGACATTTGTATTTATTACTGTAGATGGCACAGATGGATAGGCTTCCTGAACCAGTAGATACCTCAGTATTGTATATGCAGAATGACCATCGATCAGCCCAACCCACTAGTTCGGTAAGCATTTTTTATAATTTTTAAAATTTACTTTTTCGGTAATATTGTTTCTTATTTTTTATTCAATATATTTTACATATTCGATTTGTAGAGCATAATGAGTTATTGAATTCTATTTCTGACAAGAAGAGTGGCGTAGTAGAACGATTAATAGAAGAGTCGGGTTTTTCATGTGTGGTGAACATGAGAAGAGTCAAATGGATCCATCATTATTGACCAGCTTACTGGAGAGATAGAGACCTGAGACACACACATTTCACCCACGCTTAGGAGAGGCTACTATTACTCTTCAAGATATGGGATTAATTAGTGGTTTAAGAGTTGATGGTCTACCTGTAATTGGTCCGGATTCTCCGCCTGGTGGATGGGATGCAGAGTGCATGAGTTTGTTAGGAGTAGTACCCACTCGGATAAAGAGTGGAAAGGTGAAGTTGTCTTGGATACGCGACGTCTTCTTTAAGACAGAACATCCGT
Source organism: Ottelia alismoides (assembly GCA_037367405.1). Taxonomy (NCBI): domain Eukaryota; kingdom Viridiplantae; phylum Streptophyta; class Magnoliopsida; order Alismatales; family Hydrocharitaceae; genus Ottelia; species Ottelia alismoides. The sequence goes on from JAZKJV010003893.1 coordinate 505,167, forward strand.
TGGAAGGTATTCATGACGAACAACAAGCGACCCGTGTGGTTAGAGCTCTAATTTTTTTATCATATAGGATGCAGTATACTTGCAGACAGCAGCGGGGATATGGTGCCTCTAAGGTATGCGTTAATGATTGACTGTAACCACCACCGACGTTTCCTACTTCAGGTTTTAGTTATTCATTTATGTATAGTCAACTCTTATTCATATATCGATTTTTAGACATATAAATACAACTCCTCATAAAATATAGCAGGACTTGGTGAGCGGGCATTTTCTCAAGGTCAGACAATGGAGGAGTCAATATTTGGCACCTCAGGAGTGACGTCTGCGGGATATGACGGGCAAGGGTACTCATCAGGTCATCAAGGACTCGCATCTCAATATGACCAAACTGAATTTGGAGCTTCAGGTAAAAAAATGACTAAATAAAATAACTAATTTTTATCTTATGTATTATTTTCTAAAAAGATGAATATCTCATTCTTGCAGGATATGGAGAAGCTTTCAGTCAATCGCAATTTGCAGGATCATCATTTGCTGGCCCTTCGAGTCAGGGCTACAACAGGCAGGAGGTTCCACCAATTCAACCTGGATTCGTATCTACAGGTAAATTGCACTTAATTTATGATATTGCATTATCCTCTTATTTATTAAGAAATTTATATGACATATAATGTAATTAACATCTTTCAGGTATGAACTATATCGAGTATGGCTTTAGAGGGTCTCAAATCGGTGAAACCGGATTTAGAGGTTCAGGTATAAATATATTATAGAATATACGAACTCATTTCAATATTTACGTTTAAATTTTGTGATACTTATAACAATGAAATTGTCTTAATCTTGTAGGACCATCGCTTGTGGGACCTTCGAGTCAATTTGACTCTGGTCCCTCTCAGCTCATACCGTCTACCCAATATAGTTCAGGAGATTTGCAGTCGCGGATATTTGATAGTGTTCGGTAAATGGAGGTAACTGATTTTGATAGACAGTTGTTTGGTATATCCACGATACCACAACAACGTCCGGAGCTGCCTCGAAGACCTTCTCCCGGAGTAAGAATCACTGAGCCTCCTCAATCAGAACCACCTCGCCATTCAACAAGCGTACGAACCGCCACAGAATCACAAACAATCGAACCGCCACGGAAGTTATCAGCTAGACCGCATCCTCCAGGGCACGTTCCAACGCATTCAGAACAAATGTCCAAGCAGAAGAAGAAGAAGACAACACATGAGGAGACTCACAAAAAATTGGGAGATGGAGGGAAAGGAAACGACAAGGGAGGTGGAGCAGGAGGTGGAGGAGGAGGTCTGAAGGGGTTTATGAAGATATGTAAACTTTAAGTTTTTGTAAATTTTTTTCTTATTATTTGTAAACTCGTATTTCTTCTCTTATGATTGTAATGAAATACTTGTAATTTTTTTAAATTAATTCATGTCAAGTTGTACCTTGTTGAGTTCACCTATATCAATGGTAAATGATGTTGTTCAAACTCTCAATTTTTTCATATTTACTATAATTTTGTTGATATGTCAATCATAAGTATTCTAAGTATGTATCAATATTGAAGAATATAATAAAAAATAGAGATATACTTAACATTTTACAATAACGTTATCGGGAAGAAGATGAGACCACGAAGCTCTACTGATAGATCAAAAATATTGTGATGAAGGAAAATATTGATAGCCAATTAAATTTATTTTCTTTTTTATAATTATTTACATAGTTCCTCAAATGAACATAGATAGAATTCTAGAATATTATTTTGTAAAATTATTTACATAATTCCTCAAAATATTTTTAAATTATTCAGATGTAATGAACATAATAATAGTTTGAAGTATTCCGAAATTGAATTACAGTGATGGGGGTGAGATTTGTAAAATGCCCATCCCAAATCGGCACCTAAGGTGCCGATTTGGCGCCTCTGCCCAAATCGGCACCTCAGGTGCCGATTTGGAGGGGGCGCCCCAAATCGGCACCTCAGGTGCCGATCGGTGCCTATTTTTTTAATTTTTTTTCTTCGTGTTTATTTAATTAATTACGGTTTTTTAATAATTATTTAAAAAAATCCCGTTGCTCGTAATTACATTCTGTCTCCTTCAAATTACACCCGCAGTCCTTGAATAGAAATTACGAAGATTATTGGGATTATAATGCAATTGGAATAGATTTTATGGTTCCGATCGTAGTTAGGCGATGCTTGAGCTCGTGCAACCCATGTGCATGATATCATCTTCCAAGTGGTGTCAGCCGTTCATCAAAAAGTACGAAACAAATTCGAATCAAGACAAAATATACAATAATGCATATTTGTGAAAGTAGACACTGCCTTTGTCCGAGAGGAAATCAACCAACGTGAGCGTAAAATTTCATAGAAAATTATTTAGGAACAGTTCGACAAATATCACATGTATCCAAACAGAAAACATTGAAAGAATCTGATTGATTTTTCAAAATTTAAATTAATAAAATGAAGAAATTAGAAATATAGCAGTAAACTCTCTACGGAATGTGAGTCGAGAAGGGAAGGTCTCCCTTCGAGTACCAATTGGTCCATTGGAGGATAGAATTTTGGGGGTTTTACATTTATGCTCTTCCGAGATTCTAAATATATCTCTACCTTCTTTGCAATAATAACTGTGTCCTAATATTCTAACAAAATTCACTATCATGCCCTTAATATACCTATGCCCCCATTTATCTCAAGTAAATGGTAAAATTGTGAATTTTATAAAAAAGTGGAAGTATAACCGTAATGGTAGAATCTCAAAAGAAAGCGCAAGTATAAAAAGCCCTAGAAATTTTACTCAATAGAGGTATAATATATGAAGAAAGGGAACATACTTCGTGAAGTAGGTAACCTTACCAACTTCATGCTTATTTTGATCAAAAAAATTTATTTTTTTGGAAAATATCAATATCGATGTTCATCACTATAGCATCCTAATATTTCATTCCAATTTCATCAGAAAATGGACTCCTATGCCCTTCATCTAGATAAGGTAATGTTAACGGTCTTAGAATTGGTGTAATCGACATGTTCTAGATGGAGGGTTTATAACTCTGTTTTTGATGAAATTGAAATGACAAATTAGAAGGATATAGTTATGAAAATTCATAGTCGTATTTTCCAAAAAAATAAAAAAATTAGCCAAAATTGAACATGAATTTGGTAAGGTTACCCATTCCATGAAGTAAGCTCCCTTTCCTTATAATATTTTACAATTTCGCACGTATACATGTTGCTTCTCTCCCACAACAATGCTGATCTTACATGATGCAATCCAATGCACCACAAGCTTGTCACTTACATAATGGACCTCAAAACTTGTTTATACGTGCCAAAAAGGCAACAATAATGGCGTGAATTTTCGTGAAGGAGTTTTAAATTTCTAAATAAGTGAAGTTGCATTTATTTATACAAGAAAATTCTCGATAATTGGAATAGTTAATGGTGACTTTTTACTTTAAGTTTATCGATCTCTCTTAACACTTAACACGGAGTTTTCTTACAAGGTGAATTTGAAACTTTAGAAACATGGATTGTGGAACATCCATTCTAAACAGGGACGAAAGTGATCGGATACAGATACGAGTATATGTATAATCATATCGTTATCCATTTTAAAATACGATGATGAATACATATACAAATATTGTTTAAAATAAAAAATGTGTCACAATATCCTTAGAAACAAATATGAATATAAAACGAATACGAATCCGATACAAATAATGATAGAAATATTTTAGAATAACTAAAATATGCATGTTTAAGATAATTTTAGACAAAAAAAATATGCCAAATATACTCATTTCATAACAATTAAATCAACAATAATGAATTCAAACATCAAATGTCGTCACACGTAGTTATAAATAAATCTATGAATATATTTATATAACAAAATGGACAAACAAATACAAATGTGAATATTAGTGAATGTCAAAGTGATATCCATATCCGAATCCATTTTATACAAATACGAATGTCAAATTATGTATAAACTGAATATGATAGTAGATCAGATGCAAATATATTTATATTCATCCTTAGTTGTAAGTGTATTAACCGCTTGACCATTCTTGATTGACTCCATCTTGTTCTTCCTCGGAAATCTTTTCCTTTAATAAATGATGATAAATCTCAACATGCTAATTATTTCTTGCATGAAAAACTAAGGAGTTTTTAGAAGTTGAATAGCATATTAATTGCCACAATATAATTCATTCTGATTAGAAGAGAGTTGGTATGTTGGATTATTTAGATATTTGATCATCTTTGTATATTCTAATTGGCTGAGAGTGGACTTGGGGGAGAGCGAGGGTTAGTACGTCGATCCTCCTCATGCATCTTGATTAACTAAGAACTGATGATGGGTATTGTTGAGTAACATTGGTATTTTTTGTTTAAGTATAAAAGTGGCATTGAGAGTAGCACATATTGCACTCTAAAATCTTTCAGAAAATAATAGAGAGTGTAGTGTGAGAAGGTAGAGTATGCACATTGGTGAACCACTCTAAATACTTGACTTCTGTGATTGTGTGTGCTTTCTTTTTATAATCATTGTTCTATATGTGTGGTGCTTGGTTGGATCAATTCCCTAACATATCATTCGTAGAACATTCGAACCTAATTTCGACCCTGGGGAAGCAAAATTCATCCGTCAATTCAATTGTCGTAGTAATTTTTAAAAAAATTGATCCACATGAGGTCAAAAATTATTGACCGATCATGATTCTCATATTACAGAAGTTAAGAAAGGCACAAGTGATAAAAACCCCTCCTCATTTTGCTCATCCTTCTTTCGAAAGCTTGCAAAATTCTCAATTTCTTTATATAAAACTTAATGAAATTCCAGGTGAAGGGGACCGAGTCCAAAACCAGACCAAACCCCTCGCACCATTTTGGTCAACTCCCGATTACGTGCAAACCCGTACCAAATCTACATCTCCCGTAATCTTCCAAGCAGCCATTGCCCATTTCCAGCACCATAGCTACTGCACCATCATGTCCCGCCGGGCCGACCTCGGCTCGTGGTTCCGCACCAATCCCGTGGTCGTTGCCGTCCTCACCATCGTCATCGCCCTCCTCCTCCTCCTTCTCTTGCTCCACTTCATCCACATCCGTCGACTTCGTGAGCACCGCCAACGCCGGCTGAACATCGACTTCATGGATATCCTCCTGGATCTTCTGGCCGACCAGAACGACGACGCCGATCACCCGCTGGACCACGAGGTCCTTGAGGCTCTACCGATGTTCGAATACCACCACCAGCACAACGGCGAGGCCGCACCGGAGTGCGTGATATGCATAAGCGCATTCGAGGAGGGGGAGATGGTGAGGGCACTGCCCAGTTGCAATCACATGTTTCATGTTGAATGTGTGGACACGTGGCTGTATGCGCATTGCAAGTGCCCGGTGTGTCGCGCGGTGGTCGACCCGCCGGAAGCAACCAATGATGACGATTTGACGATGGCTGACTTGGAATGGCCGGCATCCACATCGCCGGAGTCGAGGGAGGAAGTCGGTGATCAACATGTGGTGGTGGTGGTGAACAACGAGGAGGGAGAGGTGAAGTAGACCTAAATGTTGGGGGTGTGTTTAAATTTGTTCCATTTTCTTTTTTTCCATGTTTATAATTGACTTTAAAATACACTTGCAACATGATTTCATATTTGAGAAATTTTGGGTATGCTTCTGCACATTGTTCACATCTTCTTGGATATGACTTCAGCTCTATTCTCTCCTTGTTAGTTCTAGCTCCGATGCATTCTTGTGATATATTATATTATCCTACTTGTTGCACTAAGGCCTCTGTGTGAAAACCCACTTGATGCAGTTCTTGATATATCACTAATGGCATGTCTTAAAGCTTAAACTACTTGGAACATCTCACTAATAAACATTTCAAAGCTGCACGCGAGGCTCTTTTGTTGAACAAAAGGGATTGGTTGGTCGTAAGAAAGTTGCAGTAAAAAAAAGAGTTGAACATGAGTAGAGTACAGAGGAATTTCGGAATGCCATGGAATAATGTCTAAAAGAAACTGGAGTACTTCTAATATCCAGAAACTAAAGCATTTAGACAGAGGAAAACTGGTGGTAACGTAGGAGTTAGAAGAGCATCTAACTATATACAGAGAGAGGGTTGATCATGTAGGAGTCAAAAACCGTAAAAGTAGAGAGCTACGATTCCGAACCACTAGATTATGCCATCTCTCTCATTATTGATTGGAAGAGGAAAGAGATGAGCAGAATTTAGTGGTCCATACTCACTGCTCTCATGCTCTCACAATTTTTGTCTCTCACATGATCAACCCTATATATATAAAAAAGGAATTTTGGCGTAAAAGTTACACACGTTTTTGTTATGTTTTTTTACCATTTGTGTTATTTTTAGCTTCGACAATATCAGTTATGCCACTCCATTTTTTTAGAATATGATCAGCTACGCCTCTATATTTACAAAATTCACGATTTTCCCTTCCATTAAGGTAAAGCATGGACATAATTGATATTACAAAATGCATAATTGTGAATTTGTAAGATTATAGAGGCGCATCTGATATTTCAAAAAGGACGGGGCATAATTGATATTACAGAATTTAAGAAGGGCACAACTGATAAAAGTCCTTTTATTATATATAAGTGTTCCACGCAAGGTTTTGAAAATCGACCAGAAGTATTATTTGTTTAACTGAGTTGAATTGAGTTAGATTAATATTTCATATAATAAATGTGAATTGTGATGCATCATGTATTTAAAGGATTTCTATGCTTGTGTCTTTCTAAGTTTTTTCACTACAAAAGATTTGAAATCGGCTGACGGCTTATTCCGTCAGGACTTTATTTAGTTTCCGTCACCATTTAGCATGGCGTGACGGAATAAATGTCAGGCTTTGCCCATCAGCTTAAATGGTGTCAGCACCTGACATCAGTGACCCCAATTCCGTCAGCAGTGTATAAGTTGACACCTTAAACAAGTTGCCATGTCACTTAGTGAGATGGCAAAAAGCAGCCGACGTGGACTTGCCACTTCACTTGCCATCTCACTTGCCATGTCACTTTCCATATCATTTACCACATCATCATGATGACATTCATTAATTATATTCATTTTAATATGTACATTCTTGACAAAATTTCCGTCACCAATAATGGATACATTTTAAATGCCTCATAATGTGCTATTTTATTTCTTCGAATTCAAACTTTCCAGCAAAGTTGGATGCTGAGAACAAGTCCGCCCTGTTTGTGGAACTAAAATATATTGAAAGTAGAAATCTATTCTTTAAATGACAGATAATACTATCACCTTTATAACAAACAATATTTCAACAAAATGAAAAGTATGTTGATGGCTACAAATGTTACATACCAAAATAACAGCATACCAACATGTATCCACACATCAACGATCTACATACCAAAATACCAACAAAAAACTTCATTGCTACAGATAGAACAATATCCACACGTCAATGACCTACATACCAAAAGACCAACAAAAAAACTTCACTGCTACAGCTAGACCATCCAATATTCAACAATCACCCACTGCATAATTACTACTATGTTTATATCTCAAAAAGAGGAATATGCCAAAAGACATTTGCTTTAATCTCCAAAGTCAAGAGTGAGTAACTGAGTCACTCTCATGTTCTTCATTTCTTTGGACATTGCCTTGATGAGAGGAATGTGTGGATGGTTGCCGAAATGACGGATTCCATCCTGAAGGTCGAGGAACTCCATAAACAGATGCGACTTCAGATAACCAGCTATGCATCTTTTGAAAATTCTCCTCCATTCGCATAAAATCTTCTTCATATTTTGTCACAGTGGCCTGTCAAATCAAATTAAAAAAATGAATAGCGGTCTAATATCACAGTACAACAGTATCTTAAATACATATCATCCATAAACCATTTTAGTAATAATATTGTCACTTAGAAATTAAAAGGTTGAACCTGAGTGTGATGCAACTTTGCTTGAAGAACCTTTCTAGATGAGTGCTCTCTTTCTGCTCCAACTCCAGAAAGAAACAAATAATCAGTTCTACCGTTCCTATAGTTCATTGCAACCGCTTCCTCCTCTAATTCCTCTTGTGATTTTAATGGTTGTTTAATCTGTTCTGTTTCAACGAAAGATCTGGCATTTTCCTTTTACAAAAGAAGTAACGACCACGATTAAAAAACTTGACAATTAAGAATAGAATAATAAAGCTACTAGAATTGTACCACTCTTGGATTTCCAGAGTATGCTCGCTCCATAATCTCTAATTTAGTAGGACTTCTATTGCTTTCCTTGCGCTGAATTTTAAAATGAAGTAGTGCAATATCAGATACCATAAAACTACTTGTAATTAAATTAACAAATCTTACCATGTCATACTCAAGTTGAGATAAAGGACTTGAACCCATGGTGTGATTCATTTTCTTTGCACGTCGATTTTTCTTTGCTATATCAGATATCATCTGCAAATGTGCCAACAAAAACAATAAGATACTATATACATTATATAATATTAGAAATTTATCATCAATCTTTCATAACTACCTTATCTTTTTCAGTATCCCATTGCTCGACCAAATTTGCAAATTGTCTCTCATCCACTCTCCCATCGGCTCTCATTCTCTCCCACATTGGTGTTCTATCTTCATCCTTAGAAAAAGGTTCATATATTCTTGTCTTAACTTGGTTTTTCCAACTTCTAAAGTTTGCTCCAATTTTTTCAAAGACATAATGCCAAGCATTGTCATGACCATTTAAATCAAAGTCTCTCTACAATAGTATTGGACATATATTAGATCAAAGAAACTACCAATAAATAACCAAAAAAGTAAAAGAAAAATAAAATAAGAGTTTACCGCCAACATTGACCAAGTATCAACCATATTGGTTTCATCCATATTTTTTTGAGAACTATTCAAAGGCCAAATTTCACCCATCTTAGCTATTGCGCAAATTCTTTTTCTCAAAAAGCTTCCACATTCACCAATTGGACGTCCTTTTTTGTCCCATTCCACCAACCAACGATGACCTTCAGGAGGCCTCAAATCTTTTCCAATTTTTGTATATCGTCGCCCATACTTCATCCTTTTTGATGGACCTAGTCATTTATAACTTAGCACTAATAGATGTATATATAGTATCAAAATAGAAAGTTAATATTAACTTATACTTACGAGATGTTTCTCCTGATATTACATTTGAAGCAGCATGAGGCAATGGCTCTTGAGCATTTGGTACAGATGTAATTCTACTCAAAGGCAAAATACTATGCTTGGGAATAGTTTTTTTAGCTCCATCATTCACATCAGCTTCAATACCTAGACATATGTAGATATTTTTGCATGAAAAGGTAAAACATAGTAAAACACATACAAATATTGATTTTGACAAATAGGAATTATCAATAAGTAAGATATTACCATCTTGTTGTGCACTCCCATCGGTATGTCTAGTGTTTCTAAGAGGCATGCTTCCTACTATAACATGGAAGGAGAATGCAAGTTAATAATAATACAATGAGATTAATTGATGATCACACAAAAGGAATTCAAAGAGAGAGAGAGATTAGTTACCACAATGAATATATTGATTCCTTTAGCATAAAACTAAGGTTCCTTGAACATCTCTACTCATATCGACAAATATCATCACCATCACTTGAATCTTGCAATAAATTACTACCATATGGAACAACACAATCTGACATATCAAACAAATCACGAGGCAAATTTTGTACTACAATATGCCAATCTTTTTCGATAGGATCCTGGATATAAAAGCATTGTTGAGCTTGGGAGGCTAGTATAAATGGATCATCCACATGACGCTTGCGAGAGAAGTTAATACATGTAAATCCATATACATCCTTTTTTATCCCAAATTTACTATTCTCATCAAACCATCCGCACTTGAATAAAGTGACTTTCAAAATAGGACCATATTCTAACTGGACAATTTCTTCAAGTTGACCATAATAAGTGATAGTATCTGAACGTGTCACAACACCACTATTTTGGGTCTTTCGTGTTTGATCCAAGTATTTGGAATGGAAACGATAACCATTTATAGAATATCTATCATAGGCAATAGCATCAACTAATGGACCTCTAGCTAACCACTTTAATTCATCAGATAGTTCAACTCTTCCTTCCAAACGAAGATGATGAATCTATAAGTAATAAGAACTAGTTAGTTGGATTAACGATCAATTAAAATTTAAGACATGAGCTTAGAATTTTGCATGAATGAACTTACATGTTCTTTGAACCAATACGGAAACTCTTTAAGATGGTTCTTATGGAGATGTTTCGGATCTATTCGTGGTTCCTTTCTTCCAATGTCAATTAAATGTTGCCTGTGTTGTTTAATGCAAAAGTTATATATAAAAGAAACCGGTGAAAATGGGAACATGTGGAATGCAAAACTTACTTGCGATATGGCTCGATGATTTCCATATTGTTCAAAATATATCTATGTGCTTTATCTAACATACTGCGTTCCATTCGGATTTTTCTACCTGCCCCAATAGGAATGTTGTCTATATTGCGAACCATTCGTGTCGTCTTGGTCTCAACATTAGTCAAATAACGTGAACAAAATGTGAGGCATTCCTCCGCAATGTAGCCTTCTGCTATAGAACCTTCTGGTCGGCTTCTATTCCTTACATAACGCTTCAAAGTAAGAAGGTATCTCTCAATTGGATACATCCATCGATAATGTACTGGACCAGCAAGTTTTGCTTCAGTTGCTAAGTGAATGGGCAAATGCATCATTATTGTAAAAAAAGATGGAGGAAATACTCTCTCTAATTTGCATAAAATAAGGGTAATTTCTGATTCCATTTTCTCTAACATCTTCATATCCAAAACTTTTGAACATAATTGCCTAAAGAATGCACATAATTGAATCAGTGGAGTGCATACATTAGGACATGATGTCTTTCGCAGAGCTATAGGAATAAGTTCTTGTATCAAGATGTGACAATCGTGACTCTTAAGACCAGATATTTTCTTCTCCTTCACATGAGCACATTTTGATATATTTGAAGAATAGCCATCTGGAACTTTCACAGAATGCAGAATGCTATAAAATAAGTCCTTCTCCTCTTTCGATAAGGAGAATTGTGCTGTTGGAATTAAACAACAGTCATCAGTTTCTATCGGATGAAGCTCTTTACGAATACCCAAATGCTTCATATCAAGCCTTGCATTTAAGTTATCCTTTGATTTTCCATCAATATCTAATAATGTCCCCAAGATATTATCACATATGTTTTTTTCTATATGCATGACATCGAGATTGTGCCTGAGTATTACATTTTTCCAATAAGGTAGGCGGAAAAAGATACTTCTTTTTTTCCATGCATGCGGTAGCGACACATCTTGATTTATGATTGAACTTCTTTTTTGTTTCTTTATTCTTCTAACATGTGTTAGCTTTCCAAATATAACATTCTCATGTCCTTCTAATTGCTTAAGAACATCATATCCAGAAAGTAATTTCGGTGCACCGTTGCATTCACATGTGTTATCAAAATTCTTCTTATCACGTCGATAAGCATGATCTGCAGGAAGAAATCTACGGTGCCCTAAGTAGCACTCCTTCTTACTGTATTTTAATCTAAGAGACTTGGTATCCTTATGACAACAAGGACACGCTAATTTCCCCTTGGTGCTCCAACCTGATAAATTTGCGTAAGCAGGAAAATCATTTATAGTCCACATGATTGCTGCACGAAGAGTGAAATATTGACCTGTATATGCATCAAAAGTTCTAGCACCAGTATCCCATAATTGTTGTAGCTCTTCAACTAAGGGTTCAAGATATACATCTATGTCATTTCCTGGTGCTTCTTTTCCAGGGATAAGTAGTGACATTATGAAGTTTGTTTGCTTCATACACATCCAAGGTGGTAAGTTATATGGAATAAGTATCACAGGCCATATGCTATAGCTTAAGCTCATTGAACCAAAAGGATTAAAACCATCACTTGCCAGTCCCAATCTAATATTGCGTGGATCGCTAGCAAATTCAGGAAATATATAATCAAAATCACTCCATGCTTTTGAATCAGCTGGATGTCGTAACATCCCATCATTTACTCTTTTTTCACGGTGCCACACCATTTCTTTTGCAATATTAGTTGTCATATATAACCTCTTCAACCTTGGTATGAGAGGAAAATATCGTAAAACTTTTGCCGGAATTTTTTTTGATGTTGGAGTGCTTGATGGTGTGAAAGTTTCCGTAGATGTACTTGAATTTTGCCATCTAGAAGAACCACATCTATCACAAACTTCTTTATTTACATTATCTTTCCAAAATAACATGCAATCATTTGGACAAGCATGAATTTTTTGATAGTCAAGTCCAATTGCACTGATAATTTTCTTTGCCTCATAAAAGCTCTTAGGGATTCCTTCTTCACCTTGTGGAAATGATTCCCTTAATAAATCAAGAAGCATTCCAAATGATTTGTCACTCCATCCATTTAGACATTGCAACTGATATAAGCGTACCAAAAATGATAACCTTGAGAATTTTTCACAACCATGGTATAATGGTCTTTCAGCTTGGTCTAATAACTTATGAAACTGTTCAAAATCCATTGGATCATATGAAATATTGGGCTCAACAAATTCATTATCAGCCAGAGGATTTCCTGATATACCCATTGTAAAGGTATCTTGTAACAATCCATGCATGTTATCTTCCATAGAATCCGATGTATGGATGATATTCGTAGATCTCATTCTACTTGGTAGTTCCCCATGTTGATCCCATGTTATATAATTGTCCATGAAACCTCTCAAGATTAAGTGTGTATAAACTTCATCACTAGAAAGAAGGCGTGAGTTAAGACAATCACGACAAGGACATGGAAGAGTTCCCGGAGAAAGTCGTTTTAGATGTGCTAACGCAAAGTCAATAAATAATTTAACTCCATCTTTATAAGTTTGGTCCAATCTATTTCCAATCTCCATCCAACTTTTGTCAGGCACGATATCCATCTATAAAGAATAACAAAAAAAACATCACTATACAAGTATAATTTATTAAAGATAATACCCGTCATATTTATACGTTAGAAACAAAAGTCTCCTTTTCTAAAGTCTCAACAAAATCAATACTCAAGTAAAATGTAATCATATGAAAACATATGTAACCTTTGTAATTAAATGATGAAGGTTTTTATTGTTTCAAAAAAGCTTCTCATTAAATCTTGTTTTTTGAAAAAACTTAAAAGAATACCTTCCTGAAAATGCTTTGAATACACTTTCAGAATGTCAAGTCCTAAATTGATTGTTATCCACCTATTTGAAAATCGTAGAGCTCCAATGAAAGACCTGCTGAAATATACAAATTAGTTATCTTAATGTTTTTGAAAATAATATAAATATAGTCCCCATAATTAAAAAACAATATCTCAAACCACGATGCAAATATTATTAAAGAAGCATAATTTTTTAAACAACTTTCATGACAGACAACTTTCCTGACATGGTATATGCTTACCTCTTAGAAACAATAGTTTTTTTTAGAAGTACAAGAACAAGATGTTAAATCAATTTTGTATACTCAATATTGTATTATTTCTAATACTAAAGACCATATTTTCTGAAATCATGTCCTTGTAACTAAGTCCATTGGATCAGAATTTTCATCATCGATTAATCTACATCTTGCATTGCAGTAAAATCGTAATGGAAAAACTTTATTTTTCAAAATAAGAAAATTTTCATTCTCTGGAAACAAATAAGAATGAAAATAATTAGGATTGACCATATAATATCAAAATAATCAAAATTAGATACCACATTGACAAAAAAACAAATATAGAAATTGGCTAACTATAATGTTTGAAGCTAGAACAAGTTATTGTCTTGCTTCCCTACAGACTACATAAACAAATTTAAGATGATTGTATCAACACCTCCTGAAAACTCCACATTTCATAAAAACCTATGTGCCAACATTTTGCATCTACCAAAACATCTAAAACTTAAAAGACTGAAAGTATGATTCTCCAGTTATGACCAAAAGAATCATCCCTAACAACAGAGATTAAAAAAATATTGAAATAAGAAAAGGCAAATACAAGTCCAAAATTTGAACATGCTATTTCTGTTCAATGATGAATATGCTCAAATAAAAAATCTAATGACTAAACCAAAATAACAATATAAGATAATAAAAACTAATGATGAATAAAATCTAATGATCAAACCAAAATACCCATAAAAGAAAAATTATAATGATGAATGAAACCTCATGAGCACAACAACGTTAAAGCACAACAAACTAATATGCAATAAAAAGGTATACAATACAAGTCAAATAAAAGATGAACTAAGAAGAAGAAAATGGATTCATCTCCGTCAAAACATCCAAGAATTCATATAGAAACCCTATTTGACCAACGGATGAACTCTAAATCCCTGGAATAACATAGATTTTCAAAAGGAAACACAAACTATCATTTCAACACACATCTAACAAGAGGATAAATATGCGATGTCATTACCTTTTAGATTGGCAAGATCTCTAGGAATAACTCCATGAGAAATGTAGAGGCGGAGCCAAGGGATTGGAGGCGGAGTTCGGAACGGCACAATGAGAAATGAGAGAAGGATTTAGGGTTAGCTTTTGTTTGAGAAAGCTGACGTGGGTAAGGTTGTATGAGTTGGCATTAGTTTACTTACTATATATTTATTTATAAAAATATACTGACGTGATTTCCGTTAGCCCCAAATATAGGATATGTGGAAATAAAATAGGATCCTTTTTCAAATGGCGCCAACTTTTTGGAGAATTGGAGCCAACGTAAATAAAAGTGAAACTTTGGACGGGAGTGACGGAAATACTAATTGCTGACGAAGAATTCGTCAATGACTGCTGACGGAGCATTCTTGTCAAGAACTTTCCGTCACCCGATTAATGTTTTCTTGTAGTGTTTTCCAATAACACTTACACTCCCTTTTTTACAATTACATGTGTACCCTATATTTTTACAAAAATCATAATACTAACTTTTTATTAGCACAGTTGTGCTCATATATTATACCAACATAATGACAATATTGAGAATTTTTAAGAATATAAGGGAACAAAGTGTCATTGCGAAAAAGTTACGAGTATAAATATTATCAGAAAGACATAATAAATATATTTTGCCAAATTTATAGAAATACATAGATGTTTAAAATCAACAACTTAAAATAATTCAAACTCTATATTGATGGGCAAGTGTTATTATAACCTTGACAACTTTTTATTAGATGCATTATTTGTTGCAGTTTGAAGGGGTCAATTCATATGCAATATATGAAGAAAGAGGAAATATTTACAAGGCAAGAAGGTAGAAGCGATATTGGGCCGTTGGGACACATGGAAGGAGAAGGTATAAAGGAACACCATATTATGGGTTCGAATCAAACTATATTGTGAATAGTTATTAAAATTTTATATTTTATAAATAATTAGATTTTTTTGTAAAACAAACAAACAGTTGAACCGATGGTTTGGCCAATTGGTTCATCTAGGTTAAGCGGTCTAACTAAGTTTTGATTAGTTTTTATTTTCTGAATAAAAATTATATGATAGATCATTTTTTTTCGGATTCTTAATTTAACCGATTGAACAGACCGGTTCGGTTCGATTTTTTTTCACGATACAGACTAGAGTGGTTGCTGCGAGCATAGCCGGCGATGCTAAGCCCCTACTTGTTGTTCCATGACAAATGATTGATGGTGATCATGGACCTTCACCATTTAACTTAAATGAGCTACATGAAGCAAACCTAAATGAGCTACAAGGTGTATGTTAGAATAGTGATCGAAGCAGACCTGGATGTACGTATTTAATCCATTTGGATTTTGAATTTTCTTCTTGATTTTTAATTTATATATTTGTATTTTCTATTTATATTTTGTATTCTAGGTACGCACCATCAATCACTAGTCATCAATAGGAAATTGCAAGAGGAGCGAATGTGATCAATCACTATATTTTTTGGAAATTTTCAAAAAAGTTTTATTTTTTATAACTTTTAATTCAAATAGGAATAAAATGTGCTCTTTTTAATTTTTAATAAATATTTAAAATGCCTAACATGAAAATCTAAAAATATAACATGAATGTGTATGTTAACAGCCAATTAACCCTAATTCTTCATAATTTTTTAGCATGGATGACATTTTTAACAGATGAAATACAAGCACAAAAATAAATGGGATGGCAAGGGTATTTTTGCAATTAAAAAAAAGTCATGGGCTATAGTGCAAATTGCCCAAAAAGATTCATCTAATATTGAAAGTTTATAGACTAAACAAAAATACAAATAGCTATAAGGGATTCTATGCAAAATTACTGCCTTACGTGGGACCGCACATGAGGAGACATGGCACAGGCCCATTAACAATATGAAATAGATGCAAGGGGTTCCTTGCAATTTTTACAGAAATATTAAACGATCAAATTAAAATATAGGACTAAATATAAATAAACAAAATGGGTGCGAAGATTTGCAATTTACACCTACTAAGCGCCAAATCGTGTGGTGGTGGGTGTGCCACTTATCCATGTGGCGAACATATGATGGCAGGTACCCCTACTCTGATAGAGCATCGATATTAGATCTCAGTGCAGATCTGATGGTCGAGGGCACTGATATCCAACGGCAGTTGAACGCTTGGAGAGGTGATCTTGATTGGACGATGATGAATCCTCATTCATCACTCTTTATTCCTTTATTTTAGCTAGAAACCTTGGCAAAATATCTTGTAAATACTTGTAAATACAATAACTTATCAAATGCATGCATCATGTAAATAACCAAAATTAGCATGTTTTTGCATAAAAATAAAGGAATAAAGAAATAAAGAAAAAGAGGAAAATATTTAGAATAAATATTGAGTGACTCAAACCCAAGGGAGGGCTCCACAAGGGCCTGACTGCAGAATAAAATAAGTAGAGAGAGATAGGGTGACTGAACATGGTGTAAATATCCCTCTATATGTAAATAGTCTATTTTCCAAAAAAAATAAAAATAAAAATATGTGTGTGGTTCTCATATTTTGTACATATTTATCAAAATAAAATAAAAATGGGAAAATAAAAGGAAAATAAAAATAAATAAATTCTCTCTAGTGTATATATACCATGTACATAAAATACAAGACCTAATTAATTCACCCTTGTAAATACCCAATAAAAATTCAATAAAAATATTTTTAAATTCCTTATTTTATGATTTAAATAAATACAATATAAAATAGGGATAATTATGCAAAAATAAACAATTATAAATAAAAATCAAAAATACATATGTAAATATACTTGTATATAATAATAATATAATGTAAATACCTAATTTATTTTTCAAACAAATAAATAAAAATCACTAAAAAATACTTTGAAAATAAGTAAACATTTTTCATGTTGAAAATATTTTCAAATAAAATCATTTCCTATTTTAAAATTATTTTACAAATAATAAATAAATGGCAGCTCCTGATTGGTCCATGGGGGATGTTGACCCCCCGGTCAACTCCCCCCCAGGACCACCAGCTCCGCATACCCGGTCACTAACCCGATTTCTCAAATTTTTCATAACCAGATCCGCCATCCATATCCCTAAACCTGGGCTTCGCTTACTCTTGATTTATCACTGATCCACGCCCGGGGATCGTCCTAGGGATCCGTGCATCAGCATGCCCTACCCGACTCCATTTCTACCGGATCTCCACCACTATTTAGCTCAGCTCCGCCGCTCATTTCAGTCCACCTTCAACCGCTGTTTTAGACACCTGTGACCTCTACCTTCTTGCATTGAGTGACAGCAATCCACAAGAGGTGTTGTAGAGAGGAGTAAAGCGCCCTAGCCCTAGTTATGGTGGTTTGCGCCGCCGTACTTCGCCCGAAGGAGCTCGAGCCTCTGGAGACGTCGCTCCATTAAGGCAAGGACCCCAGGAGGTCACCCACCTACATCATAGACGTCCGCGATCATCAGGTAGCCTCGAGATTACTTAGGTCACCCTTATTTCCATTTTTCACGTTTTGCACCGCCGGCCTTCGCCGACCATTTCGCTCCATTCCGATCGACCGTTCACCCATCCGACTATTGCATCACCTTCACGAGACTTCTCTTCACCTGCTACGCCCCTCCGATCATCCTATCTCGCCCCGGAGCAGGACCACCGCTCTCCTCCGTCGTCGCCTCGCCGGAGAGTGCCGCCTCACCTCCTACACGCACCTACTCTGCTCGTAACCGGGTCGAGGCACTTTGCCCTCGACCCAGCTTTCTTCCTGTCTAGGTAAAATCGAAGAAGGACCCATCTGGGGGTCCAATAGTCGAAGCACAGCTGCTCCAGGCGATTCTCATCGTCGAAGCTCTCCGGACGCTCTCGACCCTGTTGGAGCCTACTGATCGTTGCGGACGACATCGGCTTCCTTTCCCCTCTCAGAGCAGTATAGAAGGAGGACCACCGCGCACGTATTTGGCCGGCGAAACTCGCCGACGACCTGTTCTTGGAGGACCTCTTGGTACCGTCAGATCGACCCTTTGCTCCATATTAGATCACATCCGTCCATCTGAGGGTTGCGTTCAGCCGTTGGATCGAGCTCAGGATCCCATCTGGAGCGTCGATCATCGAAGGGGTATCCACAACTCTCAGTCGTTCGATCATACGTGCACTCCCCTCGTCCGTCAGATCTGAATAATAAGGGTAAATATCGCTTAGGCCCTTCCTACTTTAGCATTTACTGTTGACTCCTGTAAATTTTTTACGTAGTTATTTTTAATTTGGAATAATTGCACTTTGGACCTGATAGTTTTGAGTAATTGTATTCAAGTCCCTCCACTTGTGAAGCACGTGCGTCGACACGTGAATTTTGGGCGTTTTGCATGTAATGGGCTGGGTTTTATAGATGGTATGGAATGAATCTTCAGTTTAATTATTTGCACATATACCCCTGTGCGTACTGGAATTGGAACATGTGTGAATTTTGTGTGAATTTTGTGGTTTAGTCCCTATACTTTTAGTACGTGTTTCTGTTTAGCCCTTAGAACTATGTTTTCTTGCATTTAGGTCCTTGTATGTTGTGTGTCTTGTCTTGATTGAATAAAATATCAAATGAAATCCAAATCCAGTGAAATTTGGATACGTGGCCCGGCTCCTGCCAATGTGTAAAAATTTTCCTAGTTTTTTGGGACATTTTTGTGGCTTTTTGCTATTTCTAAAATTCAAAACACAAATTTTTGCTACTATCTAAAAAATCAACTAAAAATATTAAAACTTTTCCAAAAATTCTAAAAAAATTTAGAGATTGTTTGTTTTTTTGTTTTCCAGCTTCTATCAAATTTTTGGCTCATTTATACTTACAAAACCCATAAAAATCACAAAACCCTAAAAATCTTATAAAAATTCTTAAAAATTCTAAAAAAATCAAAAAATTACAATTCTAGTTTCTATAGCTTAGTTTTTGTATCTACTTTTCATAAAAATTACCATCAAATTTTTAGAGGCTAATTAGTTATTTTTAATTAGCCTATCAAATCTGACTGTACATTTTGCCATTGTTTTTCCCTTTCTCAATTTTTAGAAAATCACCTAAAAATTATAAAATTCCCATAAAATTACCAAAAACACTTAAAAATACAAAAAAAACATAAAAACAGTTCTATTTGAATTTTTGAGCATTTTTTGGAGTGTTTAGTAAATTGTTAAATTTGCTCTTTTATCTATTTTCTTATATTTTCTTATACAATTAAAAATAAAAAAAATTAAAAACACCTAAAATCCACCAAAAATATTTTCTCTCTTTATTGTATCTCTCGACTATTTTGTAGGCTCTTTTAAGCCAATCTGTGCTCCTCGATTTCGACCCTGGTCGCTATACCATACTCTTCTTTGGTGATCTCTCTTTCTTGTTGATCGATTTTCGAGGGATTGAGGTCGCAACGACCCGTGACATTTATCTCCCTCAGTCTCTCATCGATTTCTCGATCATCAGACGATGAGAGGCTCGCGTAGAACGACTGAAGAACACTCATCCGACGAGCTCCCTCCTTCAAATCCTCGTAATCTTTCACCCAAGGAGCTCAGAGATGGTGCAAAATGCTCTTGGAGATCTTACGCGTTAGCTGAGGGGCTCAAATGGTCCAAAGCCCATTGTTGGGGCCCTGGTGGCTCGAGGACTGGGAGCTCGGTCTCCTGCTTCTATGACCCATTCAAGGGGGTCTATTCTTTCAATTTCTCTACAAGATAAGGTTAGGGGGAAAAGGCAAAGCTCTGGAGAGCTTCAGGAGTTGGAATGGGTGCGAGACGAGGTTGGGTGATGTTCTCCAACATGTGGCAAAGGAAGGAGAACCAGTATCTCAATTGATGCACGATCAAGGGTAATGAAGGGGAGATGGACATTCAAAAGGTGAGAGGGAACAATATGGGGTGAAATCGAAGTCGGGCTTAGCTAGGCTGGTCGGAAACAAGCTACGGATCTGCAACTCCAACGAATGTGGAGTTTTGATTTTACAAAAAATAAAATGAAACGAAACGAAACAAAACAAAAGTTGGTCCTACACTAATCCTACGATAAGGAACAAAAAAAAGAAAATAATAAGAAAGCTCATCAGGTGCACACCTAGAGTGAGATTCAGGCAGAGGAGCTCCGACTAACTGGATCATCTCGATTCGACACCCAGTAAGACCCCTAAGATGATGATCAACCTCCTACTGTCTCTAGGAAGGGGAATCGAAGCTCAAACCTAGGGTTTATGGGCAGAAGAAGGATCAAGAATTCAATGAAGCTTGGAGGAGACATTTTATACAAGTCATCTTCATCGGACGGTGAAGCTCGATACATGGGCTCCCCGACCAAGGATTCATCTGGGCATGAAAATCTCGATGATCGAGGATTAAAAGTCAAGAACAGATCAAGCCGAATGGATGCAAGGATTACATGCAAAAAAATAGAGAAGAACGAGGTCAAACAAGGTATGGCGCGTCTTATAGCCCCAGTCAGATAGATGACCAAGATTAATTAGGGGTAGGCCCTGATTGGGCCACGTCACTCGCATAAGGACAAAATAGATACAAAATTCAATGTTAATTCAAAATAAAATATTAAAGGATTTTATTTATTTTTGGTTAAAACATGAAAAATGTTTATTAATTTATGTAGTATTTTATTGTGATTTCTATTTATTTTTACCAATTAATTTATTACAAGTTACCTTTTTAGGTACATTTATAATTATTTTTACATATATGATGAGTATTTTATTTTTTTGATTTTATTATTTTATAATCTTAATTTATAAAATTATAACTTATTTTTATATACTTAAATATATTTTTTTGTATTTTTATGATATATTTTGTACACCTAAATAAATGTATGTAGTTATTTTATAGGTGTAAGTATTGTATATTCATCTATGTATTTTTATATACTATTTTCTTTTAGTATTTTTTTATGGTTTTATTTTATTATATATGTATATATACTACAAATATATTTACAAAATTGTAAAAATGTAAAATTATAAAAATTATAAAGTATAAATAAAATGAATATTTTATTAAAGTATATAGTACAATAGGGGTTCGAAATCTAACTTTTGCATCTTGACTCCAAATTGTATGAAATCATCTTAATTAAAATAGTTTATTAAAAATTATATACAATTAAAGGTGATTTGGTGCATTCTAAGTTCATATGGATAAGATATGGGTTTGGAAATTCTGGTTTTTGCTTTTTTTTCATTCAGAGTATAAAAATATATTGTATATTATTTTTGTGTGAAATTAATTTTATATTTTTCTATATATTTTTATCGACAACTTTTATGTACAGAGTTTCTTTATTTGAGGTATAATTAGCAAAGAATGAAATAGGTCCCAAAAATAAATTATTAAAGAATAAAAATTAGGGGTTTTACTGTGTTTTGTTCCTTATTTCCCCCTTCTTTATTCCTTCTCGACCCATACATCATGATGCCTAGGTCTTGGGGTTTAGGATCATAAAATACCTTTGGTCTTTTATTTCTTTTTCTTTTCTTTTCTTTATCCTTTTATGTTAACTTTAAATAATGTATTTTACACAATATTTATATAATAAATAAGGAATAATAATTTGTGTAAAAATAATGGTATTTACATGTATTTAGCTAGGGTTCAAAAGCCAAAATGAAAGAATAAAAGTGATGAAGTGGAGATTCATCTGCAGGTAGCATACAGTGCCCCAACTGATTCAGGTAAAAATAATGTCTTTTTATATAACGATGTAAATCTCATGAGCAGTAGGACACTCCGCCATCTGCGACAGTGAACGGAAAGAGCAAAGCATCAGACGACGAATCATCAACATACCGACATCATGGTCAATACCATTTTTTGGAGAAGCACCAAAAATAAAAACACACAAAAATGAAGAAAATTCAAAAATATGAAAAGAAAGCAGCCGTCTAGGTAAAGACGTACCAACTTTGGAGATGCGAGCATCTTCAATAGAACTAGAGCCAGCCGATGAAGCCATATCTGTCTTTTTTTGTTCCACCAGATGTTGATGAATGTATGCATTTTTGCCATCTACCTATACAGGAAGATATGGACAAAATTTTGAATGAGAATGAAAACATTTTTGATGATGTACATACACCTTTTCCTTTGTAAAATCAGCGTATGTCCCTCGTCTGATGTCAAATTTCGACGTACTTGGTACCGTTGGAAAAGTCTTGATGAGTACTATAAAATAAGTATTCATTTACTAAATTAGGATATCATATTGAATTTGAATTTTAAAAGAAAGTGAATGAAAATGAATCAGAGTCTGATCAAGAATTGCATCTCAAACCATTTCGAGATCGGATTTCTATCAACATCCAATACCTAAACCGTATTTGGTATTTTAACAAATACATAAGTTTAAAGGTTTCATACAACCAATCAATAGTAATTATGTAGAATGAATCAGTAGTAAATTAGTAGTAATTACGTGGAATGAATCAGCCAATCAATAGTAGTTATGAAGTAAGATTCAACCAATCGTTATAATGAATCACTAGAATGAATAATAGTAAACCAATCAATAGTAATTATGTAGAATGAATCGGCCAATCAATCAAACAGTAGAACGAACAACAGTAAATTAGCCAATCATTAGTAATTATGTAGAACGAATCAATAGATTTAGGGCCCGTTCGGTAGGAGAATAAGCAGGAATAAGGATGGAGAATAAGGGGAATAAGGGTCTATTCTCCGTTCGGCTGGAGGATAAGAATAAGGAGAATAAGGTGAAATAAAGATAGGTAAGGCGGAATAAAGATAGGAATAAAAGTGAAATAAGATGGAATAATGGGGAATAGTCGTACCACTGGGAACCGTGTCGGGAGGAGAATTGGCTCCTTATTCCAGTGCCTGTTCTCCAACCAAACGGGGCCTTAAGTAAATCAATAACAAATCACAATATACCATAGAATAACACGATAGTAGCAAATCAGAAAAGGAACAATATACATACCCATATCAACATGACAGTTAGGTAGAATGATTTATTAAGTAGATTCACAACATAACGGAGATCCACGTAAAAGTATGCTTCCATTTAGAACAATACCACAGTTTTCATCACTAGCTTCAAATCAAACTCAACTTCCAACATCACTAGATTTGTTAAGTAGCATATCTTGTTAAACATAATGATTTGTTAAGTAGATTCACAGCATCGCTAAATTCCAATCAAACTCAGCTTCCAATCAAACTAAACTTTAATTCATTAAAAAAAGTTAGCTAATCCACAGAAATAAAGATAGTACAAATTTTAAAAAAAAGAACAATCTACACAACCATATCAAAACATGCATCCAAAAGGGGACATATCTAGCACAAGCAAAGGACTAGCTAAGCACTTGAAATGGCAAGAGTTCCTACCTTGCCTTATTTGATAGAGTGAAGTACAAATGAAATGTGCAAGCGACAAACAAGCAAGAACAGCTCGAGTGCCAGCATGAAAGCGGACTCTCCACTCCTTGCCTCCCCTAAATAATGGTCGAGATGGAGGGTAGAAGCTCTAGAACAAAGATCTGAAGCCATTGTAATGAAGAACACTACCATTCAACTTTGCAGGAGAAAGTAATGAATAGAGCATATAAGGAGATCGACTCAATGCAATACCAAACACCATAAAGCAGCATTAATAAAGACTTCATCAACATGTCACCCATAGCTCCATGAAGATTCCAAAAACATCATATGGCTACCCATCAAGATGTGAGGTCAGTGATAAGGGAACACTAGGGAGATTGACAAACACCATGGAGGAAAATGGTATGTTGTGGCATGAGGGGATGATGAAGGCAAGTAGCAATGGCGGGAGGGTTGGCACGATGGGGAAGAGGGTGGGGGACTGGGAATCTCTGTTCGATCCCACCTCACCCCGCGCATGAATATTCATGAACATGGCTCTGACATAAGCATGGGTTACAAATATTGTGAGATTGGACGGGATTGAGGGGTCCAATCTAGACCTGGCCAACAGGTTGGGGGCTCGCCCGCCCAGCTCGTTCTTGGGTCGTGCTTGGGTTAGGAGATTTAGGCATGGACCGTCCCGACCTGCAAAAAATAAAAAATATATAAATACATGACAAATAATACATGTATTAATATGATACACTTCAAGTTTTTCATATGTGACATTAGTTTTAAATAAAATTCAATAGTTTACATGTCAAGTAACATGTGAACTACTTATATTAGTTATATAAAGTATGAATGGTATTAATAAAATTATTTATACATATTAAATACTATTAAAAAATTTAATGGAAAAAGAACGAAATGAGCCATGGTCCGACCTATAACGGAATTTGGACAGAAATTTTTTAACCTCGATCCGCTCAGCCCGGCTCATGGGCTGACCCGACCTGCATTTTGGCCACGTTGAGTCCAATCCCTAGAGTCTGCATGTAATATTGTGGCACAGTATTACGGCCCTGTTTGGTTGGTGGGTTGGGTTGGGTTGGGGTACACCGGTGTACCCCTCCTTCCAATCCTCCCAATCCTCCTCACAGATTACTATTCACAAGGGTAACTCAACCCAACCTAGTCCAATCCAACCCAGCAACCAAACATGCCCTACAAGTGCAAAGATCTATGAAAACTCTCATGCTTTTTAGTAACATGGCCACATATATATTTAGTTATCGTCAAAGCTGTAACTTATGAATCAAAATAACAGCCACACAAAATAGGAAATAATACACTGTCCACCATCCCATCCTCAATTTCATTACGAAGAAACTGAACCGCTAATATAATAGACTCTACGTGGGCCTCAACGTTAGCTAATCTATATGATCAAATCGTATATGATCAAATCGTTTTGCAATCATTCATAAAATAATCAGATGGCATCATAAATTTACAATTCAAACATTGACATATATATCGAACATGAAAAAAGAACTACTGAAATTCCATATAATATTATACATCATGATCACCACGTTCACCAACGTGATCTCCACCAACCCCGACCCCCTCCCGGCACGGCCGCCGGACTATGCCTCGGCGGTCGCCTCCGTCACCGTGACGCGGGACCGACATATCGGGCACGTCGAGTGCGAGCAGAGCCACACATCGACGCACTCCGTGTGGAACATATGCAAGCAATTGGGCAGCACCCTGAGCTCCTCCTCTTCCTCCACCCTGCTAAGGCAGACGGCACACTCCTGCAGCGCCGCCTCCTCATTGCCGCCCTCTGCCGGCTTGGACGTGTACTTGACCGTGGGGAGGGCAGCAATGGCGGAGGGATCGAGAGCGGATGGGGTGCGCCCGTTGAGCGGTAGCGGGGCACCGGCAACGTCGAGCAACTCGGAGCGCATGTGCCGCACGCGGCGG
This sequence comes from Ottelia alismoides, assembly GCA_037367405.1. Lineage (NCBI taxonomy): Eukaryota > Viridiplantae > Streptophyta > Magnoliopsida > Alismatales > Hydrocharitaceae > Ottelia > Ottelia alismoides. The sequence goes on from JAZKJV010003893.1 coordinate 531,087, forward strand.
CAGAGGTGGATGATGGCGGTGGCGAGGATGAAGAAGCCGAGGACGTAGACTATGGCGAGCAGGACGCCGCTGTTGAGAGTCATGGTGTCGTTGTATCCGCCGGACGTGCTGCTCCCATCTGCTGCTCCATTTGCCATCGACTGAAGGTCTCTCAATTGGATCTCTTTCTCGATTGGGATTGTCTTTCTGCGATCTCTTTCTTTCTGTGAGATGTTGAGGGTCAACGATCGATCGATTTTTCGGGCTAAGGTGAACATATATAGCTCTGTATTTAAACTATGGAAATTGGAAATTGTATGTGAAAGATTGAAAGATGGTGTTTTAATTCTTTATCGATGCCATTAAAATATACGTGTATACAAAAAATTGTCCCTTCTTTTCTTTATATTTGCACAAGCCTTTCTATGTATTCTTTGATATCACGGAACATTTGCACAAGCCTTTCTAGGTATTCTTTTTTACATGTGATTGTAAATGGGAGTATCACGAGATTTTTTTTTCAAGGAGAGAGATGGAGATATTATCTTGAAATATAATTTGATGGGAGATTTGTAGTTGATAACTTGAGATTAAATATTTTGAATGATTGTCAACGGATTTAATAAGGCTCGAACTATACAAGTTATCGGAAACAATTTTTCGTGATAATGTTCCGAAAAATTATTGAAAGGAAAGCACTACAAGGAAAATAAGTTGTGGCTACAGAACTATACCCACGGATGTGGGGCTTGTGGCCACTGAATTGGACTATGGCCACATCGCTTCGTGGCATATTGCCGTAGCTACAAGTCTCGTCGCGAGAGTTCTTTGACCACGAATATGTTATTGCCACTACAAGTAGCGACAAAAGCTGTCGTGGTCACAATTATGACATTTACATCTTTGAAGACTTTGGTCACAGAATTGTAGCTACAAAAAACTAGTGGTCAACAATAATCGTGGCCACAAGTTTCCGTAGCCACACTATGTGGCCACAATGCATTTTTCTTGTAGTGAAGACTGAGACGAGCTTCTTCTGACGGCATTCTCATCGTTGTCTAAACTACTATCGTGCATGAACAAATTAATTAGCAAAACAATGTTAGCTCAGTTTGTTCATCGAGGATGGACTCGGTAAAGAGATGTTGGACACTGCACGGACGTGCATAATTATATTCACTACAAGAAAAACATGATGTGGTCACAGAATGTGCACTACAAGAAAAATGAGTTGTGTCCACGGAATGTGGTTACGGAAACTTGTGGTCACGATAATTCTGTGGCCACTAGTTTCTCGTAGCTACAATCCGTGGCCAAAGTCTTCATATAGGAGTTGTGGCCACGACAAGTTCTGTGGTCACTTTTAGTGGCTAGGACATATTCGTGATTAGAGAATTCTCGCGATGAGACTTGTAGCTATGGCTACTGACCACGACGTGTTGTAGCCAGAGCTCAATTTTGTGGCTACAAACCCCATATCTGTGGGAATAGTTCTGTAGTCAGAACTGTTTTTCTTGTAGTGGTGGCTACAGAAACTTGTGGCCATGATAATTGCTTGGCCACTAGTTTTTCGTAGCTACAATTCTGTGGCCAAAGTTTTCAAAGATGTAAGGAGGAAATTCGTGCTAGAACTATAGCCACGACAATTTCTGTGGTTACCTGTTGTGGTCACGACATATTCATGGTTAGAGAACTCTCGTGACGAGACTTGTGGCTACGGTTATCTGCTACAATGTGTTGTGGACAGAGCCCAATTTTATGACCACAAACCCCCCATCTATGGACATAATTTTGTCGCTGCAACTTATTCTCCTTGTAGTGGTTCTTCAAAACCTAATTGAACTTCCAAATAAACCCTATATGAAATCTTAAATTTATTTTTCCTAATTTGCCTCCAATTGAGAGGCCTTCATTTATCTATTAAGAAGTTTTAATTACGATGGATGCTTTGACCTTCATGCATGTGAGGACAAGACACTAGATCGAGAAATGTAACATAGTTACTGCTCGATTTAATTCATTTTAGACTAGCATCCCAAGTAGCAACACTATAGCAAAATTGGATTATAGTGATATTTTTCTCCAAACCTTTCACTAAATCACGACAGTATTATCATTGCAAAATGATTTTTTAAACTAGATATTAGCAACGAATATCATAGTATTTTTTATTATATCATTAATTAATGATACAAGTACTTTCATTTAGGATAATATTTTTGAGCAACAAATAAAGTGATGATAAGATAAAATAATAAATTATCCAAATATTTCAAAAAATGATATAACGACTCTCTATTGCACCATATTTTATAATTCACTACAAGAAAAATGAGTTGTGGTCAAGGAATGTGGCTACGGAAACTTGTGGTCACGATAATTTCGTGGCCACTAGTTTCTCATAGCTACAATTCGTAGCCAAAGTCTTCATACAAGAGTTGTGTCCACGACAAGTTCTGTGGTCACTTGTAATAGCCACGACATATTTGTGGTTAGAGAACTCTCGCGACGAGACTTGTAGCTATGATTACTGGCCATGACGTGTCGAGGCCAGAGCCCAATTCTATGACCACAAACCCCACATCTGTGGGAATAGTTATGTAGCCACAACTTATTTTCCTTATAGTGATTGTGTCAAGAAAAAATTTGAGTTGTGATGGGTAGACTGTCATACAAACACTACAAGAAAAATGACTTGTGGTTACGGAATGTGGTTAAGGAAACGTGTGACCACAATAATTGTGTGGCTACTAGTTTCTCGCGGCTACAATTCCGTGGCCAAAGTCTTCAAATATATATGGAGAATATTCATGCAAGAGATGTGGGCACGACAAGTTATATATGTGGTTACTTGTAGTGGCCACGACATATTCATGGTTAGAGGACTCCCGTGACTAGACTTGTAACTACAGCTACTGGCCACGACGTGTTGTGGGTAGTGCCCAATTATGTGTCAACAAGTCCCACATCCGTGGATATAGTTCTGTACCCACAACTTGTTTTCCTTGCAATAAAAACCCGTTGCCAGAAGAAAGGTAGGCAAAGAATTTTTACAACAATGTATCACTAGTATAGGTTCACTCCAAGAAAATTGACTTAAAACAACGAGTAATTTGAACATTCATCGCCATATCTTCCGATGTTAAAGGTATAATAACAAATATTATTCTTTGTCAAATCATCTTTTATTCTTATAATTAACAATGAATGACACATTCATTGTTACACGTTTATACAAAGACTGATTTTTTCCATTGACTTATTCGTTAAAATTTATATTAATCATTGTAAAATATTTCAACAATGACATAAGCAATAAATACGATTACTCGTTGTAAATGTAAAGAATTAAGCAACAACGAATAATATCATTATTATGTATTTAACTACGGATATAACTATGAATAATATCCTCAACTCGACCCCTTGAATGTACGGTGACAAAAAGCAGGGGGAGAAGGCAACAAGCAAATGGGTGCAAGAAGAAGACTGAAGATATGTTGGTGTAATTTTCCTGAGTTTTAATTTGGATTTCATTAATAACCTACATTTTTTTCAAGGATATACGTGCAATATCGAGAAAAATATATTACTTCTGATCAAATGGAAGAAAGGCTACAATATGGGTTGTTGAGGTCATGTCCTGAATATTCTTTGAACCATCATCCAATAAGAGGAAGGGAAAGCAACAGGGATAATAAAAAAGATCGTAATAATTGAAATCAACTGAGAAGTCTTCCCACGATTAATACATAAATTGAATAAAATTGGAAAAAGTACATTTGCGATTAGTAAAAAATGGGAAAAATTGGCATAATTGAGAATATCGCTCACATGAATGTCGATGCTTTGATAATTCTATTGATAGATGTATCTTAGTATAATAATTATGTCTTAATCATTCTGTTCCCAAGAGCATAAGTACCTAATCCTATTAATTATATTCTAATAGCTTGCTTTCATGGTAATACCATTTATAAGTAAATATGACTTTCGCATATTCATTATGCACTGCATTGTTGTCGGAATAGTAATCAATTCTGAATGGGAAAACAGATAGGGTTTAGTGAGACTACCCTCAGATAGACCTGGCCAAAATACGAGCCGGGTCGAACTAGTCGAGGTTCAAAAACCTCTGTGTAAAGTCAGATATGGGCCGGTTCATAACCCATTTTGTTCTTTTTCAGATGATTTTTTAATGATATTTAATAAGTTTGAATGATTTTATTAATATTACTTATACTTTATATAACTAATACAAGTAGTTTACATGTTTCTTGACATGTAAAATTTTAAATTTTATTTAAAATTAGTGTCACGTATGAAAAACTTGAAGTGTATCATATTAATACATGTATTATTCAGCTTATATTTATATATTTTTTAATTTTTGCAGGCTAGACCAGGCCAGCCCATGCCTTAAATCTCCTAGCTCAAGCCCGGCCCATGAGCGGGTTGGGCGGGCGGGCCCTCAGCCTCCAGGTTACCCTCAGGGGAGAGTTAACTTGGCCAACCCACCTTCATTATTTATTTTTTTGGTATTTTCTGAAAACACCTAGAGGTATTTAGATCACTATATGACATCATATTTTCATTTAGATTTCGATTCAATTCGAGACTTATATCTCATCCATCAAACATGTTAAATTTTTAACGATATCAGAATTGCTAAAGCTGACCCTTTTATAGATGGACATGTTATGAGTGTCTTTTTTACATGAAATTCGAATGACAACATGCTATATTATAGTGGAGTAAAAACCCCCCATGTGTTTTCAGAAAATTACTTAAAATAAAAAAATAAGGATAAAAATAACCAAGCTAGCTCCTCCTGTGAGAGCAGCTGCTTTAAACTCAAATATATATATATATATATATATATATATATATATATATATATATATATATATATATATATATACACACACACATATACACACACATATATGTTTTTGGATGCATTTGAGATAATAGATTATCTTCAATTACAACCAGAAACAAAAAACAAAACAACCGAACCATCAAATTAATGCTAAACATCAAAAATCAAAACAACCAAAATACTGAATGTCAAAGGTCGTACTTACAAGACAAGATTGGTAAAACCAAGCATATATACGAGTAATATATACATAAATAAAACCAAACATAACGAATGTCAAAGGTCGTTCAATTTCACCAGGACCATGACAATGAGCAAGCTCGACCAGCCTAAACATCTTGCCCCGGTGCCGGTCGAACGATCATCTCGCAGACGGGGCACGTCGAGTGCGAGCTGAGCCGCATATCAGCGCATCCGATGTGCGAAAGGTGCTGGCAATTCGGGAGTACCTTGACCTCCCCTTGCACCTTGCTTCGGCAATTCACACACTTTTGCTGCTCGTCCTCATCTTTTTCCCCTCCTTGATATTCTCATAAGGAACATTGGGCTGCACCGTGATGACATCCGGGTCAAGAGACGACATAGCGTCCGATGGAGATGACAAGCCGATGCTCGAGAGTCGCCCCGATCTCATGATATGCCGCCTGCAGACATGGAAGATGGCAGATGCTAGGATCAGGAAGCTGAGGACGTAGATGACCACGAGGATGGCGATGCTGTCGCCGTGATCGCCTTCATCGTGACCGCTTCCGTTGGGGGCCGGCTGGTGTGAGGTTGCATTGTGGCCCATTGAAGGAACGTCTTCTCCGCCCTCGATCTCTTTCTTGCCTATTTATCTTTCTCTCTACGCAATTCCCTATCAATGTCAAATAAGATTGTTAAGGTCAACTAATTAAGCAGATCTTCCGTTTCATCGATGTACGGCAGTTGGATTGGATACAATGGTATTGGAGGAATATGCCACAGATGATTGCTACACCTAGATACAATATTTGTAGCATCCTGAACTAGCATATATTATGGGAGGCTATAATCCATGGGCGGGCCCACTTATTACCTATGGGGGGGGCACATGCCCCCCTAACTTCTCAAAATTCTTTTATTTTTGTATCATTAAAAATTTTAAAAAAGTGGCATTATATGGCTGTGCCCCTCCATCATTCAAGAATTAGGAATATGAAATCCACATGTGCCCTCTGTGCCTCCCATTGTCCGAGAAATTAGAATTGTTGTAACAACCTGGATCCGTGTGACCGACGGAAGCAATAAAAAAAACGACATGTCACGTCGGATCCGAGTGTTATTCATGCATATCAAATCCACAATTAAGGGGTCGGTCAAAAAGATAAGGAAATATATATACAATAAATGTCACTGAGATACTTCAATAAAGTTGTAGCACCCTAACCCCAAACATAGTACCACATGGAAAACTGACAAAGTGTGTGTGTGTGTGTGTGTGTGATTTATAAGTGGTGGGAATTACTACTTGACAACTTGAGCTTAAGCATTTTGGATGGTTGTCAACGGGTCCAATTAGGCCTGAACCCAACAAGTTGTCATGGTCAGTTTTCCTCGATAACGGATCAGGGACCTAAGCCCGTGACGTTACAAATGATATCAGAGCCAAATTCTCTCTGATAGTGGAAAGGGCTACCCGAGAGGTGGAGCCGTCCCTACAAAGAGGTTGAAGGAAAAGGCTACCCGGAGCGTGCAGCCGCCACTGTCACTGGGAATAAGTGATGGACCATGTCGCAACGAGGACGTTGCGAATACAAGTGGGGGGGGGGGGGGGGGTTGTAGCACCCTAACCCCAAACATAGTACCACATGGAAAACTAACAAAATGTGGTTGTGATTTCTAAGTGGTGGGAATTGCTACTTGACAACTTGAGCTTAAGCATTTTGGGTGATTGTCAACGGCTCCAATTGAGCCTGAACCCAACAAGCTGTCAGGGTCAGTTTTCCTCGATAACGGACCGGGTACCTAAGCCCGTGACGTACAATTGTAACAATATCCTCCATCCCTCCCCATGCCACGTGCACTCCAGTCCCCCCGACACTTGCCCGCACATTCTCTCTAGGTCGATGTTATTCCCCGAGCCTCCTCCCATGTGGTGATGTTGCATCTCAGCACTTCTCCTCTCCCCTTGAGTCCCCAACATGATATGACAAGAACTAAAAGCACAGCTCAACACCGGGCACCTCCAACTCTCTCACAGTCCCGCCTCTCTCTCCAGTCTCAGATGTGCCACAACAAGGAGTAGGAGATGTCCCGGCACTCATGGTTCCCTTTTAACCCCGCAATCATACACTCCAAAGTCTCCAACTCCAATGCATGTAACAGTAATACAATATTCCGTACTTCGTAGGCATATATGTGTATGTTTGAGCAAAACATACATCAGTTTATCAATCAGGTAATGCAACTAGAAGCGAATATTTTCCAACCCGTACTTTAATGTTGTAGTTGTTACTTGGGTGCTTTGAAATTGTTTAATTGACCATATTTTTATAGTCATTTTATGGTATATTTAAATATTTTCTATGAACTGAAAGCATGATTTTCAAGTCACAATTTTAGAAAAGACGAGGTTAAGTATCCCACATCTCATTTCCCATCACTACCATTTTTTTGGGTTTTTATCAGTTGTGTCCTACCTTCTTGCAAAATTCACAGTTCTGTCCCTACTTTACCATAAAAGAAGGGTAGAATTATGAATTTCGCAAAAAGATAGGGGCAAAATTGATATTCCAAAAAAGAGAGGGGTATAACTGATATTGCAATATAGAGGATCAAAACTAATAAAAACCCTAAACTTTTATGTGCAAAACATCTCTTTATATGTCTCTATACACATGTATATTTATATTGATTTATTTTAAATCTGGATCCGCTTGAAATATATCCTAATCGAATTCAAATGATTCATATAACTCGTGATCATAAAAAAACAGATGATCCTTTCTAACAAACTAGAAAATGGACATGCCCTCTAACTAAAAAAATCACGGTTGGACGCATAAAAACAAATGCCAACTCTTTCTTTCATTGACATTAACGAAACACAATGAAATAATTTTCTGATAACGACAAAAATTTTGAAGCTTTATCAAATTCAAACATTCCCCCATCATGAAGGTATTATAATCCTGCTGTTTCTCTTTCGTATATGCCCATCTTAAATATATCTGTCTGTGAGGGGAATGCTTGGCTTGACCGTGATGGTGGACCAGGTCGGCGGTGGCAGGCTATGTCTGCACCGCACACGGCCGGTTTAGGATTTAGGCTCTAGGGCGTTGGATGGGAGAAGAACATGTGGTATGATATATATATGCTTATATAAGAATTTCTGAAAGTATATTATTTAATTTATTTACTTCTTACAGGGTATCTCAAAGCGGAATGCTAAAAATCGAAAGAAAGTTATGAGGTCCACCCATAGAATGGGTAGAAAGAATACGAACCAGCTTAAGGTCGACTTTGTAAGCATTTTAGTATATACATTATATTTTAAATTCACCCATTAGTATATCGTAAAACCATATTGTATGTCTTAATTATTTATTTTACATTAGGAATTGAAGAACAATCATGTGGATAATCGGATGTAAGTTTTTGAGAAATCCAAAAGTCGGGATGCAGGTAGGGAAGTTCATTGGATAGATCATTCCTATGGTCCAATTCATGTAAGAAATTAATAAAAATGTTATATTAATTATAGCAATTTAAATAGTTTATGAAGTATAACTTGAACAATATTTCATGAAGAGATGATCAGACACAACCTTTGGCTCTCTAGACAGCATGGGTATGAGTCAACCTCCTCTTACTCCTAATGTGATATTCCTTCAAGCGACCGGGATAGAGCATCATGGACGAGTTCATTGTAGTGGGTGGGTGCTACCCTTCGAAATTAGTATGGAGTAGGGAGCAGCTCGTCCTCCACTCAGAAGATACAAAGGGGGAGGGAGTTAAAGAGTCAAGTGGCGTCCATGAATGTTGGAATCCAAGATTTGCGTCAATAAAGGATAATTTTTAATGCATTCATACAGGCACACCAAACTAGAGCGACTAGCCAACCGACACAAGTGGATAATCAAGTCGGGAGGCTAGACGAAGATGATGAAGGAGGAGATGGTGATGATGACGACGACGACGATGACATGACGAGGATGGGGAGAGGACACGGATGAGGATAGGGACGACGACGAGTAGTTTAGATCTTTTTAGTTTTATTCTATAATTAGTAGAATAGTTTAGTATATTGTATAATTAGTTTATACAATTGCTCGTAGAGTGGTTTATTTTGTTGCTTAAATGGTTTGAACAATTTAAGGTAGAATAGTTTATTTTAAATGTCTTTGCATTACTCCTTTCAGAACATTTCTTGTAATTTGGCATGTGGAATGAATGTGTATTTCGTTATTGATCATTCTCTTTATGATGAAGAGTTTATATTGATACATGTAATGAATATAATCAAGGGATTTTTATCCGGTAGACCCTATAATCTTTGCCAATGACCTCTACGACCTTTGAAACATCGATATTCCTCCCTCGAACCTGTAAACTTGCTAACCCTTATCTTACAGACATTGTGGTTAACCCCCATCCATTTACCTATTAAAACTAATCGGATTTTGCTATAATCTTTTACATTATACCCCCGTCATCCGCCTCCTGCCCTCCGCCCCCCGCCCTCCGCCCTGGTCCTCCCTGCACTCCGCCCCTCGCCCTCCCGCCCTCCGGCCCTCGCCCATTGCGCCCCTTGCCCCCTCTACCCCTCATCCCCTATGCATATGCCTCTGCCTCGCCCAAGCCTCCTCCCCCTGCCTCCCCGCCCAGGCCTCCTTTCCTCTACCTCCGCCCCGCCCATGCCTCTGCCCCTCCGCCTCCCTTGCCCAGGCCTCCTCCCCTCTGCCTCCGCCCCGCCAAGGCCTCCTCCCCTCCGCCTCCCCCGCCCAGGCCTCCTCACCTCCACCCCGCACATGTCGACCCCCTCCTCTTCCTCGAAGCACATGCTCCTCCGCTCCTAAATATTCCACTCCGATGTGCTTCCATCGGAAGATTGACTTCAACATCTGTCGATACCTTCTAAGATAGCATCCGTTCCAACTCCTCATCGAATTCTCCAACAGTTTCCCTATCATGATCAACATCTTGAGAGCTAGATTTGCACAGAGCCATCCTGTACGCGTCATCTTCATCTGAATATTTCCAACTAGGTTTTTCACTGGATGAACGAATGCACTCTGTGCACATGAGGCGTCCGCAGCTCCGACAGTAACGTCCCTCCCAGCCTGGCATCACCAGCCTCGCATGGCAATCATGGCACACCTTCCGGTCGCCCCATGTCTACGGTCGACATCCAATAGTCACAGCGAGAAACCCACGACAGCAGCAGCAGCTCCTTGATAGTAAAAACCTCTCAAAGCCTTCCAGTCAAAAAACGCTGGAGACCCTCGAGAAGCCAAGTGGGTTCTCACCAAAACCACCAAAAGAAACCTTCCCTTCTATCTCTAAAACTACCAGAGCTTCAGGATCCTCCCATTGGCGGTGGAAGAAAGGAGGGCAAATTCGAGGAAGAGGAGGTGGGTTCTGAGCACAAGTTCCTCCACTCCCGCATACTCAACTATGTATTTGTTGGAATCTTAAATATTCCATAAATCGATTCAAGAAATCATCTCAAAATTTTTGAGAAAAATCATTTTCATATTTGAAAGGCATGATTTATCCGTAAAAATAAAAAAATTGAAATTTGGTGGATGGATGGAGATGAGGTGAATAGAGAGAAAATAAAGAGGAGGAGGAAGAAGAAGATGAATGGAAGAAAAGGCTTTAAGAGGAAGGAGATGATGAGGTGAGAGATCCATCGTGGAACGCTCCGGTTAGATTAACTCAAGGCATTGACTCAAGTAAAGCTAAATTTAACGGCATGGTTCGTGGGGTAAGATGGAGCAAGTTTACAAGGTCGAGGGAGGAATATCGATATTTCAAATATCGTAGAGGTCATTGGCAAAGATCATAAGGTCTGCCGGGTAAAAATCCCCATAATTAATGTTTAATGTTAGTTGATGCAGGCTAAAATGAAGGTTATATCAGTGGGTAACCAACTTTTTGGTAGCGAAGAATCAATGGGAATGGTTGTGATCGTCCCGCAAGGCACAATTACCCCGCCAAGGAGAATCATAGGGGACGGTCCAGTGTAGTATCGGAGACGGTCGCGACCGTCCCCTCTGCCAAAATGAAAGGGGACGATCGTGGTCGTCTCCAATATCTCGCTCGATCGTCCCATATGATTCTCCATGATGAGATAATTGTGCCATACGGGACGGCTGGGACCGTCTCTATTGTCCTTCAGAGGGGACGATTGCGACCATCCCCTATGAAGTTGATTGTAGGCGACGGTAACGGTCGTCCCCATTGTCCCTAGTAGAAGGGACAGTCGCGACCGTCTCCGGAGTGTAATTGTAGGGAACATTGGTAAACGTCGTCTCCTACGGCAAATGGGACGCGGCATGTAGAGAGGGACATGTGACCGTCCCCATTGTTCAAAGGGGACGGTCATCTTCTCAGAAGAGGCGGAAGACGACCATCGCCTATTGTATACTTCCCTGTAGTGTTCGCGTGTCACCGTCAGTTACTGCCTTGCTTGGGTTCTCCTCTCCATACATCATCGTCGGTTTCTCCCTCACCACCATGGGTGGCTTTGCCTCCAGAAATATACCTACACAGGCATACTTACACACACATATAGACACATAAATTCATACAAATACATACATACACACGCATACACACATATACATATGCGCACACATTTAAGCATGCTTACTCATATACATACACACATACATATAGGAACGAAGTCGGTATTTTCCGTTGGGGGCAAACTATAGAGATAATATTTGTTGAATTTATTTATCATTATAGAGATAATATTTGTTGAATTTATTTATCACTATAGAGATAATATTTGTTGAATTTATTTTTCATTATTAGCCATCTTCTTGTCGGATTTTATTGCTTGCATAAATTAGTGGAAATGATTAGAAAAATTTTGACAATAAATATTTGTAATGATTTTTTACAAGCATCGCCATGTAAACTTCCGATTTACATACTACTAGAAATATTAGCTTACACAACACATTAGGCATATGGCAACACAATATTTCATATTCATTATCATATCTTTGATCCTTACAATTTTATACTAATGGACATTATTAATTTTTCTTTTCCATTGGCTTTTTCTCGAAATTGTTGTTAAATTAGCAATAGTTAGTACAAATTTTAACAAAAAGTGAAGAGATGGTCATTATATAAACATATAACAACTGAATTCATCATGAATTACAAGAATAAACATGGATAATGTTCAATGTTATTAATTTAACATCAGAAAATATGGTAACGTATATTCAAAATAACCACTGTCATTCGACCAATTTTGTTGTAGCGCAATTAGAAGGGAAAAATGGGGCTGTCCATACGTAGAATTATACTTTCACTAGTACGATGTTAAGCAAAACTATCAAATTTATCATTTCTAAATAAATAATATTATATGATGATCTATTGTATAGTGATACAAATGGGTGCATATACAAACATATTTGACTTCTTATACAATCTTTTTGATGCACATTTTGATATTTGTATTTGCATTTATTTTATAACAGGTAAGGATATTACAACAAAGTAAGTTTAGAGTGACTTATTTTAAATCCGTCATTATACCATCAATTATTAAATAAATAGTTACAACCATTATTCATTGGGAGATGATTTTTAAATAAGAAATTAGCTATGAATGTCATATATGTGTTACATCACGAGCAACAATACATGCATATAGCAACAATATCCGTCGCTATTTTTCGAAATTCGAACTAATTATTATAATTTTTTAGTTCAGAAACGACGAGATAAAAACGGATATCCTTGACATGTGGACCATCACTAATCATATAGCCATGAAATATGACAATTGTGTCTAATTTCTTGTATAGAAAATTATTTGCAATCAATAACATTTATCAATATTTATTTATTTAACAACAAACAATACAGTGGAATATTTTTAAAAATGTATAACTACGACATTTTTTTTAGCGGTTCAGAAATGTCAATTTAATGTAAGCAAATATCTCACTACAACAAAATTTACCCATAGCAATGAATAATGTAATATTCGTTGCTATATCTTCCGTAGTTGAGTATATAAGAATAAAAGTTAGTCATTGCTTCATTCTTTATCCATAGCCTCGACCTTTATATCCATGGTCGGTATCTTACGGGATGTAACTACTCTGTATAGTTGAGATTATGGTGATTAATTTAATAATCCAATCTTATAGATTATGTTTGAATGGAAAGTATTTCACATATTTGTAGCACATATGTAAAAAAATCTTTGGAGACTTGTGGGGGAGGGAGATAGATAATTAGGAAATATTAAGTGTTCTTAGCATTTAACGAAGAATCGTTAGGGAAAGACGTATACCATGTCATTGAACCAACCTGTCTAGCAGTGTATGTGTAAGACCTCCACCTCAAACATAGTACTGCATCTAAAACTCATGAAGTGTGTGTGATTTATAAGTGGTGGGGATTACTACTTGATAATTTGGACTTAAGCATTTTGGGTGGTTGTCAACAAGTCCATTTGGAATCGAACCCAACAAGTTGTCAGGGTCAGTTTTCCGTAATAACGGACTGGGGACCTAAGCCCGAGACGTTACAAATGATATCAGACTCATGTTCCCTCTGATAATGGAAAGGGCTACACGAGAGGTAGAACCACCCCTACAAAGATGTATGACGAAATGGCTACCTAGAGCGTGCAGCCGCCTCTGTCACCGGGAATATGTGATGGGTCATGTCGCAACGAGTACGTTGCGAATATAAGTGGGGGAGGTTCTAAGACCCCAACCCCAAACATAGTGCCACATCTAAAACTCACGAAGTGTGGATGTGATTTATAAGTAATGGGGATTACTACTTGATAACTTGAGTTTAAGCATTTTGGGTGGTTGCCAACGATCCAACTGGGCTCGAACCCAATAAGTTGTCAGGGTCTGTTTTCTTCGATAACGGACCGGGGACTTAAGCTCGGGATGTTACAAATGGTATCAGAGCCATGTTCCCTCTGATAGTGGAAGGGTTACCCGAGAGGTGGAGCCACCCCTACAAAGAGGTTAGAGGAAAAGGCTACCCGGAGCGTGCAGCCGTCACTGTCACTGGGAATAAGTGAGGTGTCATGTCGCAACGAGAATGTTGCGAATATAAGTGGAGGAGGTTGTAACATCCCAACCCCAAACATAGTGCCACATCTAAAACTCACGAAGTATGGGTGTGGTTTATAAGTGGTGAGGATTATTACTTGACAACTTGAACTTAAACATTTTGGGTGGTTGTCAACAAGTCCAATTGGATCAGAACCCAACAAGTTGTTAGGATCAGTTTTCCTCGATAACGGATCGAAGACCTAAGCTCGGGACGTTACAGTATGCTGCCAAAAATCTGTAACAACTAACAAGAAAGAGAAACAAGTGTGCTTTGCTATTAGAAGATATTAATCCTGTAAAATAAGCTGTAGATTTCCATGTCAGTCGTGTAGTTTCGTGTATTGAGCACATCAAAGAGAAGTTAAACAACAATCCCTCGTAAATTACACAGTTCTCTTCAACTTCTACAGGAAAAAGAACAAATCAACCTACTCAGATAGAACTGCGTAATTCTGTCAATAAATAAATAGTCAATTGATATTGTATATCATATCAACGTTAGGATATTGTATAATATGACCCTCCCCATCCTTCCTAACATTTAGAAATTGGGACAGGGAGAAGGGGTGGAGCCGCGGCATGATCGCGCCTGATCATATGTAGCAGCAGAGGATCAAGCTCCTGGAAGAACCCAACATTACCCAATTCACGTGGGACCTCGATCACCACATACACGACCGCAAAGGCACCATCACCAAGCTAAGCTTCCTCCTCCGATGGCGGACGGACGCACGTCCGACAAACAGGGCACGTGGAGTGCGAGCTGAGCCACATATCGACGCATTCAACGTGGAACATGTGAAGGCAGTTGGGGAGCACCCTCAACTCCTCCCCCTCCTCCACCCTGCTTATGCAGACCGCGCACTCATGAACCTCCACCTCGACCACCACCTCATTCTCCTGCCTGAACTTACTGTAGGAAACCGTGGGCAGGGCAGCAATCACATCCGGGTCCAGAGCTGACATGGTCCGACGGCTAGAGTGGGCCGGGGAGACCAAACCCACAAGGCGCCCCGACCGCGTGCCGTTTACCCTGCGGCAGATGTAGTAGATGGCCGTGCCAAGGATGAGGAAGCTGATGATATAGATCAACGCGAGGATGATGCCGTTACCTTGACCGGACACATTGTCATTGGGGGGTGAGGTTGCATTAAAGGCCATATCGGAACCTCGGAGGTTTCAAGTCCCTGACATAGATCTGTCTATCTAATAATCTCAGGATGAGATCGTGAATGTCAACCACGTAATGCAGACCTCTACATTAACTAAGTAGAGTCCAATTGGATTCCATCGAATATTAATGAATATCCGAATCGAGTGATAGATATGTTATTGCAGTATAATCCTTCCTGGCAGAGATAATCAATGTTGCACGCGCGTTGACGTACAAGCTGCCATTATGGCGATACTAAGTAATGTAATAGGTCCATTCTTTTGGGGAAGGTCGTATCGATACGATATATCAACAATATATCATCAAAATATCACCGAAATATTTACCCATATCGACGATCATTTACGAAGGAAATATCTCAAAACTGAGATATATCACCATATCGGTACACATATCGGTCGCATATCGATATCGATATATCGTCGATATATCGCGAATTTTTCTTCCATGTTTACAAGTATAAGCATCAAAACGAGCATGATACAAACAAAACACAATGAGAATTCTACCTATCTTTAAAAACGAGACTAAATTTCAGGGCCACGCCGAGCAAATCATAGCAGGAACAAGTTGGTATTAGTTTGGTAAAAATAAAGGACAATATTTTAAAGACTAGGAATTGCTGAGAACCAGCCAGTACAATGGTAGCAAAGCGTAGGCCCAACAGAAAGCCCAGGAGGCCCAATTGCGGTCCAGTTGGTTTCTTCCGACGCCGTTGGGAGCGGGCCCGCCAGGGCCCGGACTCTGTTCGGGCTTACGGGATATTTGACTCGCCGACAAACTGAAATACGAATAAAAGAGAAGGTTATATATGCAAAAGTAACATTTACTTCGCAGAAAAATAATAGGAAGGGCACCGTCATAGGATTCCTTTGTCAAAAATATATTGCTAATCTTGTCCTCGCACCAATGACATACTGCTGTGATTGCTATACAATAATATAGGAATCGTGCTGTAAAAAATCCAATTTTAAAGTAATTATTCTATTATCACCGCAATCTTCTGATTGTGAGTTCGAAATAATAATTGACATCGTGATCTCGGAAAATTAATACAAATTTATGAGGCATTTGGAAGTCGAACGATCAATCTGTCAGGTATTAACTCCACTTCAGACAAAAATTAAGGAGGATCCATCAAACCATCTATACACGTTTTCGAAACTTATAACAATAAAAAAACAATAATAACCATATTTATGTTTTATTAATAATAAAAACCCTAGGCAAATGCTTAAAATATGTTGATATTATTTGTGAGGAAAGTAATTATTAGAAAGAGCAGGGCAAGAACGCAAAAATACCAAAAACTCACCTCGCCGGGAACTTGCAATTAGGGCTCACGCCGGACATGGAACCTGAAAGAGAGAGAGAACAAAACTACCAAATTACCCCCTCAGCTCAAAGCCACTGGACCCAACACACTCCTTCCAAACGAGGGGCAAAAGAGGGATTAAGATCATCGTCCGAACGTACCGACGGGATCGAGCTGTGTGAGGACAGCGTTGCCGGCGAAGTCACATGCGGTGGGGTCGGAGGGCCTCCTGCTGTAGTACTCGTTGAAGGCGTAGGAGGCGTGGAACTGTAGCACGTCGGGTTCGAAGCACGCGCCGCCCTCCTGCACAGCGGTGCAGTCCACAGCTCCCCCCGCCGGGCCGCACGCCCAGTCCAGCGCCGCCTGCAGGGGCCCATCTTCGGCGTTGTTCTTGGCCACGCACCAAAGACTGATCTGCTGGCCGTCGTCAGCGGAAGAGGGGGAGGGGAGGAGGAGGAGGAGGAAGAGGAAGAGTAGGGGAGCCATGGGGTGGAGGTGGTGGTGGTGGAAGGTGGTGGGGGGTTTAAAGGAGGGGGTGGCGACCGTTGGGGTTCTGGGTGTTGCTGTTTCTGGAAGGGGGAGAGTGGAGGGGACACGGTGTTGAGTCCGATGAAAACGAGAAGAAAGCGCTCGCTTTTGGGCCCATTTGGGAAGTGGAGTTATTGATAAGGGGATGGAACGCTATTTTGGGCCTATGAGAGTCATGTGATTTCCTTGTTGTTGTAATTCTCTGAGTTCCCATTGGAAGAAGAAGGCATTGCAGACATGACTTTTAGGGTTAGGATGGTCATGCCAACTTTAGCAAGTTCATTAATTTACCGAACAAAATTAGTATGCTTTTTCAACTTCTGGAATTTCGATGTTGATTTTCAGCTTCTTTTATTTTTTTTATATAAGTAAGTAATCAGTATATTCCAAGAAGAAGATCATATACAAGGACACTACCGGCCCAGTTTACAGTATAAGTTTCCATGAACAGGCTTAGTCCAATTCAAAAGTATGGCACGAGGAGAGAGAAAAAACTCGGGCCCGTACGTTTCATCTCAAAAATCGAGAAGTTTGAACAAGAAACTTAATATTCTTCGTTGTTGAAGTCTGGCTGGCTGAGGATTGCCGACGGTTCCTTTCAGAGCAGATACGCCACACTGTAGCAGCAAGGTTAATGCAGAGATGATCACGAGTCAACAGGTCAAGGGTGCTACCAATCCAGTCTAGAAGATCCCGTGGCTGCACCAAAGGAGGTGTTGGCAGTCCCAATGCATGGCAGGAGCGAGACCATACTGTGTATGAGACTTGCAAATGAAGAGTTAGTGTCCATGAGACTCCATCTCATAGAGGCATAGGTAGCAATTCACTAGGGTGCAGATCCCGAGTCTGGATAGCCTGACAGTAATTGGGAGGCGCTCCATGACCGCCCTGTAAAGTGTGAATGAGAATTTTGACGGGATACCGTTCGCCCAGACGTAGGGGGGCCATGTCGGGGGTCCAGCTTTAGGCTGAAGGAGGTCAATGGCACTAGCAAAGGAAAAACTGGTCGGTGAATGTATCCATTTATAAGGTGGATTACCAGCGGAGATCGCCATACGGATATCATCTCTATCATTCAGGATCGCCCTCCATGTTCTACGATGGGTGGGGGAAGGGCACACTGATGAATACCCATTCATCACTCTTTATTCTTATATTTTAGCTACAAAAATCTATGCAAATGCATGTAGATATGTATAAATAGGAATAATTAGCAAAAGCATGCATTGTGTAAAAACCTATAATTAGCATGTTTTTGTGCAAAAATAAAAGAATAAAGATTAAAAAGAAAAAAGAGGGAAATATTTAGAATAAATATTGAGCAACCTAACCCAAGGGAGGGCTCAGCATGGGCCTGACCGCATAAAAGCCACAGTAGAGGGAGATAGGAGCTCATGTGTAAATATTTATGTAAATAAATAAAATTATATTTTCCTCACCCAAAAATATGCTTGTACATATTTTGCATATATTTAGAAACTCTTAAAAACAAAATAAAAATTGAAAAATCAAAAATGCAGAAATATCCCTCCACCATGTGCATAGACCATCATCCTTTATTTATTTAACCTTGTAAATAAATGTATTGATTTTCAAAACTTTTTGTGAATATTCTATGGTATATTTTGTAAATAAAATAAATAAAAAGAAACACAACAAAAATCAAATAAAAATAACAAAAATTAAAATTACAAAAACATATTGTACATATGCCATGTATATAGTTGTACATAACTATTTATTTCACCTATGTATACAAATAATAAAAATAAAATAAAAATATCCTTTTACTCCTCATTTTATTCTATAAATAAATAAAATATAAAATGGGAATAAAAATTGTATAAAAATAATAATTAAAAATAAAAAATCAAAAGCCTCCATATTGTATATATACCTATATAATGTAAATACCACATTTTTTCCAAAAATTAATTAAAAATCACCAAAAAATAGAAAAAAATAAAAGAAAAATATTTCATGTTTTGGATTTTTGCAAAATCGGCCATTTGCTACCTGATTTTTGAGCTCCAAATCTTCTCCACGTGGCAGCTTCTGGTTGGTCCACGGAGATGTTGACCTTCGGTCAACTCCCTCCGCGGACCGCCTTCTCCTGCGGATCTCGCGCCCGACCCGGTTTCGCCTCTTTTTCCGCGCTTGATCCGCTCGCCTTCTCCGCAAACCCCGGGTCCAATCGATTCCTTGTACATCCGACATGACCGCCGGGGTATTCGCATTGGGATCCGCGCTTCTCACAGCCCTACCCGACCAGCCCTAGTCGGGTCGGCACTCACGTATATAGCCGAGCTCCGCCTCTCATTTTCGTCATCTTTGGCTCTCCACTCTCACTCCCGTGACCTCCATAGCGATCCCTGAGGTGACAGCTCGCGATTGCCCTTGTAGCAGTGAGGAGGAGGTGGCCGGACCACTGATCCGGCGACGTTGCGCCGCCGTGCTCCGCCCCGTGCAGGAGCTCGAGCCTCAGGCCTTGACAACCTTCGAGGCGACGACCAGGAGCTACCTTAGCTCCAGCACAGTCTTCCACACCACCCAGGTAACCTTATAGCTTCCCTATTTCGCTCAATTTCTTGTTTCCCCCAAATCGAAGCTCCGCCGTGTTCCGTCGATTCCTGCTATACCGCGTATCCTCTTGATCATCGGAACACCCAGTCACCTTCGCCATCCCTCCACGCACCTTCTCCGCCCCTTCGTTCAACCCAGCTCACACAGGAGCTGGGGTTCGAGCTCCACCGCCCGTCGCTCGCCGGAGCTCACCCGTCCCGACGCACCGATCACCCCCACACCACCTAACCGGGTCGAGGCACTTTGCCCTCGACCCGCGAAGCTCTTGAGCTACTTTGCAGGTCAAGAGGAGGCCATCTGAGGCCTCCCCACATCCAGGCCAGGAGCTCCCCTCCGTCGACCTCGCCGGAGCCCCTCCAAGGCTCGGCTGGACCATCGGAGGGCACCAACAGCTGCGGAACGTCAGTGCGAGTCTTCTCCGATCTTCAGAGGCAGCTGAGGAGGACTACAGTACGCGCACGAGGCCGGCGAAGCTCGTCGGCTGAGTGTTCTTCCAGTATCCTCCACCACCGTCCGATTGACCCCGAGCTCCAGATTCAATCACAATCGTCCATCCGAGGAGCAGCTTCAACCGTCGGATCCATTCGAGGGTCGATCTCCACCGTCGATCCAGCGAAGCTCAGCCACTTCTTCCGTCCACCGTTCGATCTGCAACGTGGCAGCACTTGGACCGTCGGATCATGATGAATCTCGGATTCATCACTCTAAATCTCATTTATTAAGCTTAAGTCCCTAAAAATCAACTGCATTTCTGCATTTATTTTGCATAATTAGCATTCAGGCATGATTTCATAAGAATTGCATTTTAGCATTAAATTTTGCATATTTTAAGAAGCCAAAAATCCAAGCCCAAATTGACCTGTAAATAGCCTAACTTCCCCTATTTTTAACTCCTTCATGCTAACTCCGAATAACCCAAACCACTTCCATTGTGTACATATCACTCACAAGAATAAATAAAAAATACAAAAAAATCACTAACTCAAATAAGTGGACCAAAAAAAAACCCAAACCCTAGTTTCAGGATTTTCGGACTAAAAGCCACATATCTTCCCCATCCAGCGTCCGATTTGATCCTACTCACTTTTGAACTAATACACATTCAATTACCTTCAAAACAAGACCAAGTTCAAGTGAATCGGAGCTCGTATGTGAAAGTTGGGTTTTGGGCCTCTTTTGTATATTTTTCGCGGCTTTTCTGACCTATATTTTATGTATATATTTTATTAATTAACAAAAATCCAAAAAAATAGAATTAGGTGCCTTTTATTTATCTTTGAGTTTTCCATATTTTTCCGGATTTTTATCTTATTTAAAAAATGACAAAAAAAATTAGAAAACCCAAAAATCAAGGTATTCTATGTACATGGGATACCCCAAAAATTCACTTTTCACATTTGACCGAATTTGGCTTTGACGTCTTCATGAAAGTTGTAGATCTTGTCGAGACGAGAATTTTTCGTGAAGGAACTTTTTCGATCCGAGGTCATTTGCTATTTTATATCGATTTTAGAAATCTTTTATTCGCGAATTTTTCTGGTGCTGACACGTGGCAGCCCTAGAGGTCGCCACGTGTCAGCGATTTTTAGCATTTTTTAATCTCGTTTTTTATTTTAAAAAAAATAATAATAAAAAAATAAAAAAATAATAAATAAATAAAAAAATAAATAACCCGCACGTGCGTTGCACGTGTCGCAGCCCGTCCCCAGGCTCCCGCCACGTGGCCGCGTCTGGGCCGTTCGATCAGCGGTCGATCGAACGACCCCTACCCCTCCTTCAACCTCCCGCTCCTCTCGCGCCTGCCGCCCTTCCCCCGATCTTCGCACCGGCCCTCCGCAACCGCCAGCCCCGCCATTCCCGCAAGCCGCCTCGTCCACCTCCGCAACCACCGGCCGCCTGCCTCTCTCTATAAAAGAACCCCGACGACCCCCCCCCCAAGACTTTTATCCGCCGATCACCCCTTGGCCTTCCTCCCGGCGGTGACAGCGCTGGTGGGTTGCCATTGCGGCGAGATCCAAGGCGGCGACGCCTTGCCGTTCACCGCCCTCGCGCGAGCTGCCTTCGCTCCGGTCCTCCGTCGAGCCAACGACTACCGTCGCCATCTTCTTCGCACCTCCTCCAACCACGACGTTCTTCTCCGACACCGCCAGCCGCCTCGCGACGACTACCGACATCGACCCTCTCCTCCGCCCGGTTCGCCTCCGCCTTCAGCCAGGCTCCGACCTTCGTCTCCGACATCCTCCGCTACAACGTCTTCACCTTCTCCTCCGGCCACCGTCAACGACTGTGATTTCGCCATCGCCTTCTTCTCGACATCTTCGCCAACAACTCCACGATACGCCGCCGCTCGAAGCTCCTCCAGGAGCCACAGGAAGACGACAACCTCCGCCAGCCGCCTACGCCTCCGCCCGGAGCTCCTCCGACGCCAGCCCCCGCCACTCCGCCTTCGACCGCCGGGCGTAGGGCCCGAGGTCCCCCGCACGTGCTCCGCACGTGCGTGGGGAAACTTCCTCAGCACTCCACCCCAAGTCACGTGCCTTGCACGTGACGTTGGGTAAATTGCAGACAGCCCCTCCGAAGTTCCCTTATTTCCATTCCGGTCCAAGATCAGAGGGCACGTGCTGGGCACGTGCCTCTCTGTGAAAATTGCAATAAAGACCCTCGAACTACTGGTAATTACATATAGGTCCCCGTCTGCACTTTTTATTTATTTATTTATATTTATTGCAATTACCCCCCTGTGTTCCCCCTTAGTTTCGAACCTTCTCTCTACATTATTTTATTAATCCAAAAATAGCGTGATGTTGGTTAATTAATTCTCTACACTTTGACATATTGTGGGTATTTTTGTGACGGACGGTTAATTAATAAATAATTGTTTTATGAAAATTGGCGTATTTTACCCATTTCTTGCTCTGAAATTCATAGTTGATTAATTTTTGCTCTAAAAATCCCCGAAAAATCACATATTGTAGAGTTGATAATTCTTAACATTGTGCCCAAAAAGAATTGCATTTGCATGCATCATTCGCTCTGTAAAAATCATTTTGTGCATTTCAATGTTTGATTTTAAATAGGTATTAAACCCCACATTTTCGAGGTTTAGGATTTTTCTAAGATCCATTACCTAGTGATAGATCTTGGATAATTTTATTTCTTGAAAATAAGTAGGTTTAATATTTATTATAATTAAATATTGAAAATCATTCTGTTTGCATTTAAAAATCCATAAAAAATTCATACTGCATCCAAAAATTCCAAAAAAATTACAATGCACTTATTTCATCATATTTTACATCTCGGCCAAGTTTCGTATTTTTCGGACATCATTAGTCCATAAAATAGGCTGAATTTGCATATTGCACCCTCTATTGCATTGAAAAATTCCAAAAAAAGACCGCCTTGAAAACCGAACTCAAAATTGAATAGACATTAATCTAAGTTGTTCCTTTGCCTCCTTGTGATCGGCCTTGGGACTTGCCCAAGTAAAATAAACATAAAAACCACGTGATTGAATTTAATTAAAAAAATTGTGGTTATTTTCTTGACTGTTCTCGAAAGCCGTCTACAACGAACGACATTCATTAATTTCACGTACGAACGATAAAAACGATTTCTTAACGCGGCTTTTGCGGGCTCGTCAGATGGCGCCGTTGCCGGGGAGGCAAACGGCTTAGTTTTTTGTTTTGAAAATTTTTGTTCGGTTTTCCAAATTCAGGTAGTCTGACCCCCGATCCTTTCATTGTAAATCCCATTTTATTTCTTGTATTTATTTTTCAGCATTTCTTTCATTTTTGAGTCACTCTCTTACATTCTCTCTCTTATTTTTCTTGCGAGGTACCCAGCGCACGTGGAGCGGTTTTTCAAGGAACCGATGCATCTTCACCGACACCCGAAGAAACCGCAATTAAATTAAGATCGAGTCGAGTCGTGAGAGAGAGTAGAGTCTAGGTTTTTAATTTCTGCACTTTTATTTTCTGCTCATTTATAGCGGTGTCCGTTTGGACTCTCGCGTGTGTAAAAAAAGACCTTGAACTTTTTTCTGTGGTGTGTCGTGTCCTATTTCACTCTCCGGTGAGGGTGGGGCCGACTTGAATGGAGAATAGGATAGACCTGCACATACGGCTCTCAGAGCATTTATATTTTTGCTTGTGCTCGTAGGATCTTAAGCCACACTGCACATTAAATAAGACGCACCTTAGATCGTTCAACTTAGCCAAAAAATTAACTCAATTCTTCCCGCTAATAGAACTTTCTACTTAGGTGCGGTTTTCATCGGCTTGCACGCATTTAGTGTAATTTTTAAAATTCTGTCTAGCATCCCACATGGAGATTGCGAGGAGGCACTGTAAGTCTTCTAACTGAACATTCATCATAGTTTTCCACGTGCATCAGCTTTTCCCGACTTCCTCCCCCTTGTTTTATCACATAAATCTAAAGGAAATTGGGTCTGGACGGTAGACGTGTATTTGTGTTCATCTAAATTCTACAATGATCGCCTTAATAAAACTGGGACTGCTAAATATAGCCGATCTAAAAATCCATAAAATCAAGAATTTCTGCGGGAGAGCAACCCCGACATTGTTTGATTTATCTTGCAGCGAGGAGAGAGACGCACACTAGGATAGAGCCCAGCTCCAAACCTAACATCTCGTCTAAACGGCTTGCAAGATTGAATTTATTACCACTTAAATTGAAAAGATAATAGCCGAACTCTTACGGCTTCATTGTGTGAGTTGGTGAACCCGGGGTTTGAATTGTGTTTGCATTAGTGTGCGTGAACCGATTTCAAGATCAATAGCCGCACATTCGATTATCCCGTGCAATCATCTCTTCCCTATCTTGATTTAAACCTCATAATGGAACTCTTGTTCAAAAACTCTCACAGATCCGACTCCCCATTCCTCTCAAAATTGACCGAACACCCATCAAAGCTATACTATGAAAATGAATTTGTTTCAGTTAGGCCTAAATCAACTCAATCCCCTTATTTCAATAGTCCTCCAACATTTGCGGGAGGCTTTCACCCGCAGATAAATTCGGCCTCCTCATTAAATATCTATTCGAACAATCCAACCGTAAATGACCACCTACCATCTCGGACCGAATCGTCTTATTCTCAGTTTCTCGCCAATGAAACTTTTCAAGATCAAAATCCCTTCAAACCTCATGACTGGCAGAGAAACCAAACTCAGATGGATGGACATGCACTGAATAATCATCAACATTGGATTGACCATGATAGATCCCTCGTCAGACAGGATACTCATACAAAGGACTGGACTGACCGCTTAGAAACACATAAACCCTGTATGTTGACTCCGCAATATCAAGGTCTGACCAATCAGCGACACATGTCTGAACCTTATGAGCAGCCTCCTTCCATTATTTTTTAGGAGAGATTTTCAGAAAATACTGAGCATATTTAGGATATTCCAAGAAGCTCTCCTCTCAGCACAAAGAGAAAAATGGAAGATGAAATTATCGAACATACACCTACTGCTCCCATAATTAATCATGAACCAAATCTTGAGGAGGATATTTCGAGGATAAATAAGAAATTCAAGTCAATAGAGGAGAGATTTCAAAAATTTACCGATCGATTCATCGCATTCTATGGTGGCTCGGACAGTAAAATGAATAAGGAAATAACTGGATCTGAGATTGAAAATTCTGAGGATATTCAGGGACCTATGAACAGTTCTGAAAATGGTTATGCTGCTGACCACCACCCTGAACACCAGAGCCCCTCTTCGTCTGAAGAACACCCCACACCCCCACACCACCCAGAAAATACCAAAAAATAGAAATATTTGAAAATCACAAAAAAAATGAAAATTCAGAAAATTTCATAAAAATTGAAACTGAAGATGATCTGCGAAATTTGGATCCAACCGTACGGGAAGCACTGGAAAAACGCTTAATATTTGAACTTCCCTTTATACAGGCCATTGAACACTTCCCCGATCTTAAAGGATTTGTATTGGACAAATTAACGATGAAGAAATCGGGCAGGATTCGGACAAAAACCGAGAGACATATATTGTCAATGGCCTCCTCCTTGGTGTTGAGGAGAAAAACCAAGAGCCGCATAGTGAAGCGGTTGCCCAGATTTGAATGTGTACTCAAAGACATAATTTTCACCCATGCTCGGATTGATGACGATTCACCAATTAATATCCTCCCGACCTCTGTATTCCATGAATTCAAACTCGGACCGATTCGAAAGATACGAGAGATCATTCAATTAGCGGACCGATCAATAAAACGGCCGAGAGGAACCATTTATGTCATCATGAAATTCCAAGGTGCTCCGCTCAAAGTTGAATTCACAATCATTGATATTGAGCATCAAGGAGAATTCACCCACTCTCCAATCATTCTCGGAAAGCCATTCTTGGCATTGGCCAAGGCGAGTATTGATTGTGAGACCCGGGAAATCAATTTCACAGCATTGGAAGCACTTAGATCTGGCCATGTCTTTGAGGAACCACGATCTTCTGAGGCAACCCACGAAGTCCCCGACAACCGTAACCATGAAGCGGTAGAAGAGCCCTACCCCGCAGCCACACCTGAGATAGCGGTTGTTGATGAGACTATTGGTTTAGAAAATCTCCCCCCTGCTCCATTCCCAGCCGCTCTCACCAAGGAGAATCATGTATATGAATCATATGACCCGGAGACTTATGCATGGGCACACCCTGAGTCGACCTACTCTGACTACGTAGATTATATCAACTCGACACAGGAATGCGCCAACATCAAATCAATGGAGAAAGAACATGCAGAGACTCTCCCCAATATTCAAATCCCCGAGGATCTCAAAATAGACAAATCTTTCTACTACGATCCTGAGACATATGCATGGTCACACCCTGGAGCAACATTCGCTGAATATCTTGACCAAATCATCCCAAATCGAGAGTGCTCAAACATACGGGAGACTAAGAGTAAGCACACATACCAAACACCAATCAAGGAGAATTTCAATGGCTATTCATCTGGATACTCAAGTGAACCGGCACCTTCACGACGAAATAAAAAGAGAGTCACCTTTGACCTTCCGGAAGAGGTATCGTCTGATGGTCCCTCATCAGGTCCGAAAAAGGTAGTCTACATGAGTGAAGTCTGTTCGGCAGCCCTAAAGCCATATCTTCGTAAGGATCCAAAATTCAATTCTCATTGGACAACTCCCGTTCCTAACTACTACTCATCCAAAGCTGATGCTCCTGCCCTCTTCAAGTACACTGGAATTCTTTCGTATGAGCTGACTGAGACCGGTGCTTCTGAGCTATCATCTGAGGACAAATTGATTGACCCCAAGAAGGAACGAATTCTGAGGAAACAATTAAAGAAACAAAAAGATATGCAAACTTGGAGTATGTCCACTTTCAAATACTACTCCTCTGAGGATAACTCTGATGATGGATATCTTTCATCTGACTCAAACACTTCATCTATTATCCATCATGATTTTTCTGAGGATGACACTGATTGTAGTTGGGAATCATATGCTCCATCTTCACCTCATCATTATGATCTCCCACCACAGGCTCACAAGAAGATCAGCCGAAAACCGCCTTAATCATTCGGCTACCCACCCTCCCTCCCGACCACATCGGTCTCCGTGTACAACTTCTTCCTCTACTTAGGCCAAGGCCTAAGTATAGGGGGGACCGATGCCATCTGTTTATACCATCCTTCTCATCCTCCCAACCGCTCCATTTCCACCCTTCTTCCATACTTAGGCTGTCCAGAGCCTAAGTATAGGGGGGAGCCGACATCCACCTGTATATACTCTCCTCACTCACTCTTTTCCACTTTACTTCCTAACCCATTGTATAAAAATTTTACACTCCCTTACGCTTAGCACGAGCTATGTCTTCATTACGCTTTTTGTGCTCTAAGGACACAGCACTCGCTAAGTATAGGGGGGTCTGTATATATACTTTGTATATATTTTACCCATATCTCGTACTTGCGCGTAAGTCTATATGTATTTACGGGGTGGGTACTAACTTGAAAAAAAAAACAACAACAAAAAAAAGAAAAAAAAGAGTTTTGCTACTAACACTGACTTGCCCAAAATTTTTGAAAAAAAAAGGCTTCTGATCCCATTTTCTGCATAAAAAAAATCCCTTGCATAAAATGTCAAAAAAAAATTCAAAGAATATGTCTGCATTGCACACACCTGCACTTCATCCAACATTACATGCATTTGCATTTGTGAAAAGTCATTGGGTTCTGAATCGAGTTATGAGCCGAAACCGAGAGTGGTCTGAACTTGTCCTTAATCCACCTAATTTTCAGAGGAACTTCACAGAGAAATAGGATTTTAAGAGCTTCAGGTCTTTTGACTTAATTCTTTAAGTTCCACATGACAATGTGCAGCGTTTGACTCTTAGTGTCTAACCTGATCTCTTCATTCTGGGTACAACTCTGGAATAGGGAATTAATTTGTACTCTCGCACTATGCACTTAGCTCAACCCAGATGGGATGTTGGAAGACTATGTGAGTTTCTTTTCTGGTAGCGTGGAAATCTAAAGACCGGAGGACGGGTTGAAATAAAGCTTCGGAAAAGGGATGGACGGCTGGGCACAATTTTTTCTAAGACCCCAAAAAATGTACGGAATAAAAAGATGCTATATCCGTAGGGGCAAAACAAGATCCAAGCAGAACCACCAAAAATTCCAAATACAAAGAAGCATTCTACCAAATAAAAATTCGACCAAAAAAGGTCCAAGCTTCAAGAAACCTGCAGATCTTGGTGGAGACTTGGCTACACTGGCCATCTTCATAAGGAGAGGTGACTACACTGGCCACCCCCTCCTGTTCTTTTCTCTTTCTTCTAACTTCTCCCCCATTCGATTGTGAACACAGCGTGACAGACCTTAGAAGGAAATACCTGACTCCCCGAGGACGAGTTGCTGGAGAGGAGAGGAGCATGGTAGTCCGGCATTCTGGATGGGAAGAGCTAAAATCCTTCACACACACGAGTCGGTTATTCAATGTTCATAGGGTATACTTTGGGAAGAGGATTGATCTAAGATGACTTCTGAGCCGAAACTGTAACAATGATGTGTAGAACTTGAGGGCTGTTGATTTTAAAATTCTAAGTCTCACAGAAGTTCCGCCACACTACTAATCCAAAGGTCGAGTTTAGTTTCATTCTCACCTTCAGTTCATGGTCTTGGTATGGAACCCAGTCTCATTTCACTTCATGGCATTTCTTTTTGATGCTCAGGGACGAGCATGGTTTAAGTATAGGGGGATGATGAATCTCGGATTCATCACTCTAAATCTCATTTATTAAGCTTAAGTCCCTAAAAATCAACTGCATTTCTGCCTTTATTTTGTATAATTAGCATTCAGGCATGATTTCATAAGAATTGCATTTTAGCATTAAATTTTGCATATTTTAAGAAGCCAAAAATCCAAGCCCAAATTGACCTGTAAATAGCCTAACTTCCCTATTTTTAACTCCTTCATGCTAACTCCGAATAACCCAAAACCACTTCCATTGTGTACATATCACTCACAAGAATAAATAAAAAATACAAAAAAATCACTAACTCAAATAAGTGGACCAAAAAAAACCCAAACCCTAGTTTCAGGATTTTCGGACTAAAAGCCACATATCTTCCCCATCCAGCGTCCGATTTGATCCTACTCACTTTTGAACTAATACACATTCAATTACCTTCAAAACAAGACCAAGTTCAAGTGAATCGGAGCTCGTATGTGAAAGTTGGGTTTTGGGCCTCTTTTGTATATTTTTCGCGGCTTTTCTGACCTATATTTTATGTATATATTTTATTAATTAATAAAAATCCAAAAAAATTAGAATTAGGTGCCTTTTATTTATCTTTGAGTTTTCCATATTTTTCCGGATTTTTATCTTGTTTAAAAAATGACAAAAAAAATTAGAAAACCCAAAAATCAAGGTATTCTATGTACATGGGATACCCCAAAAATTCACTTTTCACATTTGACCGAATTTGGCTTTGACGTCTTCATGAAAGTTGTAGATCTCGTCGAGACGAGCATTTTTCGTGAAGGAACTTTTTCGATCCGAGGTCATTTGCTATTTTATATCGATTTTAGAAATCTTTTATTCGCGGATTTTTCTGGTGCTGACACGTGGCAGCCCTAGAGGTCGCCACGTGTCAGCTATTTTTAGCATTTTTTAATCTCGTTTTTTATTTAAAAAAATAATAATAAAAAAATAAAAAAATAATAAATAAATAAAATAAATAAATAACCCGCACGTGCGTTGCACGTGCCACCAGGCACGTGCTCCGCACGTGCCGCAGCCCGTCCCCAGGCTCCCGCCACGTGGCCGCGTCTGGGTCGTTCGATCAGCGGTCGATCGAACGACCCCTACCCCTCCTTCAACCTCCCGCTCCTCTCGCGCCTGCCGCCCTTCCCCCGATCTTCGCACCGGCCCTCCGCAACCGCCGGCCCCGCCATTCCCGCCAGCCGCCTCGTCCACCTCCGCAACCACCGGCCGCCTGCCTCTCTCTATAAAAGAACCCCGGCGACCCCCCCCCCAAGACTTTTATCCGCCGATCACCCCTTGGCCTTCCTCCCGGCGGTGACAGCGCTGGTGGGTTGCCATTGCGGCGAGATCCAAGGCGGCGACGCCTTGCCGTGCACCGCCCTCGCGCGAGCTGCCTTCGCTCCGGTCCTCCGTCGAGCCAACGACTACCGTCGCCATCTTCTTCGCACCTCCTCCAACCACGACGTTCTTCTCCGACACCGCCAGCCGCCTCGCGACGACTACCGACATCGACCCTCTCCTCCGCCCGGTTCGCCTCCGCCTTCAGCCGGGCTCCGACCTTCGTCTCCGACATCCTCCGCTACAACGTCTTCACCTTCTCCTCCGGCCACCGTCAACGACTGTGATTTCGCCATCGCCTTCTTCTCGACATCTTCGCCAACAACTCCACGATACGCCGCCGCTCGAAGCTCCTCCAGGAGCCACAGGAAGACGACAACCTCCGCCAGTCGCCTACGCCTCCGCCCGGAGCTCCTCCGACGCCAGCCCCCGCCACTCCGCCTTCGACCGCCGGGCGTAGGGCCCGAGGTCCCCCGCACGTGCTCCGTACGTGCGTGGGGAAACTTCCTCAGCACTCCACCCCAAGTCACGTGCCTTGCACGTGACGTTGGGTAAATTGCAGACAGCCCCTCCGAAGTTCCCTTATTTCCATTCCAGTCCAAGATCAGAGGGCACGTGCTGGGCACGTGCCTCTTTGTGAAAATTGCAATAAAGACCCTCGAACTACTGGTAATTACATATAGGTCCCCGTCTGCACTTTTTATTTATTTATTTATATTTATTGCAATTACCCCCCTGTGTTCCCCCTTAGTTTCGAACCTTCTCTCTACATTATTTTATTAATCCAAAAATAGCATGATGTTGGTTAATTAATTCTCTACACTTTGACATATTGTGGGTATTTTTGTGACGGACGGTTAATTAATAAATAATTGTTTTATGAAAATTGGCGTATTTTACCCATTTCTTGCTCTGAAATTCATAGTTGATTAATTTTTGCTCTAAAAATCCCCGAAAAATCAGATATTGTAGAGTTGATTATTCTTAACATTGTGCCCAAAAAGATTTGCATTTGCGTGCATCATTCGCTCTGTAAAAATCATTTTGTGCATTTCAATGTTTGATTTTTAATAGGTATTAAACCCTACATTTTCGAGGTTTAGGATTTTTTAAGATCCATTACCTAGTGATAGATCTTGGATAATTTTATTTCTCGAAAATAAGTAGGTTTAATATTTATTATAATTAAATATTGAAAATCATTCTGTTTGCATTTAAAAATCCATAAAAAATTCATACTGCATCCAAAAATTCCAAAAAAATTACAGTGCACTTATTTCATCATATTTTACATTTCGGCCAAGTTTCGTATTTTTCGGACATCATTAGTCCATAAAATAGGCCGAATTTGCATATTGCACCCTCTATTGCATTGAAAAATTCCAAAAAAAGACCGCCTTGAAAACCGAACTCAAAATTGAATAGACATTAATCTAAGTTGTTCCTTTGCCTCCTTGTGATCGACCTTGGGACTTGCCCAAGTAAAATAAACATAAAAACCACGTGATTGAATTTAATTAAAAAAATTGTGGTTATTTTCTTGACTGTTCTCGAAAGCCGCCTACAACGAACGACATTCATTAATTTCACGTACGAACGATAAAAACGATTTCTTAACGCGGCTTTTGCGGGCTCGTCAGATCACAGTCGAGGACCCAGCCCTGGGCGCCACCCCTTTTCAGCCGTCCATCTATCCACGTGGCGTCCATCCATCGGCTCGACTTAATAAAGGGGTAATTTACCGTAGGCCCCCTCTTAGTTTATGCTTTACGTTTCAGTCCTGTAAATATTTTGAGTACTTTATTTACGTTGGGTTATTTGCACATTGGACCTTATCCTTTAGTTTATTTGCATTTATGCCCCTGTTTGTGTGAGCCACGTGCATCGTCACGTGTATATTTGGTGTATTTGCGACATTAGCCCTGTAGTTCTGGATGTTCTTTAATGAATGAAAACTTTTTGATAATTGCATTTATGCCCCTGTGAGTGTTTTTTTCGCACATGTGCGTCTTTTAGTGGGATATTTGCATAACAGCCCCTGGACTTTTTGGTACGAGTTACCAAAAGGTCCTCGGACTTGTTTTTCTTACATATAGGTCCCTGAGTGCCCCAGGCACGCGCCTCGCGCGTGATTTCTTGGGTATTTTGCACCAGGACCCCCAGAACTTTGGGTATTTGCACTTTGGTCCCTGTGCACAATGCCCCCTTGTCATTTTTAAATAAAATATCAAATCATCTCCAAATTCGATAAAAATTTGACACATGGCTCCTGCCATGTTGTAGGATTTTTGAGAATTTTGGGGGACAATTCTGAGTTTATTTGTTATTTTTAAAAATTCAAAAACCATCATTTTATCCACTGTCCAGTTTTAAAAACCCCAAAAAATATAAAAACTCCTTGAAAAATTCTATAAAAATTAGGTACTGCTTATTTTGTGTCCTTTGATTTTCTAGCCAACTTTGGCTATTTTTCATTGCTTAAAAACCCTAAAAATTCGAAAACACCTAAAAACTCATAAAAATCATATTAAATAATCCAAAAACCCAAAAAACAATAATTTTGGTGCTCAAATTTTCCTTGTTTTCTCTAGTATACAGGAAAATTACCTCCAGGTCCCTCTGAGATCCTTAGATATTTTATCTTTGGGTTTTGGACCTGGCTGGACAGTACCCCTTGTTTTTCTTACTGTTTGATTTTTAGAAATTGAAATAAATATCAGAAAAATCCCAAAAATTCACCAAAAACATAAAAAAATATAAAACACACAAAAATATTTTTGTCTGAATTTTTGCTTGCTTCTTGATGCATTAAATAATTTGTTGAAGAGTGCTTGTTTTTGCTTTTCTCATTTTCTTCACAAATTAAAAATCCCAAAAAAATTTAAAAACAAGTAAAAACCACAAAAAATGTTTTCCCTTTTTCTCTGATTCTTCGACTACTTCGTAGGCTTTTTAGCCAATCCGTGCTCCTTGTGTTCGACCTTGGGTGCTATACCAGGTTAATCTCCTAGCAGGTTCGCTTTGTTTTGATTATACGTATTTTTCGAGTGGTTCATCATTTTTCTTGATATACCTATCCTCTGAGATCCGGGTCGCAACGACCCTTGTCTTATTACCTTCACCCGGGTCTTCGAGAATTTTTGGGTAATCAGAATGGCGCCGTTGCCGGGGAGCACGGCTTAGTAGTCATTTTTAGCTTTTTCCGCGGTTTTTGATTTTTGCGGCTTTTTGTATAGAATTTTTGTATATATATTTTTCTCATATTTCTGCCAATAATTTCTGGACTGACCACTTTTCTCTCTGTTTCTTGCGAGGGCCCGAGGAGCGAGGGCGGCATTCCTAGGAGCGCCGGTGCACCCGAGCGAAGCGGAGGCGGCTCGTTTCTTCATCGAGCCGCAGGAGAGAGCGAGAGAGAGAGTTGAGTGGGTGAGGATAGCTTAGGACTTTATTTCATTTATTATCATTGTAATAATACAGGGACTTGAACTCTTGGACTGCTTGGACACTTCTACCGTAGCGGGTCTGTTTCGCCGAGCACCGGTGTGCTCGGGGGACCCTTTAGGACCTTAACGGTTTTTCGCGGTTTTTCGCGGCTTTCTCCTACTTTTTTACTGCCTTTCCGGTGTTTACGCGGTTTTTACTCGAGCCCCTAGACTTAGGAATTTCTGGTGATTGTGCCGTAATTAGTAGGATCCACACACTTAATTGCTTATCTGTTCCCATAGAACGTAATTGGACCTACTAATAATAAAATAATAAAAATAACTTAGTCGCTTTCTTGAGAGCCTACGCGCCGCGAGCCTGCCCCGTCAAGCGCTACTCCTGAACTCGACCTGTCGAGAAGAGGAGGGGTGGGTCTAGACCGGACTCTTTGGATCGAGGGCGAGTGACTGAGTTAGACGGTTCTGCGCTAGAAATTGCTCATCTAGGACTCGGTTTTTCCCGCTTGCATCATTTAGGTAGTTTATTTCCTGTCTTTAAATTCTGCGCGGATCACTTGCATGTAGAGTGCTGGAGACAAGGTACGCATTTCTATCTCAGCATGCATCATTGATTTATCGCGCATCGGCTTTTTCGTCTTCTCCCCCCTATTTTCGGACTAAATAATCAGGAGAACCGAAAAATTCGTTAGGCCTTTTGTTTGCTTTGAAAAATATTAAAAAGAAAAACAATAAAATCGGGACTTCTAATCATACTTGATCTTAAAAATCGCTCACCCTAAAAACCTTGTCTTGGGGAGAGCAACCCCCTCATTGTATTGTTTGGATGCGCGAGAGAGTGACCCGCACCCTAGGTAGAGCCTCCCGGTGCTAGACCCGACTGATTACCGACTTTTCCGTGCGGGCCAGTCGGTTGGGATAGCATCGGATATCCTAACAGGTCACGTAAGCGCTCTGATATTTTGTGTGTTCACCAAAATAAAATAGACAAGATAATTTGACCGAACTTTCACGGTCTTCAGCTCGCGTTGCGTTGGTGAACCGGGGGTTTGTTTTTTATCATAGTTGATTCCAGATCTCATCCGCCTTACTCGCCAGATCAAGATGATGGGTAGACGGTCTCTTAGGCAGCCTCTGGCTGCACCGCTTTCGGGCACGTCTACCCGATCATCTAGGTTGGCCCGCGAGAGCCGAGACCAGCTCTCCGAGCCCGAGTACGATTCCGCCCTGTTCCCCCTCGACCCCCTTTCTTCTGGTATTGAGAGACATGAGCCCGAGGAGAGATTAGCAGATTTGACAGCACCTGAGTTGGGCTCATTTGATTTTGCAGACGTCGCTATGGCCAGCAGTTCAGAGGATCACCCCGGAGGTCCACGAGGAGACCAGCATTTTGTTCTAGACCAGGGGGCGATCAACTCCACCCTGATCGCATCACTAGAGACAGTACAGCAGCAGTTACGTGATCAGGGGGCATTCATGATAGAGATGAGGCGAGAGTTAGAGAGGCTCAGAGCAGAGCGAGGCCAGCGGAGCGAGCCTGAGGAGATACTGAGCGAGCCTGAGGAGATGCCTGATGCAGAGGCCGCAGCCGCAGCAGCAGCTGCCGCCGCCGCAGCGGCAGCAGCCGCGGCAGGAGGACCACCACGACCGATGCGGGAGTTGCACAACCCCGGATCGACTCTGATGCATCACTGGGTGGTAGTGCCAGCTATCGTGGGGGACTTCAAGTTCCCCCCGAACACCTTGCAGTTACTGCCCCGTTTCCACGGACTTGCTACTGAGGAGCCCCATCTCCACCTCCAGGAGTTTCTGATGATATGCAGCACTGTCCACGATCGCCACGTGGACCAGGATACGATCCGGATGATAGCCTTCCCGTTTTCACTGGTAGATAGAGCAGCCACCTGGCTGAAGCATCTAGGGAAGTTTGTCTACACCTGGGAGCAGCTCCGCACCGAGTACTTGAAAAAGTACTATCCACTCGGGCGGACGAATGTAGCGAGGGCCCTGATCAGCAACTTCTCCATGTTCCCCAACGAGCAGTTCCACGAGGCTTGGGAGAGGTTTCGAGAGCTCCTAGACAGATGCCCGCACCACGACATATCCAAGCCGAACCTAGTTCAGAGCTTTTTCAGCGGGTTGACGCCAGAGCTTCAGGGTCTGGTGAACGCTTCTTGCGGCGGGTCCTACTTTGCCAAGACCACGATCAGGTCTGGGCCATCTACGAGGAGATGTCCAAGAACTACATGGTGATGTCTCAGACCAGATTGTATACTCAGAGACCCCAGCCTCAGCAGCCAGGACCCGTGCAGTACCAGTGGATAGCACGGGTAGATGCAGGTCCATCCAGTTCGTCCGCAGTCGCAGCAGCACAGGCAGAGTCATCCGCTGCGGACATGGGTATCATTAGCGAGAAGTTGGACCGCATGGAGCTGATAGAGAAGAAGCAGTGCCAGAGCATCACTCAGATGGAGCAGATGGCACAGGTTCTGAGCGACATGAAGACCCAGCTCATGTGTCTCCAGGAGACACAGACGGCTTCACAGCCCCGTCTTCTGTCGCGAGGCGATACCGGCGGCAGCAGCAGCGCGTCCCAGCGCTCCAGCTCTTCACAGCAGCCTAGACAGGTTCACCTTGTACAGGCGGAGCCGTACCAGCAGCCGCAACCCACCTACCAGTCACCACCATCTCCAGAGATGCAGATGGTGGTCTACCAGCCGGATCAGCCTCTGGCAGTACTGTCGCCAGACCCCTTCGATGCAGAGCCGTTGATGGATGTCAACGGGATTTGGTATGACCGTCCCCAACCTGGGATCCGACGAGACCATCCCGGATTCGGGTGGGGGAGTGGTGGTGCCCAGCCCCAGCAGCAGCCGTCAGGACAGGGAGGGCAGTACCCCCAGCAGAGAGACCCGATTCAGCAACAGCACCCGTCCTCATATCCCTCTTACCAGCACCATCAGCAGCAGATCCAGCAGCCTCAACCACAGAGAGGCTACCCGTCGGGCTCCCACGAGAGCCCCGCTTTGGATGACATCGCCCGCCTCCTCACGGACCAGCAGGCCACATTCAGACGGGAGATGGACGAGTTCCGCCAGGAGATGCGGGACCTGGTAAGAGGGAAGGCCGCCATACCAGCCTAGATCGAGCCGAATTCGAACAACCTTAAGAGGAAATCTGAGCAGGTAGTACATACTGAGTTAGCCACTCCTAGTGACTCATTTGATGATACATCTTCGGATCTATTTGATGCTGATTTTGTCACACTTAGGAGCGGTAGGACCCCAGCAGGCGGCGGCGCCTCATCTGAGCTTCACCACGAGGACACTCCAGAGGCGCCACATGAGGAGGAGGAGAGCGATACTGAGGCCGCTCCAGATGATGATGGTGGCACTGATGCCACCAAGGATGCTGATTCCACTGGCGGTACTGAGGCCGCCGTTTCACCAGTTCGAGGAGGTGGTACTGATGCCACCAGTAGAGCCGAGCCAGCACGTGGTACTGATGCCGCGAGACGTCTACCAGCAGCAGCAGATACAGAGCCAACCCGTGGTGGTACTGAGGCCACCGGTGTTTGTACAGATAGAGATGTTGTCTTTCCTCGCGTTCCTGTATCTCAGAACTCTGTGATGAATAAAGGAAAAGGTTTACTTTCTTCTGGTTCCACTGTGGTGCATGATGTATGTGTGGATCCGGTCCTTGAACCGTCTAGACCTTTTCCTAGTCCTTCATCTGAGAAGGACCCTGTGATCCCCTTCCCTAGAGCCCTTCAGATGGGGAAGGGGAAGAAAAAAGAAAATCCAAAAAAGAGAGAGCTTGAGGAGTTCAGCCAGAGCATGATTGATCGCTTCCACATCCAGCTGACCCTCCAGGAGGCTTTGCAGCACATCCCCCTTCTCCAGCGTTCTTTGAGAGATAGGACTACAGTCAGGAGGAGGAGGAGGAACCACACTTCAGAGATCCATGTGCTGACGAAAGCCACGTGTTTTGCGATACAGAACCGCCTGCCAGCCAAGAGGCCAGATTCAGGGGCCCCGTATGTCAGATGCCAGATCAGTGAGCAGAGGTTCGACCGTACTCTATTAGATAGCGGATCGTCGATCAACCTTCTTCCGGCAGCCCTTCTCGACCGCTTCGAGTTGGGCACTCTTCGACAGAGCAGGACAGTCCTTCAGTTCGCTGATCGATCTGTCAAGAGGCCGAAGGGGTTATTACGAGACGTTATCGTCACGATTCAGGGCCTGAAATTCCCCGTGGACTTCGTAGTGTTGGACATGGAGATCCCTGAGTCAGTGGCCGATACCCCCATCATCCTTGGTCGTCCGTTCTTGGCCACAGCTAAGGCGGTGACTGATCATGATAGCGGGAAGGTGTACTTTCGCGTCGAGGGCGAGAGTATACAAATAGAGACGGTCGAGGACTACAGAGCTAGAGAGAGAACCCGCTCAGATGCGAGTACAGATTCAGAGCAGCTGACAGACACAGAGCCAGACATCCACCAGGACTGTGATTTTGTGATCACAGACGATGAGGCAGCTTGGGCAGATCCTGCAGCACAGACCATCCTCTCATATTCAGATACAACTGATGCTGAGATGATAGCAGAGGAGAGTCTGGAGAGCACAGCCCTGGTTCAGGATACCATGGAGGCAGCAGAGCCGGTCCTTGATCGCGACACGATGTTCAGTGAGGGTGGTGCTGAGGCCACCTTGTTTTCCGGTGGTACTGATGCCACCGCGAGTGATGCAGATCCCTCGGATTCAGAGTCTGATTGGGCCGATTGCTATGATCAGATGCCAGACCTGAGTTCACCTGAGCCTATAGATGAGGAGGAGGTAGATGCAGAGCCGAGCAGAGACAGTGCAGTTGAGCAGCCTTCTCCCGATCCAGTTTGCGAGAGTACGCTTTCACTTTCCCAGGCAGATTTGGCAGACTTAACAGCTTTCACTCAGTTCCTTCCACAGCCAGATTTGCCAGCACCCAGCATTCCAGAGCGAAAGCCGCTCCCTACTTCGCTGAAGTATCGATTCCTTGCGGGCGATCCAGAGATGTACCCAGTCATCATCTCTGCCGAGTTGACTGGAGAGCAAGAATCTCGTTTGATGGGGGTTGAAAAGAACCGCAAGGCGATCGGATGGAGCATAGCGGATCTCCATGGGATTAGTCCAGCAGTGTGCTCCCACCATATCTATCTTGAGGAGGGGGCGAAGCCGTCGCGTGAGTTCCAGCGACGACTGAACCCCAACCTGAGAGAGGTCGTGATGAAAGAAATATCAAAATGGTGGAGCGCAGATTTTATTTATCCCATTTCCGACTCCAAGTGGGTCAGCCCCTTGCATGTGGTGCCCAAGAAGACGGGCATCATGACTGTGATCAGTGAGTCGGGAGAGGAGATCGCTACACGAGTACCTACCTCTTGGAGGGTTTGCGTTGACTACAGGAGACTCAACCAAGCCACCAAGAAGGACCATTTCCCCCTGCCTTTTATTGACCAGATCATTGAGAGACTGGCAGGGAAGAGCCATTATTGCTTCCTGGATGGGTACTCGGGCTACAACCAAGTGGCCATCGCTCCTGAGGATCAGGAGAAGACCACCTTTACCTGTCCCTTCGGCACATATGCTTTTCGACGCATGCCATTTGGGCTATGCAATGCCCCTGCGACTTTTCAGAGGTGCATGCTGTCGATCTTTTCGAACATGGTGGGGGAGTGTTTGGAGGTCTTCATGGACGATTTCTCGGTCTACGGCGACGGAATCGATTCTTGTCTTGACTGCCTAGACCGGGTACTCCAGCGATGTATCGAGTTTCATTTGGTTCTGTCATGGGAGAAGAGTTACTTCATGGTGACTCATGGGACGGTGCTTGGCCACATCATCTCCAACAGGGGCATGGAGGTTGATCCGGCCAAGGTGGATGTCATTAGAAAACTCGCACCGCCGTCCAATTTGAGGCAACTACGGTCATTCCTGGGGCACGTTGGATTTTATAGGAGGTTCATTCAGGATTTCAGCAAGATTGCCCGACCGTTGACTGACCTCTTGACGAAAGACACCGAGTTCCTTGTTGATGACAAGTGTCTCTCGTCCTTTGCGACTCTCCAGCAGTGTGTTATTGAGGCTCCTGTTCTCCAGCCGCCTGATTGGTCTCTCCCATTCGAGATCATGACGGACGCCTCCGATTTTGCCGTGGGGGCAGTGCTGGGACAGAGGAGGGATGGAGTTCCGTTTGCCATACACTACGCTAGCCGCACATTGGATTCCGCCCAGCGGAATTATACGGTCACAGAGAAGGAGATGCTAGTCGTAGTGTTTGCCCTAGATAAGTTCAGATTGTATATCATTGGATCAAGAGTGACTTTGTTTACAGATCACACCGCCATCAGGTACCTCATGGCAAAGAAGGATGCCAAGGCCAGACTGACTAGATGGATCCTTCTACTCCAGGAGTTCGACATTGAGATCAAGGATAAGCCTGGAGTTAAGAATGTGGTGGCGGATCATCTTTCCCGATTAGAGCAGCCTGAGGATTCTGAGCAGATTGATCCTATTCGAGATACCTTCCCAGATGAGGCGATCCTTGCTATCGCCTCACTCCCGTGGTATGCCGATATTGTTAACTTTCTCGTTGCAGGGAAAGTCCCACAAGATTGGCCCAGGCAGAGGCTTGAGACCTTCCTTGCGAGGGCCAAGTCCTACCACTGGGAGGATCCCATCCTTTACCACGAAGGAGGGGATAGCGTCTGGCGTCGGTGTATTCCTCAGGAGGAACACCATAGCGTCCTCATTTACTGCCACAAGTTTGAGGCAGGAGGACATCATTCTGGGAGGAGAACGGCACAGAAAGTGCTCCAATCCGGCTTGTGGTGGCCTACCCTCTTCAAGGACTCTGATGAGTTCGTGAAGAGGTGTACTGACTGTCAGAGGATGGGCACTTGTGGACAGCGTGATATGATGCCGATGCAGCCCATTCACTTCTGTGAGGTTTTTGACGCATGGGGCATCGATTTCATGGGTCCATTCCCTAAGAGTCAGGGATTTGAGTACATTCTGTTGGCCGTTGATTATGTGAGTCGTTGGGTTGAGGCTATCCCCGCCCGAGCCGCTGATGCGAGGACAGTTTGCAGATTTTTGAGGAAGCATATCATCACGCGGTTCGGGGTTCCACGAGTTCTTATTTCTGATGGGGGATCTCACTTCATCAACGACCAGGTGAAGGCCCTTGCTAGCGAGTTCAGTATAGACCATCGTGTTGCCACACCTTACCATCCTCAGACGAATGGTCTAGCTGAGGTGTCGAATAGGGAGATCAAGACTATTTTGCAGAAAGTCGTCCGCCCTGACCGAAAGAATTGGTCACAGCTTTTGGACTCGGTCTTGTGGGCATATAGGACGTCTTTCAAGACTCCATTGGGTACATCTCCCTTTCGCCTCGTATATGGCAAGCCGTGCCATTTACCTGTTGAGCTGAGGCACAAGTCACTTTGGGCAGTCACAGATATTCTTATGAATCCAGATGGTATGGGAGACCAGAGAAGGGCAGAGTTAGCTGCCCTGGAGGAGCTTAGAGATGCAGCTTTCTCAAGCAGTCTACATTATAAGAAGAAAGTCAAGGAGTGGCATGATTCTCATATCAGCCACAAGCATTTTGAGATTGGACAGAGAGTATGGCTGTTTGATGTGAGGCTACGATTATTTCCAGGGAAGCTACAGAGCAAATGGAAGGGACCTTTTCTCGTCAGAAAGGTGCACGACAATGGTAGTATTGATATATCCGAGTTGTCTTCTGAGAGCACCTTTCGAGTGAACGGCCAGCGGCTCAAGCCATTTCTAGATCATGAGCCGCGGGACGTTATTGTTGCCCCTATTCATTTTGCGTGAGATGTGGTCTCTTGACTCACATCTTTTGCATCTCACGCCTGATTTTCACTGTTCTTCCGCCTGTATAGATCCAGTTGTCCATATCATTCTATTCTTTAGTCCCACATCCCTTTTCTCATCTTATGATTATGTTATACTTAGGGTGTACTTTACCCTAAGTATAGGGGGGATGTCGGACCTGCGAGTATTCTTTTCATTCGGTTTGCTCTTGTTTTGCTGCCTATACTTAGGGATATTTTACCCTAAGTATAGGGGGGGCAGATTCTGTATCTTCTTCACTCGGATTTCCCTTCATGTACAGCTTGCTATACTTAGGATTAGTTAATCCTAAGTATAGGGGGAAACCACCGAGTGTCTCTCCTTCTATTCATTTATTCATTCCTGTACTTAGCCATTCCTTTTCACTTCCCTTTGACTAAGCACGAGTTATGTCTTCTTCATCGCTCTTGATCACTCTGAGGACATCGTTCGAGCTAAGTATAGGGGGGGTGTATATATTTCATATATACTTTAGCCATAACTCGTACTTTGTGTGAGTGTGTTAATAAATAAAATGGCTAAAAATCACAAAAATTTAAAAAATTTTCATGTACATAAACTTCTTTTATATGCACATACATAGCTAGTGTAAAAAAGTATTTTTGTAAAAATGATTTCAAAAATCTTTTGTGTAAAGTTTGTGTAAATATTTTTGTATCAAAATTATGTATATAATACAAAATTTTTCCAAAATGTTTTGAAAATCAAAAGTTTGCAAAAATCTTGTAAATGTTTGTAAATATCTTTTTGCAAAACTTGCACTTCATGCATCATCATTCATCCATGATTTCAAAACATTTTTCAAAAATTTTGCATGATTGTAAAATATTTGTAAATAGCATCTTGTGTACATATATGTATATAGTTTTCCTGGATGAGAGTTGACATTTAAACTAAGCCTGGAATTAAATTGAGAAATGGAGCTTGAATAAGATCTTAATCCACTTAACTTTAAGAGGAACCTTATAGGATTTAGGTTTAAGGCTTTTCAGGTCCATAAGGACTTAATTCTTTGAGTCCACTAGGCTATGAGCATATGTCATCTTGATGAGCTTAAGTAGAACACTTAACAACACACGCACGACTCGTAGAGACAATGGCTTGACTTGCACCTGCACTTTACACATGGCTCTTCACGGATGAGGTGGTGAGGAGGCAGTTTCCTTTGGCTTGGGGTAGCATATGAGGGTAGTACTTCTAGGCGGAACCTCTCTTCTTCTTCTAGTGAAGGAAGTGCACCTCAACTTGGTCTAGTGGTGATGAAGGCTAAAGACAGAAGCTGTGGGTTGCAATAAAGCTTCAAAAGAGGGATAGTCTACTGGCTCAAGAGGAAATTTCTTGTATATATGCTGCACCATGTAGATATGTTGTACAGAAGTCCTTGAAAAAAATGCAAAAATGCAAAAGAACTCCAAAAAAAGTGGTGGGTCGGATTGAAAATTTAATAACCCCACCGGAGTGTATATAGTCAAATAAAGCAAAGCTTATGGTATCCATGTTACATCTCATGAAGCTTGCAGCGGGAGACTTAGCTACACTGGCTAAGCTTCCAAAACTCTATACTTCTACCCCCTCTTCTTGAGCCGGTTGCACTTGAACTTAGAAGGGAATACCCCGCTTCTCGAGGAAAGAGTTGCTAGACCGAGGCATTAGAGTTACCAGGTTGAGGGAGGTTGTTTCTTTGTTACTTCTGA
The DNA here is from genome assembly GCA_037367405.1 of Ottelia alismoides. Lineage (NCBI taxonomy): Eukaryota > Viridiplantae > Streptophyta > Magnoliopsida > Alismatales > Hydrocharitaceae > Ottelia > Ottelia alismoides. The sequence continues at coordinate 574,516 of JAZKJV010003893.1, forward strand.
GGTGGGGAGCCACATATCACTTACACCGCATGGAAAGATTCATGGTCATTAGAGTTTGTGTATGTAGACTTGTTCTTATCTGGTTTATTGAGGAGTCTTGTCCATAGATTGGTGGAACTTAGAGGTTGTTGAGTTTTAAGCTTAAGTCCAAATAAGGTTCCGACACATTAATAATCCAAAGATCTGATCGAGCTCCATATTTCAATTTAATGAAGGAAAGTTTAATAATTCAACCTTGATCCATGTACATCCTCTTTTTCTTTTTCTTTTTCTTTTTTTTCACTTCTTTTTCAAATAAGTGTTTGCTAAGGGACTAGCAAATAGTATAGGGGGGTGATGAATACCCATTCATCACCCTTTATTCTTATATTTTAGCTACAAAAACCTATGCAAATGCATGTAGATATGTATAAATAGGAATAATTAGCAAAAGCATGCATTGTGTAAAAACCTATAATTAGCATGTTTTTGTGCAAAAATAAAAGAATAAAGATTAAAAAGAAAAAAGAGGGAAATATTTAGAATAAATATTGAGCAACCTAACCCAAGGGAGGGCTCAGCATGGGCCTGACCGCATAAAAGCCACAGTAGAGGGAGATAGGAGCTCATGTGTAAATATTTATGTAAATAAATAAAATTATATTTTCCTCACCCAAAAATATGCTTGTACATATTTTGCATATATTTAGAAACTCTTAAAAACAAAATAAAAATTGAAAAATCAAAAATGCAGAAATATCCCTCCACCATGTGCATAGACCATCATCCTTTATTTATTTAACCTTGTAAATAAATGTATTGATTTTCAAAACTTTTTGTGAATATTCTATGGTATATTTTGTAAATAAAATAAATAAAAAGAAACACAACAAAAATCAAATAAAAATAACAAAAATTAAAATTACAAAAACATATTGTACATATGCCATGTATATAGTTGTACATAACTATTTATTTCACCTATGTATACAAATAATAAAAATAAAATAAAAATATCGTTTTACTCCTCATTTTATTCTATAAATAAATAAAATATAAAATGGGAATAAAAATTGTATAAAAATAATAATTAAAAATAAAAAATCAAAAGCCTCCATATTGTATATATACCTATATAATGTAAATACCACATTTTTTTCCAAAAATTAATTAAAAATCACCAAAAAATAGAAAAAAATAAAAGAAAAATATTTCATGTTTTGGATTTTTGCAAAATCGGCCATTTGCTACCTGATTTTTGAGCTCCAAATCTTCTCCACGTGGCAGCTTCTGGTTGGTCCACGGAGATGTTGACCTTCGGTCAACTCCCTCCGCGGACCGCCTTCTCCTGCGGATCTCGCGCCCGACCCGGTTTCGCCTCTTTTTCCGCGCTTGATCCGCTCGCCTTCTCCGCAAACCCCGGGTCCAATCGATTCCTTGTACATCCGACATGACCGCCGGGGTATTCGCATTGGGATCCGCGCTTCTCACAGCCCTACCCGACCAGCCCTAGTCGGGTCGGCACTCACGTATATAGCCGAGCTCCGCCTCTCATTTTCGTCATCTTTGGCTCTCCACTCTCACTCCCGTGACATCCATAGCGATCCCTGAGGTGACAGCTCGCGATTGCCCTTGTAGCAGTGAGGAGGAGGTGGCCGGACCACTGATCCGGCGACGTTGCGCCGCCGTGCTCCGCCCCGTGCAGGAGCTCGAGCCTCAGGCCTTGACAACCTTCGAGGCGACGACCAGGAGCTACCTTAGCTCCAGCACAGTCTTCCACACCACCCAGGTAACCTTATAGCTTCCCTATTTCGCTCAATTTCTTGTTTCCCCCAAATCGAAGCTCCGCCGCGTTCTGTCGATTCCTGCTATACCGCGTATCCTCTTGATCATCGGAACACCCAGTCACCTTCGCCATCCCTCCACGCACCTTCTCCGCCCCTTCGTTCAACCCAGCTCGCACAGGAGCTGGGGTTCGAGCTCCACCGCCCGTCGCTCGCCGGAGCTCGCCCGTCCCGACGCACCGATCACCCCCACACCACCTAACCGGGTCGAGGCACTTTGCCCTCGACCCGCGAAGCTCTTGACCTACTTTGCAGGTCAAGAGGAGGCCATCTGAGGCCTCCCCACATCCAGGCCAGGAGCTCCCCTCCGTCGACCTCGCCGGAGCCCCTCCAAGGCTCGGCTGGACCATCGGAGGGCACCAACAGCTGCGGAACGTCAGTGCGAGTCTTCTCCGATCTTCAGAGGCAGCTGAGGAGGACTACACTACGCGCACGAGGCCGGCGAAGCTCGCCGGCTGAGTGTTCTTCCATTATCCTCCACCACCGTCCGATTGACCCCGAGCTCCAGATTCAATCACGATCGTCCATCCGAGGAGCAGCTTCAACCGTCGGATCCATTCGAGGGTCGATCTCCACCGTCGATCCAGCGAAGCTCAGCCACTTCTTCCGTCCACCGTTCGATCTGCAACGTGGCATCACTTGGACCGTCGGATCACAGTCGAGGACCCAGCCCTGGGCGCCACCCCTTTTCAGTCGTCCATCTATCCACGTGGCGTCCATCCATCGGCTCGACTTAATAAAGGGGTAATTTACCGTAGGCCCCCTCTTAGTTTATGCTTTACGTTTCAGTCCTGTAAATATTTTGAGTACTTTATTTACGTTGGGTTATTTGCACATTGGACCTTATCCTTTAGTTTATTTGCATTTATGCCCCTGTTTGTGTGAGCCACGTGCATCGTCACGTGTATATTTGGTGTATTTGCAACATTAGCCCTGTAGTTCTGGATGTTCTTTAATGAATGAAAACTTTTTGATAATTGCATTTATGCCCCTGTGAGTGTTTTATTCGCACATGTGCGTCTTTTAGTGGGATATTTGCATAACAGCCCCTGGACTTTTTGGTACGAGTTACCAAAAGGTCCTCGGACTTGTTTTTCTTACATATAGGTCCCTGAGTGCCCCAGGCACGCGCCTCGCGCGTGATTTCTTGGGTATTTTGCACCAGGACCCCCAGAACTTTGGGTATTTGCACTTTGGTCCCTGTGCACAGTGCCCCCTTGTCATTTTTAAATAAAATATCAAATCATCTCCAAATTCGATAAAAATTTGACACATGGCTCCTGCCATGTTGTAGGATTTTTGAGAATTTTGGGGGACATTTCTGAGTTTATTTGTTATTTTTAAAAATTCAAAAACCATCATTTTATCCACTGTCCAGTTTTAAAAACCCCAAAAAATATAAAAACTCCTTGAAAAATTCTATAAAAATTAGGTACTGCTTATTTTGTGTCCTTTGATTTTCTAGCCAACTTTGGCTATTTTTCATTGCTTAAAAACCCTAAAAATTCGAAAACACCTAAAAACTCATAAAAATCATATTAAATAATCCAAAAACCCAAAAACAATAATTTTGGTGCTCAAATTTTCCTTGTTTTCTCTAGTATACAGGAAAATTACCTCCAGGTCCCTCTGAGATCCTTAGATATTTTATCTTTGGGTTTTGGACCTGGCTGGACAGTACCCCTTGTTTTTCTTACTGTTTGATTTTTAGATTTGAAATAAATATCAGAAAAATCCCAAAAATTCACCAAAAACATAAAAAAAAATATAAAACACACAAAAATATTTTTGTCTGAATTTTTGCTTGCTTCTTGATGCATTAAATAATTTGTTGAAGAGTGCTTGTTTTTGCTTTTCTCATTTTCTTCACAAATTAAAAATCCCAAAAAAATTTAAAAACAAGTAAAAACCACAAAAAAATGTTTTCCCTTTTTCTCTGATTCTTCGACTACTTCGTAGGCTTTTTAGCCAATCCGTGCTCCTTGTGTTCGACCCTGGGTGCTATACCAGGTTAATCTCCTAGCAGGACCGCTTTGTTTTGATTATACGTATTTTTCGAGTGGTTCATCATTTTTCTTGATATACCTATCCTCTGAGATCCGGGTCGCAACGACCCTTGTCTTATTACCTTCACCCGGGTCTTCGAGAATTTTTGGGTAATCACACACCTACCAAAAGGAGCGGTTATGCAGGTACTTTTAACGTAGGAAGATAGCCCAAATGGAGGAGTCAGATGAAAGCAGTCTCCAGGTCCACGAGGCAATCATTGCAACATGTAAGGTGGCCAACAATCTAATTCCAAGCCCTCCTTCCCGCTTGGGGAAGGCATAAGGTGCTCCAAGAAATATCATGCTGCTTACGCCCGCAAACAAAGTCAATGTAAAGCATATCAATCTTGTGCATTGTTCCACGCAAGATAAGTGTGCCCGCGGTCCAAAAGAGGAGGACGCCAGCAATCACGGTCTTGATAAGTTGAGTACGGTCGGACATAGTAAGGGTTGTTGTCATCCAGCCATCAAACAGGACCCTTGCCCTATCCTCCAAAGCCTCGAAGATGCTTCTACCCTCGTAGGATGGGGCAAGAGGAAGACCCTGGCAAGATGTCAGGAGAACCTGGATTAGGATGTCAATCCTGAGGGTAGGGGAAAAATCATCCCAGCAGTGTTTAGGGCGAAAGAGCTTGCTCTTCCTAGCGTCCATTTGTATCCCCGAGATGGAATGAAACTCGTTGAGAATGTCCCCGATAGCCGCCAAGGAGGCTTGGGAGCCCTTGTAGAAGAATAGCAAGTCATCCGCGTAGATGAGGTGCGTAGGTGCAGTGTTCCATCCTCTCCCCAATGGTCTAAGGCACCCCTCAACCGTCGCCCCTCGACCAGGCAAGTGAGGGTTTCTAGCCCAATAGTGAAGAGGAGTGAGCTAAACAGGTCCCCTGCCTAAGTCCTCGAATTCCCCAGAAGAGCCCAAACGGGGAGCCATTTACCAGGATAGAGAAGGAGGTACTTTTAACGTAGGAAGATAGCCCAAATGGAGGAGTCAGATGAAAGCAGCCTCCGGGTCCACGAGGCAATCATTGCAACATGTAAGGTGGCCAACAATCTAATTCCAAGCCCTCCTTCCCGCTTGGGGAAGGCATAAGGTGCTCCAAGAAATATCATGCTGCTTACGCCCGCAAACAAAGTCAATGTCAAACATATCAATCTTGTGCATTGTTCCACGCAAGATAAGTGTGCCCGCAGTCCAAAAGAGGAGGACGCCAGCAATCACGGTCTTGATAAGTTGAGTACGGCCGGAAATAGTAAGGGTTGTTGTCATCCAGCCATCAAGCAGGACCCTTACCCTATCCTCCAATGCCCCGAAGATGATTCTACCCTCATAGGATGAGGCAAGAGGAAGACCCGGGTAAGATGTCAGGAGAACCTGGCTGAGGATGTCAATCCTGAGGGTAGTGGAAAAATCATCCCGGCAGTGTTTAGGGCGAAAGAGCTTACTCTTCCTAGCGTTCATTTGTAGCCCCGAGATGGAATGAAACTCATTGAGAATGTCCCTGATAGCCGCCAAGGAGGCTTGGGAGCCCTTATAGAAGAATAGCAAGTCATCCGCGTAGATGAGGTGTAGGTGCGGTGTTCCATCCTCTCCCCAGTGGTCTAAGGCACCCCTCAACTGCCGCCCCTCGACCAGGCAAGTGAGGGTTTCTAGCCCAATAGTGAAGAGGAGTGAGCTAAACGGGTCCCCCTGCCTAAGTCCTCGAATTCCCCAGAAGAGCCCAAACGGGGAGCCATTTACCATGACTGAGAAGGAGGTAGTTGTGACGCAGTTTTCGATCCACCTAACCCAGATGGGGCAAAACCCCATTGCCGTTAAGGCCTCAAGGATGAAGGAGTGCTTGATCGAGTCGAATGCCTTAGACAAGCCAATCTTAAGGCAAGTCGTATTCAGCTTCTTTTCTCAATGCATGATGTTGGTGGTTTTTAGCATATAAGTTTCTTTTTTGGGGGTCAATGGTTGGGTATCGATGAGTCCCTAGTAGGGATAAAAATGGTCGGATATGACTATATATGTTACAATATTAATACGAATGTGAATGTAAATATTGACTGATATAAAAAGGCCTTGTCTCCATCTAGTTGATTAAATATGGTTTAAAAAGCCGGACCATATCGGTTAATTGGACTAACTAGATTGGGAGCTATCCCCAACTACATCGCTTCCAATTGTTTCATTTAAGCATTTCTTCGAGAAAAAATAAATCGAATCCTGTCGGTGGTCCAGTCCAACTGAGTCGGATCATGATTATTAGAATTGGATCGATTTTGATGGCGTTGGATTAGCTATGATTATGAACTATTGGCAACTTGGATAGTAGTGTTTTGGGATTATGAGATTATAGTAGATTTTGATATTATTTGATAAGACTGAGAATAATGCATTGAATATTAGTTCCCTTCTTCGTTCACAAAATGTATCATCTTGATGTATACCTATTTGAATGGGCACATGTTTGCCCAACTCGTCCAATTAACCTACACATGGTTGGATTTTGGACAAATAATTTCTCATAATTCGATATGGTTCAATCTACTCAACGGTTTGCCCATTAATTTGATCGATCATAGACATGTACTGTATAATGGTTTAAGCTACGGTTTCGTTATGGATTATTATTACCATTGTACTAAATAACTATTTCTTTGCCATGTTTACATCATTAACATTCTACATCACAAACTTTTGAATAGTTATTTCATTGGCACACACATATGTACATGATATTTGGTTTTCTCGGTTAAAAGAACTAGTTCGGTCGATTCCACTAGTCTAACAAAGAAATTTAGCTCAGTTCGATTTTTTTTTCCAGATTGATAGGAATAATGATGTCATGTTGACATCATTTGAATCGATGATCCAACCTGCTCAGACCAAACTGAAGATTCAATAGTTCAAAGTCTGAATCTATTTTGAAAACCTTGAATCAAGCATATCATCTATCTATGGTAGCCACCCAAAATTTAGCGACTAGGATACGTTATAGTTTCGTGTTCCAACAAGATTTCAAGCTTGATATCGTGATCTGGTGGCAAGCTAATCAACTCTTTCTGAAAGACGTCCCATAACATCTCTAACACTTAGGGTTTGTTTGGTTGCAGGGTTGGGTTGGCCCAACCCGAGGTACCCCTCCTTCCAAACATCCCAATCCTCCTCACAGTTTACTATTCACAGGGGTACCTCAACCCAACCCAACCTTGCCCAACCCTGCAACCAAACGAACCCTTACAGTATTCTATACCTTCTCATCAGATAATTTGATATAAGCCATATGTCCCTCACATTCATGTCCAACGTCCTCTTTGCTTGGTGTATTCAAATCCAAATAATTATTTCTCGGGTCGATCAATTGGAAGCGGATCCTCAGTTGTAACTCTTATTACATAAGTGACGGTGTAATCCCAATTTTTTACGGTTTCGATTCCAAAATCCAACCTTATATTTTGAATCTTACATTATTACTCTACATTTCCTCCAAATTTCACTCTAATCGAAGGTCATTTGTTATTTTATATTAATATTTGAATATACGGGACCTTTTTAAATAGAATTTAAGTTTCTTAAATATTGCTTAGATCTTTAAATATTAAGATAAAATAGCAAATGGTCTTCGATTTGAGCAAAAATTGGAGGATATGTAAATCATTAATCTATGTTTCAATCTATAAGGTTGAATTTTGGAATTGACTCCCCAAAGTTTGTACTTTGTCCTGTGATTGCACGACAAGAAAGAAGTTGGACAATGAATGCTCGAAAAAACATGCAATCGGAAGTAACACAATCATAAGTTTCTTCAACTTCACTATAGCATGACATTAAGATTTTCCAACATCTCTTGTATATATCGAATAATGAAAACACATTTAGTCTTATTATGAAGGCCAATTTATAAGATGAAGATTGTAAATAAAGATAGTAAAAAATTTAACTAGATCAAGTTGCGATAAAAATTATAAAATTACTCATGATGTGAGATCCTTTCCATGATCGATATCACAATACTACAAACATCTAGTACCGAGAAGTTATTCTCCATTGTCCATCTTGTTTTCTTCCTAATATTCCTCATCCCAGCCTGCGTATCTTGAATCGTTTTTGATCGTGTCGTCCTCGTCGCCAAAGAACCTAAATCACCAGTAAAAAAAGGGAAATCCAAAAGCATGTTACATATTCATGCCCATGATGTATCCACAAAGAATAAGAGATCTAATAATAGATTTCTACGTAGATGTCACCCTAAATCACTACAACAAAATTGACCTAGTTCTCAACGTATAATTTAATATCTATCGCCACATCTCTCGTAGAATATTATTCGTTGCTTGATTCTTTAAATTCCTAACAATTATCAAATTCGTTGTTGTATTCCTCTTAGCAAATCGAATAACAACGGTTTGTTTAAATTTAAGAATGACTAATATAAATTTTAATGAATGAGCCAATGGAAAATTCGTCGTTTTATGAAACTTTAATAAGGAATATATTGTTTGTTGTTAACTACAAGAATAAAAGATAATTTAACAATGAGTAATATTCATTCGTATATATCTTTAACTTCAGGAGATATGGCAGTGAGTATTACACAATGAATATACATTTGCGTTCTACTAAAAAAATTCCATTTTTTAACATTATCACGCATCTATGTATTAAGTATACATCCCTCAATTTTTATGATAATAGATAATGATATATAATATCTGGTATTGCATGAATACAGCATATATCAATATAAACATCCACTTCTTTACCTATATCCCCCTCTTTTAGTTTTAAGATAATAAATTGGGAGGGATATGAGTATTTAAGTTTTGGTTTATCCATAAACCATCCTAAAGATCATGAACGAATTAGGGGCATACCTGGTATTTGAAAAAATAGTATTAAAGAAAGAAGTAAAATCATAATATATGGTTATAATCTTAGTCAGTACTAATGTTTAAAGTTAGGGATGCAAACGGATATGGATATATCCGTATCCGATCCGCCACCGTATCTGTTTTATACAGATTTTTACATTTGTATCTGTATCCGTTTTAAAAGGGATACAGATATGGATATCGTTTTGATATCCGCAAACATCTGTATCAGTATCCATATATATGTTTTTATATATAAATATAATCATAGATTTATTCTTAAACCTATATAACATAATTATCTACCTCCTTTCGCCATATTTATATAATTTTTATGATACAAACACATTTAGTAAATTAATATCATGTGTTTTCCATCAAATTTTTATATATTTAACTCGATTCTATAGAGTATTTCTTACATTACTCTTGTGCGATCAATATCTGTTTTACACCCGTATCCGTTTTTTAAGGATATGGTAAGATAGTTTCAATATCCGTCAATATCCGTATCCGCATCGGTATTCGTATTAAAAAATAGATAAGGATACGGTAATACCTATATCTGTATCCGTATCCGACCATTTGTATCCCTATTTAGGGCCCGTTTAGTTAGTGGGGTACCCCGGTGTATCCCCCTCCAACCTTGGGTTGGAAATCTATCACAAATCAAGGTCATATCACATCACGTTTCTTATTTTAACCATCTTCCAACTCTCATAACTATCCAAACACCTACTATTCACAAGTGGATACCCCAACCCACCCCATCCCACTAACCAAACAGGTCCTTAGGGCATGTTCGTTTGGAGAATAGGCCCCGGAATAAGAGGCCTATTCTCCTTCCGACATGATTTCCCGTGGTACGATTATTCCTCCTTATTCCATCTTATTTCACTCTTATTCATATCTTTATCCCACCTTACCTACCTTTATTTCACCTCATTCGCCTTATTCCTATCCTCCAGCCGAACAAAGAATAGACCCTTATTCTCCTTATTCCTCATCTTTATTCATGCTTATTCCCGAACCGAACGGGCCCTTAGAGTAGTTAATTTGGATGGAGCGATATTCGAGGACATACCAGCGTGCCTCTCACCACCCACTATAGTTTACTAATGATTCAAAATTCATACTTGAACATTCCTATTGATTACCGATACAAGCCCCCAAAGTTCCTAATGACCCTTTCATTTTTACTATTTTTGTTCTTCACTATTGCTTTCCTATGCAACCAAGAATAGAGTACTCCCAACTAATGTCTGCGCACAAGTTGCCAACGTGCCTCTCAGGAATCGAAGCAACGACCTATTGCTGATTGATGTATATGTGATTCATACTCTAAAAGAGATTAATTAAGCTCGGTATCTCAAAATTCATTGGCATTTAATCATCTATATTGTATTATTAACATTCAAGTATGTATAAATAATAATTGCATTTTATCATGCATCATGACATTAAATAAGAATCCAAGAGTCCAAGGAGAAATTGACCTGTAAAATAGCTACTTTCCTCATTTTTTAGTTAATTCATGCTAACTCCAAATCACCTGAAACCACCTCCATTTTGTACATATTACTAACAAAATAAAGAAAAAATACAAAAAAGATCACTAACAGAAATAATTGACAAATAAATCCAAATCTTAATTTCAGATCTATCCGACTAAAACGTTGATATCTCCTTCATACAATGTCTATTTGAATCTAAGTCACTTTTAAACTAATGTACATTTAACTACCTTCAAAATAAAACCTAGTTCAAGTGAATCGAAGTTCATATGTGAAAGTTGGTTTTGGACCTCTTTTGTACATTATGTATTTTACCTGATTTTGACCTATTTATGTTATGAACATAATTAACACTTTTTATATTATTTATTTTTTCTTATTTTTTGACAATGATATATTATAATATGTAAAAATCCAAACCTAAAATGAGCTTGAAGTCAAAGAAACTAACTGAGTCTGAGTCCTCACTAACAGTCTGATAAGTCCTATGTATTTTATTTTTCATATTTTTAAATTATTAAAAAATTTAAAAAATAGAGTAATGTGTAAATATTTATCTTTGATTTTGTTGTTTTTTTATTTTTATCTTATTTAAAAATGACAAAAAATTGCAACACCCAAAAGTCAGGTAATTTATACACATAGAACACCACCAAAAATATCATTTTATGCGAATGACCTATTTTGATTTTGATCTCTTCATGAAAATTGTAGATCTCATCGAAACGAGCAACTTTCATGAAGAAATTTTTCAATCTGAGATCGTTGGCTATTTCTTTTCTATTTATCTTTGTATTTTATTTTTATATTTTTCAGAGAGATGGCGGCTCCTGGAGCCGCCACTTGTTACCAATTTTTAGCCTTTTTATATTTCTTTTTAAATATATAAATAAATAAAAATAAAATAGGAAATTTGTTTCATGTGTCACCATCAAGGCCACCCGATCTCGGCCGACTGGGCGTCCCTCATCTTTCTCCTTCCTCCGGCTCGTCCTGCACCCCCTTCCATTCGCGGTCGTCGTCGCCCACCTTCCTAATCTATCGCCACCGTCATACCTCCTTTGAATCCTATCAGGTCTCGTCCTTGATCTTTGATTCACCGCCCACCTATCTCTCCCCATCGCCTTTCGTCCAATCAATATGATCCCCATCGCTCCGTCTCATTCCCGATTAGTCGTGATGTCTTCGATCCCTTCCAAATCTGTCATCGCCTTCCCCTCCATTTAACTCTCCTCATTACCCCTCTTTGAGCTCATTTATCGTTCATCCAGTAAGGAGAGCCCCCCTACCCGGTGGTGACAGTATCGGCATATCTCTGCTTGGCGTGATCCAAGGCGCACAGCCTTGTCGCAACTCATGCCTTCTCCAGGATGCTTCGCTCTGGCCATTATCGTCGTTGAGCCCATTTTTTGGTACCCTTTTCCCCTGTTCACCTTCTCCTCCATTTCTCTCTCGCACGTCTTGCTCCTCCTTCACATACAACACCTCTGCCCGATCACCGTCAACCTACATCTCCTTACATGCCCGCCTCCGCACCAGCTCTCCAGCAACGTTGACCTCCAGCGTCCCTTCGTAGATCCTCACTGCACCAGATCACTCTAGTAGGTCTTCCTCCAAAAGCCCACCACATGAGCCTCCTTCGTTCCTCTTGAGGTTCATCGACAAAGGAGGGCTCCACCTTCAGCACCATGCTTCTCCTTCACCCTCGACCATGGTTTTCATCATCGAGCTCTGACTCCACCGCCCCCAAACATGCATCTTCATTGAGAAAGGGCTACTCCAGCATGCAAGAGCGACTCCGCCCCAGCGTACCTTGCTCGTGTGTCACCCATCGGGTCACCTTTGACTCCAGCCCGCTCCTCCCTTCAATGCCTCAACTCCGCCCTCTCACAACCAACCGCAAAGTCCAAAGGGACCTCACGTGATTCGCACCCCCTCCTAGGGAGATTTACGAGTAAGCCCTCCAAATTTTGCCAAATTCGGAAAGGACCCCCGTCGCTCAAGGGTCATGTGTACGCACTTGACTACTTGGGAATTGTTGAGAAGCATTTGACCCATAAACCCTAGGGGCATATTAGTCATCTCATGTACTAATTATATTGTAACCCTAGGCCTCTCTGCCTATATAAAGAGCCCTAGGAATTCCTTTCTCAATAAGAAAATAGAGGCTCAGACGCCTCCCCCCCCCCTCCCCCACCGCCCGCTGCCATGCCCCCCCCCCCCTCCCCGGACTCTAATCCCTATTAGCCCGTAACCCCTCCACCACCTTCGTGCCCTGCCGACCCCGCAAAAAAGCCTCCCCCCCCCCCCCCCGCCCCATGCTAGGGAACCCCCATGACCCTTGCCTCCTCCTTCAGAGCCCCCCCCCCCGACCCCCCGTTAGTCTCTGACCCCCTGCCCCTCCACCTGCAGAGGCCGTAAAGCCCCCCCTCCCCCGACCCCCCGTTAGTCTCTGACCCCCTGCCCCTCCACCTGCAGAGGCCGCAAAGCCCCCCCCCCCCCCACCCTTGTGGGTCCCGTCTCCACCAGCCCCCTGGCACCGACTCTAACAGAGTCCCCTTGTAGCTCAGGTCTCCTCCAAACCCCCGACATCGATTCCAGCAGAGTCCCCCCCCCCACGCCCACGCATGCCGCCACTCAACCTCCATCTGACATGATTTAGGGATGAGTTTTTTTCCCTATCTTATTTTTTTAATACAGCAGGTCTGATTTCTTCTGACAACATGTCACAATCAGATGTAACATCACCAGGATATGATGGAGGGAGCACCCGACTACCCTCATTTGGGTCGATCCCTAAATTGGATGATAACAATTACCCCAAGTGGTCCCGCATGTTCCTCATGATCGTATGTGGATACGATAAGGAACACATTCTCTTGGAGTCAAAACCTACTGAAAAGACTGGCAAAAATGCAACTTGGGACAAAGACGACGAAATGGTCAGTTCTTGGATTATGGTCAGTGCCGTTGATCAGATTGCTGATAAACTCGTTTATTACAAAACTACCCACGATATGTAGACCTCTCTTCAAACCAAATATGGTCAAGATAAGAATTCAAGCAGGATTTATCAGATGTACTTTGACATGCTCAACATGAAGCATGCAGGACGCTCACTACCTAAGTATTTCTCTCTCTTAAAATCTCTTTTTGAGCGATATAATGCTTGTATTCCAGGCTGCACATGTCCAACTCAGAAACAACATCGCCAGCAGATGGCAGTCCTTGTATTTCTTGCCGGACTCGATTCGGGCTATTCTGTTGCTCGCGATCAAATGATCACAACGACAACTATCTCTACTATTGAAGAAGCCTATAATAAATACCATGAATCGCCTTGCTCTTCCTCATACAAGTGCTAAAGGCAATGATCAGGGGCAAATTTTTGCTCTTGCTGTCCCATCTGGATGAGGAAGTTGTGGCTCTTTCGGGAGTCGTGGTCGAGGACGCTTTACTCTAGGATGAGGTCGTAGCACAATCCAATTCTCTTACTGTCATAAATTTGGTCACACAGAAGTTGTATGCTACAGCAAGCAAGGGTACCCTACTACTAGTGCTCGAATGTCCAATGAAGGAGATAGTCCTTCAGTGAGGTCCCTAGACGGGACTTCGATGATCTAATGTAGCGTCTTAACATGTTGCAATCAAACGAGTCCTCTACCTCATATCAGGACAATACTACCGACACTGCAGCAATGGCACGATCAAGTATCTTTATCGCGTCTGCCAATAGAATTACAAAATCAGAATGGTTGATTGACACAGGTGCTTCCACTCATCTGTTTGGAAAACGAACTCTCATACAGCAAATGAGTAATGTCCCTCCTGGACGGACTGCACAGATTGCTGATGGACGATTTTCTCCAATAAAAGGAAAAGGCGATGTCCATCTAACTCCTAATATCAGACTCAACAATATTTTATTTGTTCCAGATTTTCCCATCAGTCTTCTTTCAGATAGCTAGATTTGCAAAGAACTCAACTGTCGAGCAATATTTGACGCTATATCTTGTGTGTTTCATGATATACTAACTGGGAGGACGATTGGTGCGAGACGTAAAGAAGGGGGAGTATATCACCTTGTCCAGTCCTCTGACACTATCGCTTTCTCTGGGACCACTTTCTCTACATCCTATGGTGCTCTTTGGCACCAACGTCTGGATCATCCTTCCATTCACAAGTTTCGATGAGTTCTTCCCCAGGCCTTTCAACTGGAGAAACATCACCGGAGTTCTTTTCCTTCGTTGGGTACCATTCATTCTAGTAGTCTATTTGAACTTGTTCATCTTGACATATGGAGACCCAGTCGTTATCCTGATCGACTGGGGAATAGATATTATTTGGTTATTATAGACGATTTTCCTCATGTGTCTTGGTCTTTCTTGATAAAAAATAAGTCTGATGTCTTTCAAATCATTGTTCATTTCATATATGAAATTAAGAATCAATTCGGTACCACCATAAAAATCCTAAGATCTGGCAATGCTAAGGAGTTAGTCTTACATGACATGCAATCATTCTTAGCGTCTCAAGGGATCCTGCATCAAACCTCCTGTCCTCATACATCCTAGCAGAATATAGTAGCGGATTGTTGATATCGCTCACACAATACTCATTTCTATCATGTGACATCTACGTATTGGGGTGATGTTGTACTAACTGCCACATATCTTATTAACCGCATGCATTCTACTCCTATTGACGAGCAGATACCTATTGAGGTTCTTTTCCCAGGAAAATCCATATTTCATGTCCCTCCAAAAATCTTTGGTTGCATTGCCTTCATTCATCTTCTTGATCCTGGTCGGGATAAACTATTGGCTAGAGCAATCAAATGTATTTGTTTGTGATATGCTCGAAATCAGAAAGGTTATAGGTGCTACGACCCACGTTACAAGAGACACTACATAAGTGTCGATGTTGCTTTCTTTGAGTCTCTCCCTTACTACTCCTGATCTGGCACACATGTATCACCTCCCCCAGTTACCACTTCTCTTCCTATTTCTCTTCCTCAGGTTGACTACACCCCTTCTGCGCATGCACCATCTCCTCAGGTATGTCCCTTGAGTGAGTTTTTACAAACTGAAGATACAGATGCAGATACAGGTATCTCCACCAACCCGAGGGAAGCTCCAAGTGACATATCTATCGCTCTTCGGAAGGGGATCAAACAATACCCATCGCAAGACAGTATGAAGCATCTAATTTCTGTTGTTGTAATCTTCACCAGACTCGGCTCTACATATATACAGTTTACCCAAGTCGTCTCGAGTACCATTATTCCTCGTACTCATATAGAGGCCATTCGGGACTCAAAATGACGCCTAGCAATGTAAGAAGAGATGTCTGCCTTGATCTCTCGGAACAGCTAGACACTTATTGATACAGCCGAAGATAATAAAATTGTTAGGTCCAAATGGGTCTTCATGGTGAAGTACAATCCAGATGGGTTTATTTCTCGCTACAAAGCCTGGCTTGTGGGCAAAGGGTTTACACAAACTTATGGTGTTGATTTCTTTGATACCTTCTCGTCAGTTGCTCGTCTATCCACCATAAGAATCCACATGGCAATAACAATACAACTTGATTGGGCCTTGCATCAACTCGATGTGAAAAATACGTTCCTTTATGGTGACCTCCAAGAAATTGTGTATATGCAACAACCACCCGGGTTCGAGATTCAAGGGGAGTGTCAAAAGGTTTGTCTACTACGCAAGGCCATATGGTCTCAAACAGAACCCTCGTGCATGGTTTCAAAAGTTATCAGAAGCATTATAGAGTCTGGGCCTCATCCGATCTTCAGCAGGTCATTCCTTATTCATACAGAAGAATGAAAAAGAAACTGTGGCTATGCTGGCATATGTGTATGACATTATCCTCACAGGAGATGACCATGAGGGTATTGTAGAAGTGAAGAAACAACTGGCAGAACAATTTGTGATCAAGTACTTGAGACATCTAAGATATTTCCTAGGGACTGAAATAGAAAGATCCAAGAGAAGAATCGTCATGTCTCAACGGAAGTACGCTACTGACCTCCTCCAAGAAACCGGGATGCTAGGATCTAAGCCAGCTCAGATACCCATGGATCCTAAGGGACGCATCTATGAGGCAGGAGATGTTGAGGATAGTGGTTGATACAGACGTCTAGTGGGTAAGCTGCTATATCTTACCATCACTCGACCAGATATCTTTCTTGCAGTCAGAAAACTTAGCCAGTTCATGGACCCTCCTACTTCAGCCCACTATGATGCATGCGTGATGGTCTTAAGGTACATCAAATCATCTCCAGGAAAAGGACTACTATTCACCAAAGGTAATAGCTTTGACCTCATGGCGTATTCAGACGCTGACTATGGAGGAATTCTGATTGATAGAAAGTCCACTACAGGGTTCTGCACTTATCTTGCAGGCAATTTGATCACGTGGAGAAGCAAGTAACAAGTTGTGGTTTCTCACTCGAGTGTTGAAAGTGAATACCGAGCCATGGCTCAAGCTGCAGTAGAACTTGTATGGGTCCGATCTATACTTACCGATCTTCATATCACTCCTGGAAACATCATGGAACTTAGATGCGACAACCAAGCAGCAATGCACATAGCCAACAATCCTATGTTCCACGAACGTACCAAACTTGTGGAAATTGTTTGCCACTATATTAGAGATTTGATATAGAAAGGGCTACTTCGTACTCAGAGCGTACCTTCCTCGGATCAAACGACAGATATATTCACCAAGCCACTTGCACGCATACAATTTGAAAAATGTTGTAACAAGCTGAACATGATTGATATATATGCTCCAGTTTGAAGGGGAGTGTTGAGAAGTATTCTACCCATATTATTCATCTCATGTACCAATTATATTATAACCCTAGCCCTAACCCTAGGCCTCTCTACCTATATAAAGAGCTATAGGGATTCCTTTCTCAATAAGAAAATAGAGGCATTCCTTTCTACTGGAATTTTGCATATATCCCCTCTAGGGGTAGGTATTGGTTTTTCTACCACCATGCATAATGTTTATTTTATTATTATATTTGCAATGAGAACCTCGACTTTGATCTCTTATTTAAATATCATTTTTGAATCATTCTATCGAAAAATAGCATTTTGTTCCTCAACTAACTCTTTACATCGTAGCATGTGCTCCATAATTTTTATGCTCTGTGGTTAATTACTAATTAATATTTAGTAGAAATTTGTATATTTTGCTCATTCTACACTCTAAAATTCATATAGAATTAACCACTATCAGAAAATTGTCAAAAATTAACAGATATTAGAATTAGTTGTATTCTACAATGTGCCCAAAAATCATAACATTTGCATGCATATTTTGCTCTGCAAAAATCATTTTGTCTATTGTAGTAATTAGTTTTCAATAGGTATAAAACTCTACATTTTTAGGGTTTAGGTTTTTTTTGAGATAGATCACATAATGATAGATCTTAGATAATTTTATTCTCCAACAATAAGAATATATAATATTTATTATAATTCACATTGTTTCCACTATTTAATTCATTAAATATTCATATTGCATTAGAAAAATTCAAAAAAAATGCATATCATCCATTTCATCATAATTAACATCTTGATCAAGTTTTGTAGCTTTTGGACATCATCTGATTGACATTAATTTTCTCGTTCTTAAAATTGGCATGCATTTGCATCTATACTAAAAATACCAAAAAACTGCCTCGAAAACTATGCATTAAATTTGAAATACATTAACTTAGGTTATTCCTTTTCCTCTTTGAGTTCGACTCTAAGACTTGCACATGTTAAATAAATATAAAATCATCTCGTATTAATAAATAAATAAATTGTGGTTATTTTTAATTGATACTTAAGTACCTGATTGCAACATAAAAACAATAAATTAAAGAGGGTAATTTCGGATTCATCATTGACCGGTCCTGCATTGGAGTTACCTCACTGTTAATTTTTTGTTCTAAATCTTTTCGTGAGGAACTTTACTTTGCTTTTGTTACTCACTTAGTGGCACTCGTCGACTATACTAATTGACAAGGCCAAAGTCTTCTTCTATTTTTTAGTGCTACTCTTCTATGTTTGGCTTTCGTGTTGATGACTACATTTTGTCGTTTGAAGTGACTCCTTTTTTGATTGAAATGAAATTCAGTTTTTTTTTGCCTTAGAAAACGAATATGTAGAGAATGATGATGCTGTTCACTTTACTACAAAACAACCATCAAATACGTTTAGGGATGAAAACCACCGAATATGTATATGAAAGTAGAGATAATCATCTCATTATCCACTTTAAATACATCTACGAATAAATATGTGAATATTGATGAAGGTCAAAAATACATTACCATATCCTTAAAAATAAATATGAATTTAATATATATATATATATATATATGAATTGGATACAAATAATATAATATACCAAAATGCATAATATTTATTGATTCAAATATACTTGTCTAGGATGGTTTACACCTAAAACAAATATGGTAAATATGTTCATTCAATAAAAAATTTAACAATGTTGAATAAAGTCATAAAATTTTATTATGCACAATTATAAATAATCTGTTCCTATATTTATATATTAAAATAAATATACAAATACGAATAGTTATGAATGTCAAAGTAATAAACTATATATCTATCCATTTCTAAACGAACAGTCAAATATGTACAGTGGATCGGATAACATTATATCTATATTCATTTTCATCCATTAGTATATTAATTGCATCGGGAAATGTGTCCGTTTCCCTCGTAGAAAAAAATGCCAGTGCCTTCTTTCAACTTTAAAGATCACGTTGTGACTTTTAAAATTTCTACGACTACGTTGAAATGGAGGGCTGAATTCAGGATTTCTTTCATAATTTACTCTATTTTCAAAGACGTCAACTTTGTCGGCATGAAAATATGGAAAACTCCCTCAAAATATGAAAATATGGAAAAGACGAGGATATTACTGTAAAAAAACAAAACTATTTGTATACGACGTACCACGGATCAGCAAAGTGGAGGGAGAAGAAGGGCTTGACGTGGGCATCCTCCCAATGGAGTCCATCCCACCACGCGGTCTCGCCTATGATCTCCTTGATACCCCTCGCACTGTCAAACCCTAGAGGGAGCACCTTCAAGCTCGGGCACTCCCTCACCACCAGACCCTCGAGGGATGGGAACTTCAGCTTTCTCCACCTCCTCCGCTGGATATCACCCTCAGCTTCGGCAGACCCCTCAGGTCCATCACCTTCAAGCTCGGGAACGGCTGCTCCTCCTCCACCTCCGAGCAGCTCTCCACCAACTCCTCCAAATCCTCACATCCCCACACCCTCAGGTACATAAGACTCGGGAGCTGTGCGACCCCCCTGAGGTCCTTCACCATCTTGCAGGATTCGATCCACACGTATCTGAGGCAGAGGTGCATGCACTTGAAGGAACCGTGGTGGGTTCCATGTGGAACGCGAGTGAATTGCACCCTCGGGAGGTCCCTTAGTACGAGGGACCTAAGCTCCTCCAAACGCCCCAAGGCGGAGAATCTCGTCAGCTCGTACGACCCCAGCAACCTCAGCTTTCTGAGGTGACTCATCGCCGATGAGGCACTATCGAAGACGGCATCGTTGAGGCATGTGCCGCTCTCGACGTCGAGGTGGGTTATGCAGGATAGCAGCCTCGTGGATCCCAGGAGCTTCTTGCCTGCCTCTGTGGTCTTGATGTTGAGCCCCACCTCGTCCAGCCTCTCCAGACCTTCCACGTCCTCCAATCGTACTAAGCCGATACCGTCGCCGTCGACTTGAGCCTCATCTGTCCAGCAGAATCCGCTCCTGTACATGTTGAGGATCATCAGGTGATGGAGAGTGGATATTGCCCTCTGTGGGACGTTCCTGAGCTCCACTGTGCCTTCGAGGTTGAGCTGCTTCAGCTTCACCAGCTCCCCGAGCTCCACAGGGAGGTTGGGAGCTTCGTGAATGATGCGTTTAGATAGCGGAGCTCCTTCAGGAGATTGATCTGCCGGGGGAGGTCGGAGATGGACGTCTTTGAAACGTCGAGCCTCGCAAGGCAAGGCATGCAAGGGAAGTACCCCATCGGTATGCTTGCCAGCCTGCGGTTTCTGGATAGCAACAAGGTGTCGAGTTGGGGGCAGTGAGGCACCTCCTCCGGCAGCTTCTCTATGTCGTTCCCTATGAATGAGATCCTACAGGCCGTCTTCCACTTCTCCTCCTCCTCGCCGGGAATAGCACGGAGATCTTCCCCCGCATGGACCAGGTACAGATCTCCCTTCATCCCTAGCAGCATTCGCCTGTCAAACAAGCAAGACAGCTCGTTCATCTATAGTTTTAGTTGCGGTCTGTATTTAGCGGCAAGATTGATTCATACCTTACTGCGGGGTTCATCATAACCTCTTGATGAGATAGCTTGAGTCTTTTAAGGAAGAAGGCTTTTTGGAGCTTGAAGATGGTGGACATGGTTTTCCTCCTATCATCAGCAATGGTGTTCGTCGAACGAAACTTGCCGTCGGTGATGACTTGATCAACCAAGGCTTGCAAATGGATCGGCTGCCACGAAGGGAACAAGGAGCAGTACAGGAAGGCACTTCTTCTTATGCTCCGCCAAACCATCGAAGCAAAACTTAAGGATAGCTTGAAGGCTCTCTTCACTTCGGATTCGGGAGAAGTCCGACATCTCGTTCATGGTTCTCATCCATTGCCTCACAGATTGCACGCCGGACATCGCCTGTGCCATCACAGTGATTGCCAATGGAATACCACCGCACTTCTCGACAATGAGTGATGCGAAGAGCTTCACGGTTGGCTCGAGCAAGATCTCTTCATTTGAGAACGTCTTCATGAAGAGCAGCCAAGCTTCTTCCTTGCTCAAGAAAGGCATCTCGACTACCCTTTTGGCATTCATCTGACGGCACATGTCCACGTTCCTCGTGGTGAAGACGATCTTGCGTCGATATGTGCCGTCCGGGAGCGGGAGACCGATGGCGGCGAGGTTCAAGGGCTTCTCTAGCTTGTTGAGGAGGAGGAGGAACCTTTTCTTGGCGAGGATCCTGCATACATAGAGATGTGCTCACTATAGAATAGAGGGAGGGGATTGTCTGCTTTAGCGGGGCTACTGCAGACTCTGCTGGGGGCCTTTGGAGCGATCCAGCGGTTCCCACGAAATCCCTTTGATCTGGTCCCACACATAGTGGGATTTCGTGGGAACTGCTCGAGCATGATCGAGCGGTTCCAAAGGCCCCCAGCAGAGTCTGCAGTAGCCCCGCTACAGCAGACGATCCGCACTATAGAATAGATGGTTGGATAAATGGCAACATATTTGAATTCAAAGTAGGATAAAATATGCATAAATTATACTTATATTATCATGGATATACTATTTGTTATTGCGCTTGTTATTTTGAGTATAGACACACGGGAGTGGGTTCTCTGTTGTGATGCGCTACAGCACTGCAGCACCACAGTAGATGATCCAGACGCATAGACACACACTTATGTTGGAACGAGAGTTAAAGTAGAGTTGATGCAATCCTCATTATTTTTTTACACTTTTGATTCCAAAATAAAACCTTATAGATTAAATCTTATATTCATGCTTGACATATATACTTCAAATTTCACCTAATTCCAAACTTATTTGCTATTTTATCTCAATGCTTAAATATCTAATCATCATTTAAGCGACTTCAGTTGCATTTAAAAAGGGGACATGGATCTTTAAACATTAATATAACATAGCAAATAACCTCGAATTTGAGGAAAATATGGAGGATATGTAAAGAATTAATATAAGATGCCATCTATAATACTGGGTTTTAGAATCGAAATCGCAAAAAAATAATGAGGATTACAGCAGCTCTGCTGTAACAACAAAGAATCTGCATGATGATATTTTAAAAAAATAAAAAAATATAGAAAAATAAGGGCGGAGGCAGCCATGCAGGGGCAACCACATTTTTTTCCTTAATATTAATATTAATAATATTTTTTAGGAAAAAGAGGATGAAATTCCGAGTTGGGACTCACGCACAAAGCCTTTATATTAAAAAAGGAGATAGAGATATATTATCTTGTGGGTCGGAACCAATAAAAGGGAAAAACCATAAGCGATTACAATTTCTAAATAGAACCTAATATTTTTAAAAATTAAATCATTTCTTCCTCCCCAGATGGCCCAAGGAGCTGCAAACGGCAGAGTACAGTCGTCTGTCGAGTTATTACTTACCGACCTTAATGACCTCTAGAACTTGACCGAACCACCGTGTAAGACCCACGACATCTCCAACTCCTTCCAAACCTGCTCCAACAATGGACGGGTAAAAAACAAATGCTTTGCATCCTTCGTTTATGCGCCACATCTGTCATACTGGGTGCCCGGAATGTCGAACAGTCTGCCCCTTCTTGCTTTGCCACATAATCTACCCCTTTTGAGGCACCACAGGAAGATATTCACTCTGAATGGGATCTTGCTCGCCCAAATTATCTTCATATCTTGCTTCAGGTCTGGGTCCTGATCATTTGTGCTCCCTCTGAAGATCATGTATGCCTTCTTTGCTGAAAATCTGCCCCCTCTCAAATAAAAAAATCCCTTCCATGAGAAATACAACTACGAGAGGGCAGTTTTGACTGCAATCTAACCAAGTCCTCCACTCTTCGGTCCGAAAGATCAGACAAAAACCGAGGGACCCATGAACCAGAACCACCACTATCAGCCATGGAACACCTCTTGTTCGTCGCTAGAGTAAAAAACTTTGGGAACCTATAGCAGAGTACCCCTTCTCCCGTCGAGTTGTCCTGCCAAAATCGAAAGACCTCCCCGTCCCCCACCGTCGACGTCATTCTCAGCCTTAGTTGTGGTAAAATATCATGAATTCCACTCCAAAAGAAAGATTCAAACCGCGTTCCTCCTGCCTCTAGGGAGCCCTTGACACCATAGATGGTACTTAAGAGCTTGACGGCCAATCTGCCAGTGTTGCCCCAAATTTGCACAACTCATTTAGCCAAGAGTGCTTTATTCATGCAGCTCACATCCTGAATTTCTAGACCTCCTTCGTTTCTCTACCTTGTGAACTCCTCCCATCCCACTAGATGTATGCCTGGTCTATGCTTCTTCTCATCTGACCAGAAAAATCTTCTCATCGTTACCTCTATATTCTTCCTGACCCCTGTCGACATCAACTGTGTTGAGAAAAAGAAGATAGGGATCCCCGATAGCACATGCATTAGGAGAATCAACTTCCCACCCTTAGATAGAGTAATCGCCTTCCATCCTGCTAATCTTTGCTCAAATCTCGTGAGGATCAAGTCCCATTGTGCTTTTCTGAACATGCCTACCACTAGAGGTAGCCCTAGGTGAGATATGGGTAGCTCACCCAAGGGGCATCCCAAAAGCACCGCCCTTGTGCTACTCTCCTCCTCACACATCCCCAAACTAAATCACCACTGACTTATTTCTATTAATTTTGAGACCAGAGATGCTGCTGAAGATAACCACTAGCTGCCTCATCCTTCTGTGCATTTCTTCCGCGCCTCACAGGAAAATTATTGTGTCGTTCGCATATTGCATAAGTGGAACCGAGATGGAATTACACAGAAACCTTCGTACCATCCTTTGTTGACCGCTCTCCTGAACATCATTACCCCCTTCCAGTCTTCCATTCACCAGAACTGCATAGGATGAGGTTGTGATGCATCTTTTCATCCAGGCTATCCAGAGGTCAGTGAATCTGCACCGCCGAAGCAATGCCCACAAGAAACTCCAATCCGTGCAGTCATATGCTTTTTCAAAGTCAATCTTCCATATCATTCCCTTTTTGTTTTCCCATCACGATTGGAGGCAAATTTCAGACACCATAACTGGCCCATCTGCCATCTGTTGACCAGGGATAAAAGAGTTTTGATTATGTAGAATTACATTATCTAGCACCTGCCTTAGTGTTTTTGTCAGCATCTTGGCAATGATCAAATAGATTGCATTAGGCGACACAATCGACCTATAATCTTCCATTCATATAGGGTGCTCCTTCTTGGGAAGGAGGAAGAGCAACGTCCAATTGATGAATCTCGTATTCATCATGTTAAAATCAGCTTATTAAACTCCTTGCTTAAATAAACCAATAAAAATCACCATTTCCTCGTTATTATCTTGTATTGTATTATGTATAATAAACATGTAATTATTGTATTTAATTACTATTATTTACTTATTAGTTATTTTCTTATTGAAAACTCATAATACTAGGTTAAGTACTTGTCTATAATTTCCCTAACTGTTAAAAGAACTAAAATATAAAAAATGTCAAAATCACTAACCGATGTTTTTATCCCTTTAAAAATAACCTCCCAAAATACTATTTTTACGAATGACCTTTTTGGCTTTTTGCTCAACATGAAACTTATAGATCTCATCGAGATCCACAACTTTCATGTTTTGACTTTTTCCTAAATTTAGTTTTAGCTATTTATTTCGTATTTTTCTTTGTTTTTTATTATTTCGAATTTTCTGATGCAGCCACATGGCACCCTCTGGGCCGCCCACGTGGTTGTCCTCTCTTCTCGCCAGCCGACCTCATACCTAGCCATCAAATCAACTCCTCTTCGCCTAGATCCCAACTGTCCATTACCGCCTCACCCATAGTCGTTTGATCATTGCCTCTAATCAGATCCCAGCCTCCCATATTTTCCCTCATCTCCATCGCTCGATCATCCCTCATCCTACGCCTCCCATTGCCCCACGTCATTCTCCCACTTCCGTTGTTGGATGAGATCTAAATTCCATCAGAACCACCCGCTCCTCTCTGCTCCCAGCCATTCGATCCGATCCATATCAGATCACTGTTATTCGCTCATGCCTCCATCCAAGCCAACAGCATACCAGTCCTCCCCTACCTCCGTTACAACCCCCCTCCCAGCAATTACACCTCGCCAACCATCCGCACCCCTTCCTATTTTGGAAGGTGCTCCACCTATACTCCTCCCCTCCTAACGCCCGCCCCGCATAGCCATTTCTTCATCCATCCCCGCGTTCTACCCAGCATCCCTCCTCCAATACTCCTCCATCATTAAACCGTCATTCA
Organism: Ottelia alismoides; assembly: GCA_037367405.1. Lineage (NCBI taxonomy): Eukaryota > Viridiplantae > Streptophyta > Magnoliopsida > Alismatales > Hydrocharitaceae > Ottelia > Ottelia alismoides. The sequence continues at coordinate 599,830 of JAZKJV010003893.1, forward strand.
AAACCCCCGACCCTCCTCCTATAACATCACCCCTCCACCTACAAATACCCCCACTCCGCCACCGTTTCCGATCATCCCACTAATTCCGGGGGCTTCTTCCCAGCCTCCTAAGCCCTCCAGTGACAACAGAGTTGCAAGATGTCGAGGCGATGACAACCGCAGCCTAGGTGT